>LZPO01075934.1:294462-308728 GCA_001675575.1 Neotoma lepida
AAGTCAGGTGAGGAAGGATCTCTTTGCATTCAAAGTCTGCATCTTATACACATCTAGATGTGTATAAGAGACAGTCCATTCTCTCTGCCTGGCAGCCCCACCTATTTCTCTCTCCTGCCTAGCTATTGGCCACTCAGCTCTTTAATAGACCAATCAGGTGTTTTAGACAGACAAAGTAACACAGCTTCACAGAGTTAAACAAATGCAATATAAACGAATGCAACACATCTTTGCATCATTAAACAGTCCACAGCATACATGCAAATGAAATACATCTTCAACTAATACTCCACAACAGGATTCATTTTGTTTATTGAGGTCCGCCTCAGTAGCCAGGCAAGGAACTTCCTGGGTCTTCTTCAAAGGACTTGTCCTACTTTTCTTCCTGACACTGTAACTCTCCATACTGTACTGTCTTCCTCCAAAAGTTCTTAGCCTCTTCACTAAGGCTATTGGTTTCCGAATCAAGAGATGCAACTCTGATTCTGCACTAAGTTCATCAGAAACAATCCTGATCCAGCCAGTCACCTGAATGTTGATTACATCATCATCCAGCTCCAGGTCTCTCTGTCCCATCACTGCTACTGTTTCTTCCAGCTTGTCTCCCTACCACACAGGTAACCAGGCTCTCATCAAAAGAAAGGGAAACTTTGTCTGGCCTGCAGCCTTTCTTTGCCCTTGCATGGTGTCTTCTGGATCACTCTCGCCTCTAGGGAGATAGCCTGCTCTTACTCCCAGTGTGCTGGAGGCTGGTGGTTCTTGTAGACTGATTACTGCCGAGTTTCTATAGATCATCGAGTCCATTCCCCTTTGCTCTTTTACACAAAAGGAGTTTGGCACTCTAAACCAATTCCCTAGAAGATCATTTTAACAATCTATAATATATCCTTGCTTCTTACTGTCCAATCCTATACTGGCCAACATAAACCTATAACATAACCTCTTGTCTAGTATATCTTTTGTATACCAACAAATTAAAAAAACAACTTTAAGAGCCGTGATTCTGCCATAGCCTCATCCTCTTGCTTCTTGTTCTGAAGCTGGAATCTGTGAGAGGCCCACAGTTCCATCAATGGGCACACGTGGAAATAGCTTATTCTGAAAATACCTCATGCTTCTTGAAACTAAACTTTTGCTCGACTTTGGGACCAAATTAACCAAAAGCCTTGAGACCATTTAAAACTGCATACCCAATCTGTTTCTCTACTCCGTATTCAACCTGCTTAAGTTTGACTTGTATCTAAGAAAACAATGTAACCAACACTATGTCTTGTCTTGGACTTCCCACCTAATCAGACTTTTCAAGCTAAGCTAAACACAAAGCTTTAATCTTAAACTATGTGCTCTTCCAAGCCCCTGACCCAGAATAGTGTGTGTGTATGTGTGTGTGTCTGTTGTAGAAATCGTCTGCTGAAAGCGGACAATAGGTTGAAAGCAACCTTAATGAAAACAAGTATCCACAATAAATAAATTCTCCAAGCAACAGGTGAATACTGTTCTGGATCAGTAGGTTTCAGTAAATTCTTTCCTTGTAAACGCTGGTGAAATATTTGATTTAGACAAGAGACTCCTTATTTCTTTCCTATACCATGCTGTTTGATAAATATAGAGCAAAGCCCTTTGCTAGAGACAGGCAAAAGAGACAGTCAGAAGAGCCAGGGAGAGAAGTGGAAAAATCAAAATTGAGTTTTGTCTTGGTCTAAACTCCAAGAAGAAGAATTTTTTTTTTTTCTGTCTTGGAATTAAGCAAAAAAGAAAAAATTCGTGCTGCACATTGGCCTGGATCAGAGGAGAAAGCATGCTATACTTTGACCGCAAGTGTCTATTTCCATTGTTGGATTGGAGCATGGAGCTGAGAGAAGGCATGTCTCCCTAGTTGGAGACAAGTTAGGGCTTGCTTGGCTCCTTCCCTGAAGCCTCAGAACAGCTCAGCAGCAGCAGCTGAGTCAGCACCTCACCACATGGGGTATTTTCATGCTTGGAGCGCAGGCACCGAGAGGGGTGTCTTTAAATTCCCTTCACTGGGTGTGTGGAAGCCTGCTGCCCAGGACCTTGGTGACCATTCTAGTTTGGGGCCCAGGTTATTAGGACTGTTGTGGGGTATTCACCAGGGGAGACTGTTTGCACATGGTTTCAAGCCAATAGAAAGTCTTTATTAGCCAGCCAGTGACTACACTCTGGGTGCTAGGGATCTCAGTGCAGCACTGAGCCTTTTTCAGGATGAACTTTTAAGCACAAAAACCATGCTCTGGGTTGGTATACTTCAGTTAACAAGAACAGAAGTTCTGCCAGAAGTAGAACTACAGAAGTGAAGCCCAAAGCAAGGTTAATACATTTAGAGACTTTCCCAGAACTATGGACTGTGATGGATTAGATCTTCATTTTTGGCAGGTGATGCTGTCTATGTGCTGAGTTTTACAGCCCNAATGGCACTTCCATCATGAAGTCAGTTGTGCTAAGGTATAGGGGCCTACTAAGGTCTGGGGTTCTGTTACAGGATTCTCCAATTCATGAAGTCAGGTGAGGAAGGATCTCTTTGCATTCAAAGTAGCCAGACCTGGGCCAGAGGGGCAGGGATTGCTCCTTGAGACTCAGCTTCTTGCTCTGTTTCACCCTAGTTACCCNGGCTCTACAACCCTTCCTCTTACCTAGCTTTGATTAAAATGAGCTAGTTCTAGGAAGAATCCCTTAATTAAATAAAGTTTTGTTTTATAGAATGTCATAGTTCAATTTATTTTTGTGTATTTTTTTTATAAACTATAATTTCTTGAATTTGAAAGCTTTGAAGTGTCATACCTTGAACTGGTATCTTGGTTTTTCACTGTTGCTGTTTATTTATTTATTTATTTATTTATTTATTTATTTATTTATTTATTTTTTAACTAAAGCTATATAAAAGCTTGTGTACTCAGTACATTTCTAAATTTAAAAATGAATTTTAAAAGTTTCTAAAGAATCCTTATCCAGCTTGGCATTTTGACTCATATTTATAATCCCAGCACTTGGGATATGGAGACCGAGGGATTGGGATTTTCAGGCAAGCCTGGGCTATATGAGATGTCTTCAAAAGTGAAAACAACTAATGTGGTGGCACACACCTTTAAACCCAGAACTTGGGAAGCAGAAGCAGATGGATCTCTGTGAGTTTGAGGCCAACCTGGTCTACATAGTACATTTGAGACCAGCCAGGGCCACTGTGTCAAAAACAATTAAACAAATAATAACAATAATAACAATAATAATAATCCTTATCAACTCAACCTTTCTGTCTTTCCTATCAGAAGTCTTACCTTAGCAGATATTGTCCCTTGACCCTTTGCTCTGTACAGTCTGGAGAATGATTCATGTACTTTCTGTTTTGAATGAGCAAGCTTAGTAAGTAGATAGCAAAAGTAAAAGAATAAAGAACAAGTATCACATAGAGAGCAAAATGTCATCAAGTCAGGTGTTCACAACATCCAGCAGTGACAACTGGAGTGGCCTGAGTNAGAGGGCTTACAACATCCAGCAGAAACTGACTGGAGAAGTTGAGGCAGCCAGCTGGAGTGCCTGATTGAATTTTCTCAGTGGCTGAGTTTCCNATGGCTGAACTTGAGACTTTCTGTGCCCATTGAAGGTTTTTTTTTGTTTTGTTTTGTNTTTNGTTTTTTGTTTTTGTTTTTTTTAATAAAACATGGTACTCAATAGTGTCTGTTGGAAATGGTTTACCTTTTAGCTGTCTTTACTCTTGTGCTGTTTTGCAGTTCTCTCCCTCCCTGTTACAGAGTTAGGGGCACTGGCCCATCCCCAGATAAAGGGTCTTAGAGGACATTTGACAAAAACATGCTTGGGTCTGAAGTGGAGAGGGGCCAACTCTGCTTCCAGAGCCAGATTATTAGTGTTTCTTTGTTCCTAGGCAACACTCTTTAAGGCAGTGTCAGATGTTACTGCCTGAGAGAAAAGAAACAACTCCAAGCATGGCCCTTGTATCTTCATTGTAATGACCTCTGTTTCCACTGATTGTTCTGTTTTCATAATTTTAAGTCAAGAAGTTCTACTTGACGTGTCCCTCTGTTCATAAAACATTCTGTAGTTTCTGCTTCAGCTTCGCCCATTGGGATGACGTCCTTGGGAAACTGAGGAAACTCCAAGCTGGGTTTTAGTTTAGCGAGTGTGTGAAGGCAGATGCTAAGGTCTGCAAGCTAAGCAAAGTGAGGTCTGCTTAGCTGCAAGAGAATCTGGAAGAGCCAGCCAAGCACAGCTAAGCCTCGTGGAGGGTGTGTCAAAGCGAGAACCCAACCCGCTGAGTAAGTTGTTCTACGCAAAAAACCATCCCATTAGTGGCCTTGGTGTGGATGCCACCCTCTCTCACATCTGGTCTGCAGTCTCCTTTAGTCAGAGCACCGTGCCTTTACTTACATCACAGAGTTCTGATGGAGAGATAGTTGAAGTTGACTTAGAAATTGGGAAATAATCTGTGACAACTAAACCCNCATTGGAAGATTTGGGAAGGGACGATAAGGGAAGGTAATGACCAAGTCCCTCTAACNATGTTGTGTAGCAGTGCTAGTCAGCGGCCTGCCAGCCACAAGGANGACGTCCTCCTCCTGAGGATGATGAGAACAGAGAAAAGTGAATAGCTGANATTTTAGTTTCGCACCAGGTTTGGGAACATTCTTCAAGCTTATTCTAGCTGCAAACTATTTAGACACCAAGGATTTGCTTGGTGGTACATACTGGACTGTTGCCAATACATTTAAGAGGAAAACTCCCCAAACTTGCAATGCATTAATATGAAAAGTGACTTCACAGGGAGAAGGAGTGAAGAGATACAGCATGTGCCTGCCACTGTAGCACTGTAGCACTGTGGGACTGCTGGAACACCAGCTACTGATTATGTAACTGTTAACACTAGACAGAGGAGAGACAAGCCCCTCAGCAGTCCATTGAATTAGCAGAACTTGTTAGTATGTAGCTGGAGTGCAGATTCCACACCTATGACTCAGTTTCTTCTGGTGTGAGTCAAAGTCCCTTTGTTCTTAATTATGAATAAAATTAGAAGGTGGCATTTGGGGCTTTCTCCTTCTCCTCTTCTTAGAAAATAATTTCTGCCTAGTTTATTGACCCTTTGACTAACTGAGCTTCTAAAAGTTGACTTTGTAAATCAAACAATTTGCAAAATTTTCTGAAGCAGAATTAGCACAATATCTTTATTCATGAATTGAAAAAAAAAAGCACCTTTAAGTTAATGTTCCAAAGGAAGGTGTTGGGCTGTGGGTCAGGTCTCCCAAAGTTGAGCAGCATGGCTGCCATTGATTAAGAGTGTGTAGCAAGGACCTGAGGACTTCTTTTCAAACAAAATTTTTTTTTTTAAACTTCTAAGCTTTGAATCTCAGCCAGATACTCAGTCAGTAGTTTTGGGGGGAGAAATGTAATTAGAAATTTGTTAGCTTTTCAATGAAAAAATCCATTCTGGCGTGGCTCAGTAGTTGTTGCTCTTGCAGAGGACCTGGGTTTCATTTCCAGCAGCCACATGGCAGCCCACGACCATCAGAAACTCGAGATCCAGGGTATCCCATGCCATTATGACCTCCAGGGACAACATACACCCACATCGTGCACATAAATACATGAGAGCAAAATTCATACACATAAAATAATAAAATAAAATTTTAAAGTTAAAAGATCCACCCTGTTGCTTTATTAATCCTTACACCAACTTCTACTGCTCCACCTCTCTTTAGTTCCCCTTTCTGACATTATTTGGCATCCATTTCATCACGACTTTGTTTTAAGCTCTGATGTGCTAAACATCTCACTACGTTCTAGTCAAGAAATAAAACCTTGGCCTCAGTTGGTCCTCTAGTGCATCCAGGAAATGGATACTACTAAAGAATTTAAAGCTGCACTCCATCGTCGCATGGAGACAAGGTCAAGAGCTGGGAGCTCTGATGAGAATCTCCTGGAGATTTCAGGGTCAGTAGTAGGGATGGAATGAGCGCCCCCCCCTCGCCCCCGCCCCAGCATCACCGGGCGGTGGTGGTGCACATGCCTTTAATCCCAGCACTCGGGAGGCAGAGGCAGGCAGATCTTTGTGAGTTCGAGACCAGCCTGGTCTACAGCATGAGTTCCAGGACAGCCAGGGCTACGCAGAGAGACCCCCGTCTCGAAAAGCAAAAACAAGAAAGAAACCCTAGCATCGACATCTAAAGAGAGGGATAGCAAGCTCCATCGCTATAGTGGAAACCTGTTTGTCCTGACTGGGGAAGCACTAAAGGCGGAATCTGGGCTGAAATCCGCTTGCCAATGGAAAGCGAGAAAGCTTTTAAAGAGAAAGGCTTGCAAATTCCGCCCGACAGCATCTTTATGCAGATGCATCAGGACTCTNNTGACACATACATTCCTTCTTTCATTCGAGCTGGTGACAGGCCCTTTGCAGGATGCTTGGGAAACCAAAGTGCCTGCAGCTCAGAGCGGGGTTTTTCAGAGCGCATTTGGCGTCCCTCCTGCAGCAGCACTCTTCCAGTTAATGACACAAAACACCTGGGCCCGCCTCGTACCTAAACTTGCTGTTTGAGGACCTCGGTGCTAGCCTTAGACGAGGCATCTCAGGCTTCTGCAGCCACAGACCGACAGTAGCCTCCATAGGCTGCTTTCCTTTCTCAGGGCTGCTGGGTCGAGCGAAGTCCCGCCCCCTCCGAGACCCCGCCCCCAGGCGTTCAAGCGCGAGCAGGCTCCGCCTCCGGGCCGCGCGTCGCCTGGTCCCGGGCCCGCCCCTGGCCCTGACTCCGGGCCCGCCCCTGCCCCTTACTCCAGACCCTTGGCAGAGGGGCCATTAGAACCACCTGTGCCTGCCGGGTCCAGTCGACACCCCGGAGCAAGAAAGCGACATGGCAGCTTCTGCTAAGGCCGAGAACCTGTCCCTGGTGGTGCATGGACCTGGGGACCTTCGCCTGGTAAAAGGGGAAGGAGGGTGGGAACCCAGGTAGCCACCCACTCAGCCCTGCCTCACGCCTCTGCAAGCCCCGCAGCCGTCTCCACTCCCAAGTTTCTGTCGCTCCCAGGGCCGGCCGTTGGCCCGTACCAAGCACTCCTGGCTGCCCGAGTTTACCGGGATCTTAGCTGGTTACCAGGAGGTGGGGGTGGGGTAGCAGTCAGCAGGCCGTTATTTATCTCTAGGAAGAGTTCTGGTCGCGTGCTCCGGGAACTGAGCCCCGTGCCTGGCACGTGGCCTGTGCCCTGGACCGTTGAAAACAAATCAAGCTTTCGTCTCCTTCGCTAGCTGCAAATTCACTCTAGTTAGTGCTCTTCAGAGGGAGACTGCCAGGATTCGGATCTACTCAGATCTTCTCCAGGGTAGACCGTGCAGAGCAGAAAAGGGTGGCGAGACGGCACTTAAAAAGCAGTGAAATTCTATTTAATCCTGATAATAATCCCCTCGCAGAATTATTTTTTATCATGAGAGGACCCAGCATTCAGTCAGTGCTTACAATGCACTTTAACTGGGCATACAGATTTATCTCCCTTAGTCCACATCTGTATCAGGTCCCTGGAGCATTCTGTGTACCTCTCTCTGTTTCTGGCTTTAAACTTGGTTCTGCCCCCTGAACCAAAGTTCAGACAGCTGCTGAATCATCTCTGTGGTCATGCCAAAGTTCCATTGACAAAGTCCATCCCAGTGGGGCATGCAGTATGTGGGTTGGGTACCATCTCTGCTGCTCCCCAGCATCTCTGTCTCCTTCCCATTGGAAGAGCATCTATCAGGAGAGACTCATCCAACAGTTCTTGTCTGTTTAAGCATCTGTCCTCAGTAGTTCTCATTCCATAGAATGCAAACAGATTTGAGTTTGGAAGCATTTTCAAGTGTTCAGGGAGGTCCTTAACTCCTCTACCTGTAGGCCTGTTCTTCCGTGGATCACAAACACTTGCCTGGAGCTGACACTCCACTTCTTCAGTTGATGGAAAAAGTGACATCCTCAAGATGGTAGTCTTGGTTAGTTAATGGAGCCAAGACAAGAACTCAGATTCCCAGTGCTGTTCCCAATCACTTTGGGCCATCCACCCAACATCCTGAATTAAAAAGACACTGTGATTGTTTATTACAGTCAACGGCAGGTATGGGGACAGAAAAGTGATGTCTCTACATAGCTTACAGAGTGATTTTGAACTTAGTCCTTCATGTCATTAATGTTTACTAAGTGAAAATATGTCTGCTATGGACGTAGGCATTGGGCTGAGAGCCCAGAGAGGACATAGTCCCTGCTCCCTAAGCATCCCAACAGAGGGAGACTGATGAAAGAAATCATTAAAGCACTATCCTGTACAAAAGATTGTTCTGCCCTGAATTGCTCTTTAAGGGAAATTTTGGATGTCTCAGCTTGCCTGTAAATAACCTTTGAAGTGAGAAGGTCATAAGAGCT
Organism: Neotoma lepida; assembly: GCA_001675575.1. Taxonomy (NCBI): domain Eukaryota; kingdom Metazoa; phylum Chordata; class Mammalia; order Rodentia; family Cricetidae; genus Neotoma; species Neotoma lepida. The sequence goes on from LZPO01075934.1 coordinate 302,862, forward strand.
CTTAGAGAAGAGTATGCTGTTGCTGGGGCCCTGTAATCCAACATTTGCCTCCTGGGCTCTTCTCCTTCCCAGGAGTGATCCTCTCCCAGCTACCACCCCCATGGGGTACCTNTGTCCCTCCATTTCCTTAGAGGAGATAGATTCAGTAGTATAAGTTTGGGGGGTGGTACCAGCACTGATCCACAGCGTCAGGGAGGAAAANTCTTAAGGAGGCTTTGAGGGCAACTGTTCTGTCGTAGGAGAACCACAGCGAAACCCAAGATGTCTGAGCATTTGAAAGCCATAGCAGCTTGGCTATGGATTATAAAATGGGGAAGGGGGAACACATCGTTTTCCTTTTGATATGACACCACATAGCCACAGATTTTAGGTCTTTCCATTGGGGTTGGGTGGCGAAGTGAGACCTAGCTTTCATTTGGGTGGACTAGGGCAGGGTCTACTGATAAAAATCCTTGCCTCAGGACCTCACATACAAGGAATTGTTTGGAGAAACACCCATTCCTAAAATGTAAAGCAGGAATCCAAAGGATCCTGAAGGGAAGGAGAACTCAGGCTTTCTCAGTGTTGCTTTCCCACCACCAGGAAGGCCAGAAACTGACCAAGGTCAGGACCTGAGCCACTTTGCTGAGACAAGCAGAAAGGAAACCTAACACCCAGTCTCGACTCTGCCTGCCTGGAAAAGGATTCCCTTTCCTTGCTGTAGTAATCCAAGTCTTCTCACACTTAGAGTCAACATGGCAAGGAGTGAACATTTGTAATTTGGGTAATAAAGTGAGAGAGGGGATGTAGTGTGTGTACATGCACACGCACACATATTAGGACAGACTAGTAGGTGTGTGTATACACAGTAGGAGAGTGGTGGATGTGCAGATGTGTACGTATGTATTAGGACAGACTGGTATATTTCCTTCATAATCAGGGAAAAACCCCAGATTTCTCTATTTTTATTTTATTCTTTTTGTTTTGTATTTTTGTTTTGTTTTTGGAGACAGGGTTTCTCTTAGTATCCCTGGCTGTCCTGGAACTTGCTCTGTAAACCAGGCTGGCCTCAAACTTAGAGATCTGCCTGCCTGTGCCTCCTGAGTACTGGGATCAAAGGTGTGTGGCACCAATGCCTGGCTTCATAGTTCCCTATTTTAAGTGGAGAAATCGAGTCTTGAGGAAGCAAGAGGAAAAAAGAAGTGAGTAAGCTGAGGTACAAGGAAGCAGTCCACCCATCAGCAAACAATGTCAGTTCACAGAAGTCTTCTCAAAAAGGAAATAGTAAACTCAAAGCCAGGGGGCCAGGAGAAGAGGTCAGTCCCAGCTCCACTGCTGTCAGCTGTATGGCTTAACAATGTTTTTTTTTTTTTCTCTCCTGCTGTAATTGTCTTGAAGAGGGGCACCAGGCCTGTAATCCCAGCTACTCAGGAGACTGAGGCAGAAAGACTGACTGAAAGTTCAAACCCTGATTGAGCTGCAAAGTAAGTTCAAGGCCAGTGGTAGAGTCTAGGTTAAATTCCTAATACAGAAGAGGAGGGGAAGGGGAGGCCTTAGTAGTCATTTGAATTGTGTGCACATCAGTGGCACTGTGCTTAAAAAGGGCCAGCACAGAGTCCCATGCATCGTCACTGTCGAGTTAGGCAGGAGGCCAAAGCCTTTGAACCTTCTTAGCATGAAGAGATGGATAAAGGCCCAAACTGGCAAATGTTTGGGCAATTTTGGCAAAACTCTTAGAATGTGGGCCAGGCAGAACTCTGTATTCAACTGCAGTGGTTCAACTACTTTATGCCTCTTTGGCCTATCTTGTAAAATCTGGAACTTGCTTTTCTTTCTTTATTGGGTATGGATTACTGGTTCATGAAATTGGAATAGGAGACAACTGACTTTACTTTTCTGCACAAAAGCTTTGTTTGGTGTTGGGGGCAAGTGGGTGACTTGTGAGTTTTTGCATTAAAAATATTTTATGCTGTAGAGTTTGCTAGAATAGTAAGGAAAATTAAGAAAAGGAATCAAGATATTGCTAGGTGACTACAGTCTAGCCATGTGCCAGGAAACACTGTGTTCAGTGTTTCACAAACTCTGAGATGAAAGAATGGTTGGATTCTCTTTTCCAGCTGACCACAGACTAATGTTTGCACTGGACTCTGTAGGTCAGAATGCTAATGATTTCTAAATGTACCTCCCAATTTCTTGTCTCATTGCTTCACAAACCAGCTCATGGGCTATGCTATCTCCTTTCTTCCTAAAAGCAGCCCTTCCTTGTTTTAGCCTGTGGGTAGGGAACTGATTAGCTGCTGTCGCAGACAGCTGGACACCCTGGAGAAGGTAGTAAGGCAATGTTTGGGTTTTTGTTTGTTTCATACTGTTGTTGGCTATATGAATAGACAACAAGGTAAAGAAAAGTCATTTTAAAGTGATGGGTTAATATCATTTTACTATAAAGGGCAGAGAAAACAATGCATCAGTAGAAAGTTTAAATATTAATCGGGTTCAGTGAAGAGATTTCTTGACTTTTTGCTTTTTTGAGGAAATGTAACACACCCTAGGTCAAAAGGATTGCTTTNAAGGCTAGCAGGATGGCACTTGCTGTCGCACCTGACAGCTTGAGTTTGATATCTGGAGTCCACATGGTGGAGAGAGACCCTGGCTCCCAGAAGTCGTTCTCTGATGTCCACCTGTATGTTGTGGCATGTATGTGCGTGTGCATAGGCACTAAATAAGATGCAGTGGCCAAAGTATTGCTTTAATGACAACTTTTTAAAAAAAAAAAAACAAGATATTTCTCTATCTAATAAAACACATTAAAAATGACCCAGCCTTGCTATGTACACTTTACTGTTAAGTTTCGGATGAAAAACAAAGGAATTGTCATGATCACCTGGCAGCTCACATGGTCCTGGGCATCTTGTCTCTTTTTCTGGTTGGTGTTGTCAACACCCGATGGAGCAGATACCTTGGTAGTTATTAGTGATCAGCTGGACTTAGTCTGGGAGAAAACCTAGAGAGAGTGGTGCTGGCTACTCAGTCATTTATTCTGTCTGGGCTTAGTGGTCAAAGTCTATAACTCCAGCTACTCACAAGGCAAAGGCAGGAACACTGAAAATTCAAGGCCTTTCTGGGTTGCAGAGTGAATTCAAGACCAACCTGGGCAATTTAGTGAGCCCTATCTCAAAAGTAAGAAAAGGACTAGAGATGCAACTTAGAGGTAGGGTACTTGGTTACCAGAGGCAAGGCCCTAGGTTCAACCCTCAGCATTAACAGAAAAGAAAAAGCTTGAAGTATCTTACCTGACAGAGTCACTTCAGAGTAAAAACAGAACCCCAAACTCATTTAGAAAACAAGGAGTCAGATAATAACAAACTGTCCAAAGAAATACTTCCATTCTTTTTATCTAAATTATGTTTCTGTAACAAACAAAATCCAAACCATTGATAAGTCACTTCAAATTCAAAACCAGCATCCTAGCTTCTCTGCAAAATGCTTGGGAAAGCAATTGCCATTGCTGGAAAGGCCCAGGGCATAGAGCTAACCATTACTCATCAAAGTAGAAGGAAGCAAAAATCTGATAGAGTTTTAATCTTCTGGGAAGCAAAAATCTGATAGGGTTTTTAATCTTCTGGGAAAGTAACCCTATTCTGAGAAGACAAAGGCTCATAGATTAGGAGAAATTCCCTTTTAAATACCCCAAGACAAGTAAGGAGGAGAAATATGTGCATACCATGACATATATGTGTGTTGTGTGTGTAGCAAATACATACATACATATGTATATATTTTATTGGCAACAAATTTAGTTAGTTCTTAGCATGGTTGTTGAAGGTGGAGGGAGGTTTTCTGTAAATCAGATTTATACTAAGAACATTACTTACCAGAGGAAACTTGGTCAAGGTTTGCAGAGTATTATCAGTCCAATATAAAAAAATGCAAATACTTATAGAAAACTGTTCATGAGCCTTTGCCTATTGTTGCTAACAAGCATTTCTCAGTTACTAAGGGACTATCTAATATATTAGCATACAATCTTGTTCTTGCATTTTGAATTAGGGAAAAATTATATACTACTTGATGAGAATTAAATAGTTCCGTGTGGATTTGGGGCTCATGGGCAGGGGGTTGCAAAAGAATTGCTTTTCCAGTCATGTTACCACAGGAAAGGCATCTTATAGGAAGGAATACCTGAGCACCAGTCTCTAGAATACNAAACAATCATGATACCACAGGAAAGGCATCTTACAGGAAGGAATACCTGAGTACCAGTCCCTAGGATATAAAAGCTCGTTGGAAGCCAGGTGCTGCCATTGACCTTTGATCCCAGCCCTTGGGAGCAGAAACAGATCTAAGTTTGAGGCCAGCCTAGTGTACATATCAAGTTCCAGCTGGGGTTACACAGTGAGACCTTGTCTCAAAAACCAAAAACAAACCCAAAAAACCCTACTAGTGGATAGACCCATCTGGGTGTTTCTAGACACTTCAGTCCCAACACATCCAAACTTAAGTTACCTAAAGGTCCACAGGAGTTGGGATGCTTCACTTCCTTTCTCATGTGGGATCATGAGGAAGGAANGAGAGGGAGAAATGGCCCCTATGAGGATGAGTAAGTGTTGGATGTGGTTGGAGGTGAGATGGAGGCATGGTGTGAGGGGTAGGGGACTTTGCAGGATTAATGGGGAGTCTAAACAGATTGGTGTTTCAGAAAGATTGTCATCAGCAGGACAGAGGCTGGACAGAACAAGGAGAGCCTGGGCAGAGGGCCAGCTCAGTGGACTGTGGGAGTGCTTCCAACTCTTTATTTTGACCGCCTCACATGCCAGGACCAATGGCTAGAACAAAGCCTCTTACCCAACTGGGAAACCTTTGGCTCTTCCCCCCACTCTCAGAACACAGGACAAATATGTAGGGATAGGGGAAATGAAGCAGGAGAAGTGACGGTTGTGTCTGGTTCACCTTACGTGTCCAGCACAGCCCCTCGGGGTCACAGGCAGTCTGGCATGTGGGAGCAAGTGGCAAAGACATCTTCTAAGAATCTGGGCACAGGCTACCTCTACCTCCCCCATACCCTCCCTGCCTGTCCCTTTAAGGCATGGGGGTGACTTCATCTCCACATAACAAGAAACAAGCCTAAATCAGTGCTAAGAGTCCTACTTTAGCTCTTCCAAACCCAGCCTTCTAAAGGGCAAATTTCTCTCAAAGTTAACATGAAAAGAACGCAAGTCCAATATTCAAACAACAGTTTGAAGTACTTTGCCCTTTCCAAAAGGAGAAGGCTGTCCAGAGCCAGTTCAGCTGTTAGGGAACAGAACGTGAGCTTCTTTCTTTTGTAATAAGAGCAAACATGTTTGCTGTGGGTCGGCACTCCTTTCATGATTATCCTCATGACACAGAAGAGGAAATTCAAGAGGGTTATGTAATGTGCCCTAGGTACACAGTGGGTTGAGGAGAACCAACTTTGTACATGGGCAGGCTATTCCAGAGTCTGACTTCTGCCTAAGCACCCCCAGGCTGACTGGAGGAGGGAAAACTCTCCTTCCCTGACTTCTCCTTGTCTTGAAGCCCTTACCTGTGGGTTGCGACCCCTTTGGGATTGAACAGTCCTTTCACAGGGGTCACATATCAGATATCCTGCATGTCAGGTATTTTCATTACAGTTTATAACAGTAGCAAAATTACAGTTCTGAAGTAGCAGTGAAAATAATTTTGTGGTTGGGGGTCAGCACAACATGAGGAATTGTATTAAAGGATCGCAGCATGAGGAAGGTTGAGAACCACTGACCAAGGCAGAATGGGTTGAGGGTGTGAATTCAAATACACCAATGGAAAGGGAGCTGATGACGAGACAATCAAGACATACACACGTGTATACATATGTACACACACACACACACACA
>LZPO01075934.1:309383-335012 GCA_001675575.1 Neotoma lepida
ACTGTGAGTGAGTGTGCTGCAGAGAGAAGGGCAGCTACATATGTAATTCAGAGAGGTGTTGCTGACTGGAAAAGTTCCAGAATGCTGACAGAAGTAAAGAAGACTTTAAAAGCCCCTCTCTGCACCTTTGTGACTCATTCTCAAGAAATCCTGCTTAAGTAACTTTGAATGTGTGTCTGAAATGACAAAATCACTAGGAATAAAGTGGAAGTCTAGGATCTCGGAGGAACTAAGCAAGTGTGTGTGTGATGTGTGTATGTGTGTGTGTGTGTGTGTGTGTCTGTCTGTCTATGTCCTTGTGTGTCCTCATCCCTTTTAGGCATTCATTCTGAGCTACAGGCCTCAAAAACCTTGAGAGATAAGAAGATAGCTTAGCACTAGGGAAATCTGAGATGGAAAAGGAGATTAGGTAAACACAGTTATAGCTAGTGACACACACCTTTTTAGTGTTTAGTGGTCATGCTGTGGTAACTTGGTAAAGCTATGGGACCCACAGTGATACTTAGGATAATATTTACAAGCTTAAGGCTTATTTATTTATTTTGAGAATAANTCTTGCTGTGCCTAGTTTAGGCAGTCTTGAAATTCTAGACCCTCCTCCTGCCTCAGCTACCTCAAAACTGGGGCTGTAGGTATACGCTACCATGACTAGCGTGAGAATTATTTTCTTTTTAAGTATAAAGAAGACATTTTATTTTATATTTGTGTGTGTGNTTGTGCACGTGTGCACCCACCTGCAGAGGCTAGAGGAAGGTGTTGGATCCTTGGGAGCTGGAGTTACAGGCATTTGTAAACAGCCTAACATGGGTACTAGGACCCAAACTCTGGTCCTCTGCAGGGTCAGCAAGCACTTTCAGCTGCTGAGCCATCCATCTCTCCAGCTCCCAATGGCTGATCTTACTATGGTCTTGTGCCCAATGGCATATCCCCTGCAGAGGGGGAGGCAGATGCTGAGCCTAAGTTGAAAGGGTGAGTGACGTCATCAAGAGGAGGGGGCTGTTTAGGGCTCTAGCTCAGTTGGTCTGCAACTGGTCTCGTATGCACACAGTCTGGTGTTTCTTCTTCAGCACCATGGGACTGTGGTATGGTGGCACTCAGCTGTACTCCCAGCATTTGGGAGGAGAAACTTAATGTAAGGTCACCCTCAGATACATAGCTAGAGAGAGGAGAGGGGAATGGTGTGAAGAATGAAGTTTTCAGTCTCCTTGGCCACTAGACAGTAACTACCAGCACAGCACCCTCTAGTGTCCCGAACAGTCACTGCATCTTGGCATGTGGAATAGGGGTAAGGTTTTGTAGCGATTTCAGCAGTTAAGTAAATCTCTTGTGACTCAGGGCTTACTTGGTGTACCAGCTGTTAGTCTGAACTTAAATCTCCCATTTCCCTATTCAGGTCCGATGTTCAAGCTTGCCCTAGCTGGAAGCAAAGATAGGAAGAATGTGGAACTGGGTATCAGTGTCTGGGGATTGGCCTGCTGACTGCATTGGTAGGGATGTGGGGCAAGGTTCCAAGTTAGAAACGAAATCGGTGATCATTAAATTCCGCTGAAATTGAAGTTTAAAATTTAATCTAACATANCATTAAGAAGTGCAAATTCACACAACAATGTAGGATGTTAGTTAATTTCAAACATGAGACCGGTGAATTCTTTGAGAAAGATTTTGGTGACACTTGTTCTAAGGTGGTGATTTATAGATTTTTTTTCCCCTTTAAATTACTGAGAAGAAAAAAAATATCAGAAAACCAACCACTCTCCCCCAGAAAAACCAAAAAGTTCTTTAAGTACTTTGAATATTTTCCCCCTCACACGAGGCTCTTTTTGTGCTGCCCAGCTCAGGTAGTGGTCNTCATCTGCCCTTAGCCTGTGCAGCCACTGGGCAGGTTGCTAACTATCCCAATTCTTCCTCTTCAACCTGTAGGGAATGGCTTCAGGCTGTGAAGCACCTGGGCTATATAACTTATGATGCCTGTAAAGCACTTAGCACAGGTACCTGATGGACAGTGTAGCTCTGTGCCTGCTGATCAATATTAGCACACAAATTGGGTTTTCTTTCTCTGAGGAGTTCAAGTAGCNCTGAATGGAGAAACTGGTGGTCTGAAGTGAATGAAAGAAGTTAGGCCATATGTGGAAGCATTGTTTGTGGAAGGTACTACCTGGATTTGGGACTGGGCTGTACCTGGTGTTGAAGAAATAGGAACATGGTAGTGTTGAGTAGCATTTAGTTCTAGATGGTGCCAGTGTGGATTGATGCTGTGAGGCCACCTATAACACGTGGCTTGAGCCAGGCCTTGGGGGCACAAGCCTAAATCCTAGCAGGACACTGGGACATGAGAATCATGAATTTGAGGCCAGCCTGGGGTACATAATGGATTCCAGTACATGGGTACATAGGGAGACCCTGTTTCATAAAATTAAAAAAGGCAACTCAGGGACCTTTGGGAAGGTTGAAAGCTCTCCTTTCTTCTTTCCTTTTTTCTTCTTCTTTAAAAAAAAATATTTATTCATTTGTGTGTGTGTGTGCATGTGTGTGTGTGTGTGTGTGCAGTACATGTGTGTGTACATGTGTGTGCATGTGTGTGTACATGTGTGTGTGTGCATGTGTGTGTGCACGTGTGTGTGTTCATGTGTGTGTGTGTCACATGGCCACTGTATGGAGGTCAGAGGACAACTATGGGAGTTGGTTCTCACTTTCTACCATGTGGGTTCCAGGGATCAAACTCAGGTTGTCAGGCTTGTCTGAAAGCATACCTACCTGCTGAACCATCTCCTTGGCCAGGAAGGTGGAAAGCTATAAACATAGCCCCCATTGGAGAAATCTGCATGGGGCCTACCTGTCAGTCACCTCCCATGGTTGACAGCTCTTTCTGTTGCCTAAAGAAGAAAAAAGGTCACTCTCCCTTGGAACCACAGTAGGTACAATTGAAACTGGTCTAGGCATCAGACACAGCTGGGCTGAGCCCTGGTTAATCACTGCATGGTGATAGGATCTTGACCAAGTTATGTAATTCCCTAACCTCAGGTTTCTCATCTGTAAACTCTGGGCTTGGGAAGACAAAGCTGAAAGTATTATTTTGCCCACAGCAGGCACTGTAAACATTTCAGTTGCCTTCTCCCTTTGCTTCTTGTACCCCACAAAGAATAAAGTGAACACTTGGGTTTGGCCACTCAGTGTCCTTCCTCCTTGTCAACCCTGACTTTACCCTGGCCAGGTAACCATGGAGAAAAGTTTAGTAAACAAATTCTATTTTTTTGTGTGATTCCTTTTTATTTTTGTTTTATGTGCATTGGTGTTTTGCCTGCATATATGTCTGATCCTTGGAACTGGAGTTACAGACAGTTCTGAGCTGCCATGTCGATGCTGGGAATTGAACCTGGGTCCTCTAGAAGAGCAGCCCCTGCTCTGAGCCATCTTTCCAGCCCCACAAATTCTAATACTAGGCGAGAACACCAGAATACCTCAGATTGCTTTTTGCAGTAAAATGCAGAGCCCTTGTGTTCTCTTGGGCTCCTGAAACTCCAAATGGGAGGTTTTAGAAGAGAGGCCTGGGTATCCTGTCTGCCTATACTGAAGTAAAGAGAATGGTATTGTAGACACCCTCCCACCTGTCTAGAGATACAGTCCTTACAAGCACCTGCTTACACCCTCCTCCTTTCCTGAACGGAATATGTCAGACCAAACATCTGTGTCTGAGAACATGATTTCCAGGATGAAAGCTCCAATGTGGAAGGCAAAGCTAGAGACCAGAGCAGCTCAGACACCCTTTCTGCATGGGGACATATCTAGCACATGGGGACATATCTAGCACATGGGGACATATCTAGCACATGGGGACATATCTAGCACATGGGGACATATCTAGCACACATTTTTCTTAGTTCCGGGCAAGTAGCACCAAAGGGGGTGGTGCGTTGAGTAACTAGAGAAGCTTCCTTAAGGATTTGACATTCTGATCTAGAATTGGGCTTTGATTGTGAGGTGGTTGGCAGTCTTCCAGGAAGGGAATCCAGCTTCAGAACTCTGTTCCATTCTGTGGCATGTCACTAGTCACAGGTGTGGTTTTCTGTTGCATTTGGTATATATTGTGCATGCCATTATTTGGGTCAATGGCTCTGTTTTGAGCAGCATGGTAAAGAGCAGGGCAGGTTTTCTGGCTGCCATCTGCTGTGCCCCTTCAGTGCTCACAGGTAGCAGAGTATGGTTTGAACTTGTGTTCTAAGAAATAATTAAATAAACTCCAGGTGAATATTTTAAAAGTAAAAATGTTTATAGGGGTAAGTTACTATGCATACTAAACAACCTTCTTGTTTTTATTTATTTCAGGAGAACTATCCAATCCCTGAGCCAGGCCCAAATGGTAGGTCCTTGGGAAACTGACCTGACATTGTACTCACTGGTGTTGGCCTTGGAGGCGTGTGCATTGACCCCTGCCCCTCCTTTCCTACTGGTTAATGTGCTTACGTCTTTGTCCATTGGCCACAATGGTTTATCTTGGCTGCTATATGAAGTGTAAGAATCAGTGATGGAGAAAAATGAAGATAGCAGACTGCTGAGCTGCCCTGGGTTTTTGATGTGAAGCCTGTGGACCAAAGGCAGAACCAACCCTTTTTATCTAACAATCGAGTACCCTGTCTACCAGATTAGATGCCAAATCATATTCTGGTTCTAGAAATCTACAGAACTAAATCTCGTAGTTAGCAAAGGAGCATTGTGTTAGCACACCCAAGAGGGCCTGCCCAGAACTATCTACCTATCCAGTAGGGATGGGAGGGGCTGTGGGAAGTTCTGTCCCTTGCTTTAATCAACCAAGTACAGAAAGTGACTGAGCATGTAGGGGCAGGTCTCCTAACACCTTTGCTCTACTTCTCGGCCTCTTAGTGGGTGATCCCACTGGGCTGAGCTGTCATGCATGTTTCCTGGTAGCATCTGGACCTGGGAAGGTCATGCCAACANGGCTAGTGTATATATCTCTTCCATCCCAGAGTCCAGTTCATAGCCTGTAGGACTCCAGGGTGAAACTAGGGGCAGTGGTCAGGGTCTTTAGTCCCTCAGATCCCCTTGCTCTTCTTGATGCCCTGGGATGTCCTCTCCACCCTGCCACACTTCAACCCAGAAGCACAGATTCTGGGCAAACATCAGATTGAAACCAACTTTCTTGGTAACTCCTGAGCTTTGCTACTCAAAGGTCAGCTGCATTATTGACTTCCAGTGATAAGATATAAATAACAGCTGTTTCTATCAGTGTTTAGCAAGCAATGCAAATTTAAGGCTTAAACACTTTCACAAAGATAACATATTCAGAGAAGTGGAGGAGGCGCCTCACTGTACCCTGACAAGGTGGCTTTGGTTGCAGAGGTGGCCAAGTGAGGGCTTTCTTGGACTATGAAGGGCCCTCTCTGACCCAGCCTACTGTCATTCTTTGTCTTTTGCTTTAGATGAATTGGAAGAGAGAAGGTATGCTGGAAAGGGAGTGTTCCAATAAGTTAGATCTCATCTCTTGCTGCAAATAGTGGACTTCTATAGAGAAAGCTCAGAGTTTTTCTGATTCCAGTAATTTTTCTCTGTCTTTGATCTCAGAATTCAGCTTGCCATTCCTAACTGCTCACCCAAAGACAAAGGCAAAGACAATTCTCCAGAGCCACATCTGGGGGAATTTTGCTGGTGGTTTGTGGCAAGGGCGGTAGCTAAGACGTCTGAGTGTGTAGCAGAGCTTTTGGGCCTCTTTGTCTATTGAAGATGGAGTTTTTTTCCCAGGGAGGTGTTCATGATGTGATCATCTCAGTTGACAGAGCCCCGGAATCCTTTGGTACCTGCTTGAGCTGAGAGGCCCAAGCATCATTGTTTTAGACTTGAACACTTGACAACAACAGTACTACCAAACCTCACTTGATCCGGTCCTCAAAGAGGAAGTGTGAGTTGAACTTGCAAAAGTGCTAAATAAAGCTGAACCTTTTTAGAAAGCAAGGAACACAAGGAACTTCACATGGCACTTCATCATGCAGTGGCAAGCAGAGAGATTTTCAGGACGATAAGAGTCGGGCTCAGCATAGTGTTTGGAAACAGTTATCTCCTGCAAAACAGTTTGTTCTTGAAATGGTTGATACAGTGCTTCCTCCTCAGAATATCTTGTTACAGCAGGATTGGTCAGGGCTCTACAAACAAACAGAACAAATAAGATATGGATGTATATGTATGTGCAGATACACGGAGGTGGGGAAGGAGAAGAGAGGGCAGTTTATTTTATGTTAAGCAACTGGCTCCTGTGATTGAATGGTCTGGAAGGCTCTGGGTTTGTAGTGCAGGACAGCAGACTAAGGAAAAGCTCCCTGTGTTAGAGTCTTAGGAAAGTTTCTCCTTCAGAAAATCCCAGTCTTTGCTCACAAGGCCTTTCCTTGATTGGATGAGGCCTACCTACTTTATAGAAGATAATCTGGTCCACTCACACTCGGTTGGTTTAAATGCTAATTGTACCATAAAACTCCTCACAACAATCCACCCTGTGAGCGACATCTGCATGGGTGTTTGACCCAACAGCTAGGTACACTNGTCCAGCCAAGTCAACAAGTAAACTTACCTCACACTCGGTTCCTTTACTCTCTCAAGCTGTTCTGCTTTCCTCAGCTTACTTAGGCCCTCTGCTTACCTTGCTTTCCTTTGTAATCCCAATTTGTACCTGACTCTGAGAACCCAGGTCTCTCCCCTGTTCCGAGGGAAATTACTAGAGTTCCTGAGACCGATGGAAGGCTTGCCTCACGTGTTTTCTCTGCCTCAATTCTCTAATTAGAGGTGCTACTAAAGATGCATTCTGTGGGGATCTGCGGATCAGATATTCACTACTGGCAGCATGGCCGAATTGGAGATTTTGTTGTGAAAAAGCCAATGGTGCTTGGGCACGAAGCTGCTGGAACAGTCATAAAAGTAGGACAGATGGTGAAGCATCTAAAACCAGGTCAGTATAAATGTCAGTGTCCGCTTTCTCTGGACCAGGCCCTCTGCTAAGCACAGAGGTACAGCAGTGACAAGAGAGTGCCGGGTCCCTACATGTAGGGAGCTTACCTTCTACCTCAGAGGGGATACAGACTTGGGACAGAAAGCAGGTACTTAGTCAAATGTGTGGTAGAGAATGTGATCAGCACGTCAAATCTAAACCTGTCTCCTTTGAAAAAGAGATGGAGAATGTGAAATAAATCAGGAAAGGGGGTTGAGAAAGTGTTTCTGTCATATAAGTCACAAACTGCTTCCAAATATTAAGAATCAAGACCTTTTCCATTTTACTGTTAATTATTCGTTTACTTTTGAGATAGTGCCTCACTCTGTAGCCCAGGCTGGCCCAGACCTTACTTTGTAATCCAAGTTGGCCAGGAACTCTTTATAACCCAGGCTAGCTTCTATCTCAAGGTGACCCTTTGTCCTAGCCTCCAGAGCACTATTATTAAAAGCATGAGCATGCTGGCTTACGTCATTTCCAGGTGTGAGTCTATTTCCTCTAGGAATACTCTTTAATCACTAAGTACCCGAAGAAAGTCTGTCCCTGGTGTGAGAGAGTGTGTACTCTGCATTTTGGAATGCACGGTGCACAGTTGGTTTTCCCATGATAGATCTATTCCAGTCCCACACCCTAGACTTGTGCCCTCTTTGGGGGTTGCATATCAAATATCCTGCATATCATATATTTACATTACAGTTCATAACAGTAGCAAAATTACAGTTAAGGTGTAGCAAAGAAAATAATTTTATGGTTGAGGGTCACCACAACGTGAGGAACTGCATTAAAGAGTTGCAGCATTAGGAGGGTTGAGAACCACTGCCCTAGAATCTTTGAATTAGACCTTGATTTTCTTTTCAGATAGCCCAGTTGATTTCCATCTTGCTATGTAGCCAAGGATAACCTTGAAATCCTGACATTCCTGCTTCTAGTCACTTTAATTTTTATCTCAGAGAACAGTTCAGCTTTAACAAGGCTAAGCCTCACACCCAACCTTTAAGCTAGTCAACTAGCTTGTCTTTTATTCCAAAGCTTCTTTTTTTTATTTTAATAGATTTTTTTTATCCTCTAACAGTTTCATGCATATAAATAATGTATCCCTCTCACTTTTGCCCCAGAATCCAGGTGACCCCAACTTGCCCACACTTGAGTCTTTGCCTTAAAAACAAAACAGAGTCCAAGTAGTACTGCCTGTTGGAATGTTAACTGATCTTGTAGGCTTGATCTTGTATGGGTCTTGTGCAGGTAACCATGGCTGCAGTAAGTTCATGAATATGAACAGCCATGCCATGTCCAGAAGACAGCATTGCGCAGCTCTCCTCATACTCCGGCTCTTACACTCCTTTAACTACATTTCCAAAATGATCCCTGAGCCTAGGGGTGTGTTGATGTAGATGTTCCGTTTAGGCATGAACACTCAAGAGTCATTTGTTCTCATCACTTTGAGCAGTTCTGAGTCTCTGCATGAACTGCTGACTACTGCAGAGAGAACCTTCCTGGCCAAGGTTGAGGACAGTACTAATCCATGTGCAAAAACATAAATATTTAAAGGGTGGCTGACAACACATCCATTGAGCATGACAACAGTGGGCATATAGCATAGCCTTTGAGTTTTATTAGATGGCTAGGAAAACAACAGTCGAGTAAAACCTGGGTTTAATTGTCCCAGAGTGCTGAGCTGCAGCAGACTACATTGTCCCCAACACAATGAATTAAGTCTGAACTGGCTTGGCATAGGTAGCGGTTATCAACTTTCCTTTGCTAATGAGGCCATTGCATGGCCTGGGGATGACTTCAGGTTAATTGGAGTAGGCTGGGGTTTGGCAAGAGGTGCTGTGAAACTGCTTAGTCTCTGAGACCAGACATAGAGAGGGATTGGTAAGCTTAGTAGTTAAACATGTGTCTCATTTAGGAGTCTTAAGTCAAGGCCTCCATTCATTGTTAATGCAAGTTGAAAAAGCCTGTGGTGATGCAGGCTTGTCCCAAAGTGGAAGGCTCTGATCTTCTAGCAGCCAACCAATGACTGATCCCTACCTGTGGGACCAAGTTCTCTAAATGCTAGCAAGAGCTTAGTCAGTGTCTACCATGGGTTCAGACTTGGGTCAGGTACTTTGAGAAATGGAAAAAAAAATAGTGAGCCCTGGATTCACAGATCTAGTTAGGGAGACCAGACATTAGATCTGCCAACAACATCAACAATTGGAGGACAAAAGTATATAGTGAGAGGTCAAAGAAAGGACACTGATTGTGAGCATGGGTGGTTAAAGAAATTTCATAGCTATGGGTCCTGGGGCTGGATAGATGACAAGAATAATTATAAAAGGAAGAAGAAAGCCTGTGTGTATTGGTTTGCTGGTCATTAAACACCAGCGCTTGTAATTAATTATTGAGACAGTGCCACAAGGTACAAATTATTAGCTTTATTAATAGATGCAGACAGTGGAATGTGGTTCTTGCCCAGGGCCACACACTGGCTAGTCTCTGAGCTGTCTGGAATGCCACCCTGTTTGATCTGGCTCAAGAGCGAATGTTTGAACCAATGAGCTGCCTGTCATCTGAGATTTGAGAAGGTTTTGTTTTGAGTTAGTGAAGAGGGTCAGACTAGTAAAATGACACAGGTCAAATAATGTGTCTGGGTTCTCACACACCTATTCTCAGAGCAGATGTCTTCTACTGGGGAGCTGGTAGAGATAATGAAAACGCACAGCCCCTCTTTAAAAAGACTGTACAAGTGTGAATTGCATAATGTAATAATGACTACAAGGTCAAATGGGGTAATGTTAAGTAAACTCCATCTTGAAAGTCAAGTTGAGTTTATTATCCTTAATGATGGGTATTGTTCTGTGAGCAGCAAAGAAAGCTCAGGGTGAGAACAGCTGGGGAAGAGACAGACAGGTTGGGAGGTCCATCTTAAAAGCCACTGGTTTTCTGTGGATCCTTTGTGTTTTTAGAATATAAAGCTTTTTATAATTTTTTTTCAATTTTAAAATTTTTATGTGTATAGGTATTTTGTCTACATGTGTGTCTGTGCACCATGTGCACGCCTGGTGCCTGTGAAAGCCAGAAGAGGGCATCAGATCCCTGGAACTGGAGGTACAGTTGGTTGTGAACCACTATGTGGGTGCTGGGAATTAAACCTGGGTCCTGTAGAAAAGCAGCCAGTGCTCTTAAAACACTGAACTGTCTCTCCAGCCCCACCCCCACCCCATTATGGCAAATATATATGAAGCAGACAACTTACTAATCTGAAGGTACTCTCAATTTAAATGACGAGTCACGATACTCATAAAAAATGACCTAGAAAACAGGAAATAACCAGTTGTCCATCAACAAGAATAGTTGAGCTCTCTGTGCT
The DNA here is from genome assembly GCA_001675575.1 of Neotoma lepida. Lineage (NCBI taxonomy): Eukaryota > Metazoa > Chordata > Mammalia > Rodentia > Cricetidae > Neotoma > Neotoma lepida. Next base: position 319,724 of record LZPO01075934.1, read on the forward strand.
CTAGTCACAGGATGGAATGCCATTCAGCCACAGAAGAGGAATAAACAATTGATACATAACAAGTACCAACCTAAAAACCATACCTAGTGAAAAAGCCAGATGCGAAGAATACACACCACGTGACCCCCATTTGTAATGCTATATAACGAGCCGCCCTAATCCATAGTNAACAAACTCAAAGCATCAGGTGTCTTGGGGCTGGAGTGGGAGCTGACTAGGAATGGACACAGGGATGAAGTTTCTGAGGCAGTGGCTCTGTCTGTGTCTTGATGGGAGTTTTCCCCACACAGGTAAAAGTACCTATCAAATTCATCCAGTGCTCCACTTAAGACTTGTGTGGCTCATTATATCTAAATTTTCATTTAAACAAAGAAGTATAAGCTGTTATTAGATTCTAGTAAATGATTGACAAGCTGAAGGGTAACTTAGAAACTCACTAGGAAAGATGGAGAGGCTGGGTCAGTGGCTCAGCAGTTAAAAGCACTGGCTGCTCTTCCAAAGAACCCAGGTTCAATTCCCAGCACCTACATGCAGCTCAGAACTGTCTGTAACTCCTGATCTGGGGATCCAGCGCCCTCTCTGACCTCTGAGCACACACACACAACAGCTGACTCCTAGCTATCGTCTAAACCAGAGGAAGCACACACCAGGCCATGACAGCTCTTGTTTCTTTTCATTGAAAATGAATATGTTCTCCTCCTCCAACTCCTCCCATGATAGCGCTTCTATCTGTAGAGGCCTTGCCTCATATTTTCACAAAGTGAAGAAAAAAATGTTGGCCCCCTCTGTGTAGTAGATACCCTCTTTGTAAACGGAGATAGGAGAACCNGCTGGGTTTGCCTTTTAGAGAGAGGGCTGGTTCTGTGTTTCCAGGGGAGCAAGGGCAGGCTGGCGTAGTAGGAAACAGATTAAATCTCTAGGTGGAGAAACGAGCTGGCTCTTGGCTCTCAGTGAATCTTTGCTGGGTTGTCTGTCCCCTTCAGAATCACTGAGAGAGCTGGGTGTGGTGGCTCACATCTGTGATCTCAGCACTCAGAAAGCTGAGGCAGGGAAGATTGCTGAGAGGTGAAGGCCAGCCTGGTTTACAGAGTGAGACGGAAGAGCTCAGTGAGATATGATGGGGAGATTAGGGGGGAAGGAAGGGGAAGAAGAGAAAAGAGAAGGCACCAACAGGTTGGGCTTGTCTCTAAGGGTTCCCAGAGAGGACGCTCTTTAGGCTGGATTCTCACATCTGGTGTCAGCCAGTGAGCGGGCATGCCTTTGTACTGTTTCTGCCCCTGCTCTTGTTCTCAAAGACTGGAAAGCAGAACCAGACCCAGCAGGAGTGAGACTCTGCTTCTGTTCTTAGATGTGGCACTGTCTTTATTCTCCTCTCCAGGTGACCGGGTTGCCATCGAGCCCGGTGTTCCTCGAGAAATAGATGAATTCTGCAAGATTGGCCGATACAATCTGACTCCATCCATCTTCTTCTGTGCCACACCCCCCGATGATGGGAACCTCTGTCGGTTCTACAAGCACAATGCTGATTTCTGCTACAAGTTAGTGCCTAAAGTGACACTGTACCCCCTTGAGGGAGAGAGTGTATGTGTATGTGTGTGTCTCACTATGTCGTTCTGGCTGGCCTCAAACTCAGAGATATGTAGATCGGGATAATTAACCTCAAACTCAGAGGACTGCCCACTTTGTGAACCACCACTCCCAGCTCAGCATTCATTTTAAATGAATTTAAAATTAAAGGCAGGCTATCCCTTCTTGGAGCACTGAGGGCAGATAGCCTGTCTGGGGCTCAGTCTGACTCACAATGGTCTTTCAATGTATCTTCCCATTACCAGGAACAGTAATAAAAAACATTGCCCTGGGCTGGAGAGGTGGCTGAGAGGTTAAGAGCACTGACTGTTCTTCCAGAGGTCCTGAGTTCAGTTCCCAGCAACCACATGGTGGCTCACAACCATCTGTAATGAGATCTGGCGCCCTCTTCTGTATACATAATAAATAAATCTTTAAAAAAAAAAAAAACATCGCCCAAATCACTCACTTCCTCCAGCCATTCTGGAGAGTACTTGCCAAACCCACCCCTCACTCTAGTTTTCACGGCAGCCACAGAGGAAAACTGTAGCTAGGTATGGTGTCCTGCCCCTTAGATCCCAGCGCTCTGGAGGCAGAGGCAGGCTTGGTCTATGTAGGTAGTTCAGGGCAGCCAGAGAGTTACATATCGAGACCCTTTCAGGAGGGAGGGAGGGAGGAAGGGAGGAAGGGAGAGGGAGAGAAGTGGGGAGGGAGGGGGGGAGGAAGGGGAGGGGGAGGAGACTAACAACAGGGGCCTCTGCATCAACCACCAGTAACAACACCTTACAGTTTTACTGAGGAGCCTGAGTGTGGTCTGGGGGCATGAGTCTTGGCATGCTAGGTCCATTCCCTCCTCGTGACTTTGTTTCTGTTAACCAGCAGAAGACTAAATTAAGCAATGCATGGAAAGTCATTGTTATTCCTCCATACATGTGCTTGTGTATAATAGGTGTTTTACATGCCTAATGAGTGATGAGTAACAGTGGGATGAGTACCATTGTTCCAGCTGTNTGCCAGGCTAACTGGGATGAGTACCATTGTTCCAGCTGTATGCCAGGCTAACTGAAGCAGAAAAAAGCTAATGAACTCAGGCACAGAGCACAGCCAGGGTGCAAACTGCCCTTCTCTTGCCTTGTCTTGGGTTGAGAAGCTGCATCTGAGAGACACAATGTCCCACATACTGCACCATGGAGCTTAGGTTGCTGGCGTGTTGTTCCCCTCTCACCAACCCAAATGATTTCCTTCTGTCTAGCCTGATCCCAGAGGCAGCTCTCAGCCAGTATGGGGGCTTGTGTGATGGAGGCTAAATGTGCCAAGCGCAGCAGGGATGGTCTGACAGATCTAATTGAGAGGGGTTTTGTTTTGTTTTTTCAATTTTTTCACTTTTTGTTTTGGTTTCTTTCTTTCCTCCTGCTCCTCCTCCTCCTCCTCCTTCTTCTTCCTCTTTTTTTCTTCTTCTTCTTCCTCCTCCTCCTCTTCCTCCTTTTTTCCTCCCCTGCTTCCTCCTCCTCTTCCTTCTCCTCCCTTCCCCCCTCATCCTTCTTCTTCAACAAGATGTCACTTGTAGTCTAAGCTAGCCTGTAATTCACTATATAGTCTAGGCCAACACCAAACTCACAGTAATCTTTCTGCTTCTGCTGCCCAAGTTGCTGAGGTTGCAGACCGGCACCCCACAGCTGGCTAGATCTAAGATTTTCTAGTATTCCCAGCACACTCAGAGAAGAGACATAGGCTAGAGACCTTGTGGTAATGACTGAGGCCAACACCTGAGACGGTGCTAGAAGAAAGCAGGCTGCATGGGTTGTGGTATGGGTTGGGTATGCCTTTCAGCAAGGGATTCCCGAATCACCCAGCTTTTTCTGGGTCCTTTGCCAAGTCAAGCCTCAAACCACCTTTCATGGAAGGCAGAGGAACACAGTGAACACCAGTCTCTGCCATTTTGCTTACTGTATGACCTTGACCAAGATCTTTAAGGTTTGAAATCCTCAATATCCTTGCTTGTAAAATGGACATCATGATAGTATCTCCCTCACCAGAATAGACAAAGAATTTGATGAGAAGAGTGTATTAAACATTTGACATGGGACATGGCAGGTGTTCAGTGATGACACTAAGGCCTTAGCCTTGGTCTTGTGGTCTGAGGATGGAGGTCCAGATTCAGAGAAGGGAGGCCTGGCTGGNATGGGCATGTGGTAGTTTGTAAGATGGTGTATGGGGTGTGGTGGTGAATGATATACTGGTTATCAGTGGTCATGGCAGATCTGAGGGGAATCTCTAGGGGCCATATATCTTTGCCTTTCCTCAAGGCTTCCTTCTGCTCTTCCCAGTGTGACTCTGCCTTAGCCTTCCTCTTTGATTGTTTCTGAGGATTCCTACACTACCACTGCCTCTGCACTTCCTACCCCATATCTTCNGGTATTTAGCTTCCTCCTTAGATTCTTGGCCATCCTTTACCCTTTTATCTGTTCTTTGAACAGATAAAAAACACTTGTAAAAACCACCAAGTTGCCTGTCCTCTGGTGTTCGTAAGTTACAAAAGGCCCAGGTCAACGAAACCCATAGTCCTCCCATCCCTATCCCTTGGTCATGGTAGAAGGGCTGCTCTGGTCTTCTGCCGGCATGCCTGGAGCTTTGCTCTCAGCCTGGTGAGGTGTGAGGAGGCAGCACTTGACTAACAGAACACTCAGACCATGCTCGCTTCACTCCTGTCTCATTCCACCCTCTTTTCTTTTTGGTGTTCTTATTCTACAGAGAGATCAAAGAGGAGAGAGGAGCACTCGGCTTAGAACTAGTCCTAGCTCTGTAGGAGAATATGAAAGAGGAGGGTGTTGTGTCTGAGAGTATGTATTTGCATGTGGAAAGAGAGTTTAGGAATCTTCCTTGTTTAATTTTTTCCCCTTAGATAGAATGTGCCATAGGNTGAGCAGAGTATGACTTAGACTGTGGGGCATTATAGGAGAGAAGCAGAGGCCTTTGCAGTTCATTCTGTAAGATACTAGAACAGTGACAAGAGGAGGGTGGGGGTAAACACAAGTCTAGCTGCCACATTCATTTCTTTGGGGAACTTGTAGGTTCCCACGTTCATAGGTGTTGCTGGGAACTATTGGGTAGCAAGGAGCCAGCAGGAATAAAATAGCCCCAGAGCGACTTGTGCCAAGAGGCATCTGACGTGGGCCGTATGAGGGCAATCCAGACTCCTCGGCTTGAGCCTTGCTGGGAATCAGCCTTGCAATCTTGTCACTGAAGAGTAAAGGTGAAAATAAAGCCTGTCCTGCCTGCCTGACAGGGTTAGATGAGATGATGGGTGAGANAGCATTCTAGTCCCCCAAGCCTCCCCAAACACTCACTGTCACCAGCAGGATTGTGGATGCGGTTGAGATGCCAGTGAGCTCAGAAGAGAAAACCAAGAAGAGAAAACCAAGAACCTAGTGGTGAAGGTGCCACATTATTAAATCAGCTTGAGGAACAGTTCCTGCTCCCATCTCAACCAGTCATGGGGCAGCCAGGCAGCTGCTGTCACCAGATGTGGTTCTGGAATATATGATGGGGGCGATAGCAGAGAAGTGGTCACACTTAAGTCACTGCTTGGCAAAGCGCTTAACAGTAGGGACTGCTAGAGTGAAACCAGACGTGCTAAAAAGTCCAGAAGCTGAAATGCTGGAGTGTGGTTATGTTAAGTGTTTGTTGAGTGAGCTTTCATTGGTTAATGACAACCATGCCATACCTTAGCTTGGGAGGCATGTTAGAAAAACACATAGTGTGAGTCAGTGCTTATGTGCAGGTACGGGGTTCAATCCCCAGCACTGAAAAAAAAAAAATCACCAGAAACCATGATGTTGTCACTGAACTCTGAAGGGATTTTGCCAAGAAAATTACTTTCCTGGGGCAGTATGGCATGACTTTTGGAGGCAAACATATCTGGCTTCTACTTCAAACCCTTTGAGCCCTCACTTTGAACTTCTGAGATAAGCCATTTAACTCTTGCAGCCTAATTTCTTTCTCAGTAGACTGGGGTAATAGCAACTCCTGCTGACCTGTTCTAACAGTGTTGTGAGCAAATGCATGTAAAGTGCTGAGCACATTGCTGTATGCATTAGTCAGTGCTTAAATGTTAGCTGCTGTTGTAGTGGCCTTAGGCAAATGCAGTGTAATACCAGTGATAGGGTTACAGTATTAATGCTATAGTATGGTTGTGTAGTATTAATAGCATCATCAGTACCTTAGTAAAGTCAGAGACCCTAATTGTGTATGGTGGATTACTTCTTAGGCTTCCTGACAATGTCACCTTTGAAGAAGGGGCCCTGATTGAGCCACTCTCTGTGGGGATCTATGCCTGCCGTCGAGGTTCAGTTTCTCTGGGGAAAAAGGTCCTTGTGTGTGGAGCTGGTAAGAAACAGGGCCCCTGGCTGTGGGTTCACTGGCTGGGGTTGCAAAAATCCCCATCTCATTCCTTCTCCAGGAGCTGGGTTTGATTCTAGACACTTTCTGAGTAAGAGAGGGTTACAGTGTCTCATTCAGTGATCAGCACTTGGCTAAATAAATGAAATGTCTAAGGTGGATGTAGTGGCACACATCTGTATCTCTGCACCAGGAGGCTGAGACAGGAGAATTTCTGTGTATTCCGAGCCAGTCTTGGCTACACAGTGAGACCCTATCTCAAAAAGCCCAAACAGACAGATAAGTAAATAAAATGTCTACAAGCACAGTAGTAACTAATGGATTTCATAGGGAATATAACCCTTTATCTATTGAAATAATAAATAAATCTTGCAATAATTTTTGAACCCTTGATAAAACTAGGGAAATATTTGGGGTAGTAAAGTGAAGAACTTGGAACTTGTAAGACACACTAGAGAAATAATAGCCTTGCCCCCTAGGCAAAGGAAGTAGGTAGGCCCTGTTCACAGGAGGAGGGAGTCCAGTCCACTGACTAGGGGTGCCCACTTTCTGTCTTCTCCCATCTCCTGCTTCTGGCCACTTGGAACAAACCCCAGAGGCCTCAGACCAAATCATTCTGGGTTTTTAATTGCCAGTAACCCAAACAGCACACACGCACCCGCACCCGCGCACACAAGCGTGTGTGCTCACAGAAATTCACTTGTAGCCCATTACTCATGAGCCTGAGAGAACCACTGTTAATATTTTGGTGCAGAATCAATTGGCTTTAGTTTTGTGCTTTGTTTTGCTTGTTTTGGGCTAAGGTCTCTCTGGGTAGCCAGATTGGCTTCTAACTCGGGAGCTCCTGCTCCTGCTGCCTAAATGCTGAAATTGCAGGTGTGTGTCACCATCCTGACTTAAGACTTAAAAACAGAGTCTTGCTATATAGCTCAGGATAGCCTTGAACCTACAATCCTGCCTCAGCCTCCTGAGTGCTGGGATTACAGGCTTTATGCCCCAGAGTCGTATACTCCCTTAAAAACAAAAACAGAAAACCTGGGCTGCAGAGATGGCTCAGCTGGTAAAGGCACCCACCACCAAATCTGATGACCTAAGCTTAGTTCTTGGAATCCACATGAAGAAAGGAGAGAACTGAATTCTGCAAGTTGTCTTCTGACCTCCACACATGTGCCATTATACATGAATATGCTTGCACACATGTATGCATTCACACTATAGTAAATAAATGCAATAAGAAAATCATGATTCTATAAACATTTTTTATGTCAATAGCTGCAGAGTTGTAGCATAATTTTTAAAGCTGTATAGTAACCCTCCCTGTAGTATATGTAACTAGTCACTCACTTTGGACATTTCAGGTATTGTTTTCCAGTGTTTTGCTTTCTGGGAGAAACATACAAAGTTGCTTTCAAGGGAGTGTACGCAAAAAAGCAAACTCAAAGTATTCCTGTTGTCTCATTCTGTGGGACTTTGTTTTATATTAAAACCCCAGTGCCATGTAGCAAGCAAATAACCATGGAAGTGGGTGGGTCAACCCAGGGACCCACCTCATGGAAGAGGGATGCTCGGGGTGTCAAAGAAGAATGTGACTCTCCCTGGGGAGGAGCGGTGTGTTCTCCTGAAGTGAGGTCAGGGAAACATCCAGATTTTCTGATTACTAGTTTCTGGCTCTTTGAGATTCTCTCCAGCAGTGCCTAAGAGAAAGGAAAGTGTTTCTAGCTCTGAGGTATGAAGGATCAAACAGAACTTACTGCTAGGAATGTGTTTCATGAAAAGAACAAGCCTTCATCCACTTGTTCACATCTGCATTCACAAACAGCTTTACAAATCTTATTGTGTGCCAGGCACTTGGATAGACACTAGCAATGCATGCATGCACAAAACCTAGTCCCTGTCCAGGGCTCAGGCAGGGGGAATGTCGATGTTTGGTAACACGCAATCTTCTCCATTCTCTCTCTGCCTTGTCTAGGGCCTGTTGGGTTAGTCACTTTGCTTGTGGCCAAAGCAATGGGAGCTGCTCAGGTGTTGGTGACTGGTAAGAAGGGTCTCTTTCAAACTTGGCACTCTGATTTTCCTTGCCCCCAGTCCCACCTCTCAGAGGTTGTACCACCTCAGAACTCCACACTGGAGGACAAACCTTTGTGTGAGCCTTTAGGGGACAAACCACCACACTTCCTGAAGTACTGGTGTCTGGAGAGCTTCTGCCTCCTGTCTCCTGGGCTCCAGAGCTGGAAAGCCTGTCCAGGAATGACCAACTCAGGATTAAGAAGTCTCTTTTGTGAAAGGAGAAGGTAGCTGCCATGGAGAGGAGAATGTGGCTCCTTATGTATGGGCCTCACACTACCCTCTTAATGCTAAGAGGAAGCTCGGCCTTTGGTCTGTCTGACTTAATTTAGAAGGCAAAGATGGTATTTGTGTGTGTGTGTGTATAATTGTGTACATAGCTGTGTAGACCTATGTAGTGTGTACAGAGGCTATGTAGAGGTATTTTGCATAAGGAAAGGGTATCTGCATGCGTGTACCTGTGCAGCACATAGTAGGCAATGTGTGGGGTGTGGAGTGTGCTGAGCTCAGCAGCCCCCCCTTGCCCTGGAGAGTGTGCTGAGCTCAGCAGCACCCCCCTTGCCCTGGAGACTGCTGCATCAGATCTTGTACCTCCATTTTCTTTTCTTCCTAGTCAGTTATCCGACGTCTGCATTTGAAATAACTTCTGCTTCCCTTTAGACCTATCTTCCTCTCGGTTGGCCAAAGCCAAGGAAGTTGGAGCTGATTTCACTCTCCATATTGCCAAAGAGTCTCCTCTGGAAGTTGCCAGTAAAGTGGAAAGTATGCTAGGGAGCAAGCCGGACGTCACTGTTGAATGCACAGGAGCGGAATCCTCCATCCGGACGGGCATCTATGTGAGTGAGCTGAGGGCAGCTTGCTGGCCTGTAGCTTGAGGGCAGGGGTGGTACAGAGTAGTAAAGAGAGCGGCAGTGAGGAGGTCTGCCATCAAGCTCCATCAGGCTGCTGTGTGGCCCCCCAACAGTCAGCTAACCCTTCAGCACTTTGTTTTCTTACCTTTTGTGTGGGCTTGCCATGAGCCCTCATTGAGTCCTAGTGAGGTTCCAATGTGAAAAGCAGACAGGCATGCCCCTTCAGGATGGGGTTGCCTTTAGCATTGCGCCAGTACCTGTAAAGCAGTGCTNTTGACAAAACCATCAGCAGGACAAACAGGGAACCATGCCTTAGTAGAGTAGGAGATTCCTATATTGTTTTATTGAGGAAAACTAGTCTTTGAGTCATTGATACAAAACAACAGCTAGTAATTCAGTCAGTTAGTCACCAAGGTGAGGTGAATTTTCAAGGCCAAAGCTGGTGGATGGGGTGCTATCTTCCCGAAGTAGGAACAGATAAGCTGCCCATGCCTGGTTCACCCCGCAAGGTTTCACCCCTCCAGCAACTTATGGGAAACAGAGAGGGAGTTGGGGTGGGGGAGGGTGTGGCTTTGACAGAGCAAAGTACAAGGAAAAGAGGAAACACAAGCCCTCCTGGATGCCAGTCCTCTGCTGGGCACTTTGTAGGCATGGTGCCTTAGTTCTGAATTCAGTTAACACTTTACAGTGAGAGAGTCTTGGGAACTTGCTTCAAAGTCTTCAGGTTATGGGTCAGGGTCAAGAGTCAATCCTAGCCCTGCCAAGCCCCATTACTCCAGATTTACCCACAGGCTGGGGTAAAGGCTCATGGCAAACAGCTGTGTCAGGATGGGAGGAGCTCCTGCCTCTGCCTCCTAGACTGCTTCCCCACAGGGCCATGGGCTTCTCCTTCCTTCTGAGTCATAGCTAGTTCATGCCCAGGGCACTTTGCAGCACGTGAGATAGTCCAGGAAGGAATATCTCTAATTATGGCACACCCTCAGGCCTGGGACTCTTGCAGAGCTGTATGTTTCCTCCTATCTAGATGCTTAGTGTCACAGAGGGCAAGGAGGTGGCAGGAGGGATGAGCAAGTGTCACTAGGTCCTGTCCTGAGTTTCTGCTAGAGCCAGCCAGCCTTCTGTTCCACTGTCGTAGCCAATGGTCTTCATGTGGGAAAGGGGCAAATCNGATCCCAGCCTATGAGAGGGGATGAGTCTGCAAGAGGTAGAGGTACTCACCGTGTGTCTCGGGTGCCTCCTGGGTGCCAGGCTTTGTGTTAGACACATTGCAGGTTACACAGAAACGTAGGTATGTCTGCTGTCTTCAGGTGGCTAGCAGGTCAGTGATATCAAACCACAGAGGGGCAAGGAAGCTTAATGGATGTGACTGTCCTTCTCTTCTGCCCTGATATTTGGGAACAGATGTCACCTCCAGTAGTTGATAGCATAGGCCAGTTGCCAGGCTACCTGAGGATGGTGTAGAGGTGAATGTGATCTGAAGTACTCCCCAGACATGAAGTGATGTCTCTTCTGACATGGTTATGGAGCCATCATGCATAACAGGATTGCAGAAGGTAGGCCACACTGCCAATGAGCGCAGCAGGCAGTAGCACCAAATATGGACACATCTGAGTATCACCTTCCTGTCCGGGAGGTGACTGGGTGCTGTTTGTGTAAAGTGGTAGATGCCCTTGGGTAGAACTGATGGCATCTCTTGGTGTAAAGACCACACCCAGAGTAGCCTTGGCCTATGGCCAGCATACTGCTGACCCCTGCTACTTGGAATAGCCATCAGGTTCCTCCTCATTGTCAGGGAGGGCAACTCCCAAGGGGGAAACCATTTTCCTGGAAAAGTTATTAATCAGGAGTTTACTGTGACTCAACTCACAGCTTTGACCTCTCGCTTGTCTCCAGTGAGGACAGCAATGCTTTTTCCATTACACATATGTTCCTGGGTGGTTTGTAAGTGATTCTGCACTTTAGTGAAAGCATAAAACAACTGAATGTTGAGCACACACTAGTACCAAGCACTGTGATTGTTACCCATGAGGAGCTGGCTGAAAGGCCAAGTCCAGGGTCGGCTGCTNAGAGGTCTTAACACACTGTGGCCTCACAGTGCTGCGGCCTGGAGTACACCTCTCATCTGGGCACTGCAGGCCTCTCTCCATGGCATTTCTCACCACTCCCCTCAGAAGGGCTGGCTGTGTGCTTTTTTGTCGCTCTCAGAGTGGTCCAGGTGTAAGTGCTGCTGCCATGTCTGACTATCACAGAAGTTTTGCAGAACTGAATTGCCCATTTTCCTGCTTCTCCCAGCAGGGAACGCAAGAAGCCACAGGGCCAGCATTGTACTTACACAGTAGTACATGGAAATTGCCAGGAGATATTCTCCCTCCTCTACCATGCTTCAAGAAGGGAATGATTCACTGGAGTCTAATTTCATGACATTAGCAGAACACTGGATTTCCAGACAAATATTTAAGGAAGACAAATCCTTTATGCCTGATACCTTTGAGGTGAAGAACAAAATGGTTCCTGCCTGCCTTCGTGGGTGAAGCTGTTCTTAAAGCACAGAATTCATAGTCTAGTTGTGTGGTAGCTGCAGTCTTCTCACTGCTGATGAGCTCAGAGGGGGGTTCCTTATTTATGTTCATTTTGATTTTTTGAGATGTGGGATCTTACTGTGTAGCCCTGACTGACTTGGCCCTCACTGTGTAGTCCACACTGGTCTTGAACTCTCAGCAATCCTCCTGCATTAGCCTCCTTGGTGCTGTGATTACGGGTATATACCACCATGTCCAGCTGATACTGACTGTTCCTGGTGTCTCTGATTCTCCATTAGTCGCCCTTACATTTCTGGATGCCCTGCTGCTCTGTTGGGTTTGGGTGACATGTTCAAGAGTTTGGTAGTGTAGCAAGAATCCCACTCTCTGAACCTCCTGTATAGCCTGAGTTCTCTTGTTCTTGTTTCTTCCTTAGGCCACTCACTCTGGTGGGACCTTGGTGATTGTGGGAATGGGCTCTGATATGGTCAATTTACCCCTAATGCATGCAGCTGTGCGGGAGGTGGATATCAAGGGCGTGTTTCGATACTGCAACACGTGAGTATGCTGAGGGTGAGCCAAGGTGATCAACAACCAGCATGGCCAAGGCAGGTCCCATGCAGCCTCTGAGACCAGGAGTCTCTACATGTTTATTCATGAGGGGCACTCCCTGACCACACTGCCAGCACATGATATGATAGGGCTGCTAAGAGAGAACATGTACTTCTTTCTCAGAGGGAGGGGGAGGAACACACAGGGAGGGGGATTTGGGATCTGCCACTCATCACCTAAGCTCTCCTCCTTTTCATTTCCTTAAGTAGCCAGACTTCCCTTCCTCCCCTTTAAAGGGAGTAAGGGGTCTGTCTTGGGGGAGAGCTGCTTTTCACCCACCCTACCCATATTCTACTGCTCCCCACTGTAAGCAGCAAGGATGCTCTGTCTGGAGCATCTTACTCCCAGCTTATAGTTCCATGCCCTCAGCAGAGCACCCACTTTGCATTAAACTTTGCAGAGCTGGGCTGCTAATCTGTGCAAATGGGTTATCTTGACCTTTCCCAGTCTACCTCCCTGATGTTTACTGCCGTTTTACTCTGGCCTCTGTAGTATAATTCAGTCCTTCATGCCCAAGAACTTCAAGGTTTCATGGCACAAACTGCAAAATGAGGGGATGGAGGCTTGGATAGGGCAATAGTCTCTGTACCTGCAGATTACAAGCCACAGGTCTTCTGTCACCCTATAAAGTTGACCTTGCAGAAGGGCCATGCCAGAAATAAATATGGCTTAGCAGTTTCTGAGCTTAGTACTTTTGCGGGACCTGGCTTTTCCCCTGAAGATTAACGAAATGCTTATGATCTCTTACAGGTGGCCGATGGCGATTTCCATGCTTGCATCAAAGACCTTGAATGTAAAGCCTTTAGTTACCCATAGATTTCCTCTGGAGAAGGCTCTTGAAGCCTTTGAAACATCCAAAAAGGGATTGGGGCTGAAAGTTATGATCAAGTGTGACCCCAATGACCAGAACCCCTAATGTGAATTCATCTGTGCCCTCAGCCTACCCTCTCAGCATCTAAGGGCTAATGGCTAGGAAGGGGAGGCCCTTGATGCAGAACTTTCTTTTGAATGGTAAAAATAATTAACTCATAATAAGCAGAGAGCCTTAGGGGAGTTAGTGTGTCTTAAAGACAGAAGTAGGGACACTTTGGGGGACCTTGTAGCCAGAATGAGATGCTTATATTGAGGAAAGTCTAGTAGAGAGAGCAGAGTTTGGCAGATGAGTGCTGGGAGCTTCCCTCTTCCTCTTGTACCTTCTTTGGGTGAGGACATAAAGCCTTTGGAGTCCGTGTTCCACTGTGATTGTCCAGGGGTGGGGCTGACTTAGGAAGAAAGAACTTCATTAAGATGGAGGCCCCATAGCTGATCTTTTGGTCTGGATGAATGGTTGTCATCTGTTGTAGTTCAGAGAATGGTGTTTGTCAAGCCAGGTGTCATTTGGTTTGATGATAAAAGGGGAATAAGAAAAGGAACTTGCCTTCTGGATCCAGGATAAAAAGCTATCAAAAGAACAAAACAAATCCCATATGAGATGCACTAGTTTACAATTCTCCAGATGTGGAAATAACAAGGGCACTCACCTCTGCCTAAGGACCACATCTTCCTCAACACCTAAGGATTCAGTCATTACGTTTGTAAAGTGGAAGACCACCTTCCCAACACTGCTCGTTCACAGTAAGGAGCAGTGCCAGTTGCTAGGCAACCAGGAACCCTCCATCTGAAGATTCTTAAATCCTGCCTAATTAGTATAGAGGACTACCAGAAGGCTTGTGTTCTCAGGCTCACTCACAGGCAGTTATTACCCCATTCCGCTCAGTTCTGGCTATCTGAAAAATTTCCCCTTCTCATAGCTGGGTTAGGCTGGTGGCNTCTGTTGGGTGGACACCACAGAATTTTTCATCCCAAGGCTTTTCTATATAAGATATGGGTCCAAATCACACCCTTTGTGATCTTAAAATAATTAAGAGTAACTGTGATGTAATTTGGGCTGCAGACTTTAACCCACCTCTTTGGCTGAAGACAGAGAATGGTTGAAAAGAATCTGCTGGAGAAGATTGTGGCCAATACCTGAGCTTTGCAAAATAAATTCTGTTGCTGATGTCAGACTCCTGCTGTGGTTGATGCCTGTTTAGGGAGTAGACTTAGGCTGCCCGGTTCACACAAGGAAGAATCACAAAGCTTTAGCAGGGGACATTTTCTATACTAAATATAACCTCTCCAACTGCTAGAAACTTAAGTGGCAAATATATAATGAGTATCTTGCAGGTAGAGAAAGTAATTCAGGCAAAGTAGCACAACCCTTTTCTTCTTCCAGCATGGGGATGCCCAAAGTTCCTCTAGTAGCAATGAGAAAAGCCCCTCACCTTGGAAGCCTTCTCAGATGCCTCAGGCAGGGACAGATTTCTCTGTTAAATTTACAAATAACCACTTTCTTCTGGTTGTGTCCCAATGAAAGGAACCACTGAAAGGATTTGGGAACCACAGAAAGGACAGAGAGAAAGGTAGAGCCATCAAGAACAAAGATGTGTCACTTTGCCTAAAATTACGCTTGCGGTAGATCTTCTAGCTGGTCTTGGCACTTCTGTTTTCTGGCTTCAGTTGGGCTTTGTGATGCCTGTAGAACTATGAAGAGTGAGTGGGTAGGCTGATCACAAATGTAGTTCAGAGGTGACATGGTGGTGCTTGCCTGTAGTTTCAGCACTTGAAGTGCTGAGGTAGGATCAGAGTTAAGGTCAGCCTAGTTTACAGAGTGTTTTTTAAACAAAAGCAACAAAACTCCAAGTAACAGCTCAGAGGATCCTTCCTATGCTCATGTCCACCCCTCAGCTCTCAAGCTATGGCTTCCCACACACACCCGAGGAGCAGAGAGGCTGAGGTGGGCTGTTCAGTGAGCCACAAGCATGGTGAAGCATCACTGGGGTCTCCCTCTACATCTTTATCCAGAGGCTCCTTCTAAGGGGCTACAGGAAGATGGGAATTCATTCCCTCCACCTCCACAGGTACTCAGTGTTGACTGTCTCAGTGAATCAGTCCCGGAACCAAGAATATGAATTTCCCTGAAGCTCCCCAGCTTTGGAACGCCTGGCGGCCTCTGTATGCTCTCACCAGGTAGGGCATACATTCAGTCAACATAGAGGACCCCACCCAGCTGGCACTCCCAGTACTGGAGTGGGGTGGGGTGGGGTTAAGAGTAGAGAGCTGAGAAGAGGACCCTGTAGGTGACCCTAAGTGGGGGAGGGGAGGGCAGCATGTTGGCTCCAGCGTCTCCATCTTGCTAATCACTTTTGGCCACAGCAGACTAGTAAGTATAAAGCCACTTCTGGACTTCCTTTCCTGGCT
>LZPO01075935.1:12797-29958 GCA_001675575.1 Neotoma lepida
AAAGACAAGGTCAGACTTCAGGACACACTGAACCTGAATCACCCACGGATGCATCTGAGAGGTGGATTTGCACAGGACAAGGGTAAAAATGAGTCCAGGCAGCCTCTATGAATCCCGGGTCTTCATGATATTGGAACATTCACTCCGTTCTTGCAATGAAGAATGCAATGGCTGAGGACTTATTTGTTTTCTGATTGCTTTTTATCCATTGCTCATGAGATACTTGATTATAAACATTGCTTGGACATTCTCATCAGAAGACTGTCGGGAAAATTCTACTGTTTTCTACGTTCTATAGGAAATCAGATAAGAACAGGGGCTGCTTGGAGATTTGCTGTCTCTATTTGTTGAGAACCTACTCTGGGCCAGCCGTTTTCCTAGGCTTTGGTGATACAGTACAGACAGGAAAGAGTAATGGCATACAATTCTATATGTGAAACTCAATTATTAATCTGAGGAAAAGATATACATAAATGTAGTTCTCAGCTAACAAGGATTTGAATATGAATTTGAAACACTTTTATTTTATGTATATGGGGGGCTTTGCCGGCCTGTGTGTCTGTGCATCATGTATAATCAGTGCCTGAGGAAGCCAGAAAAAGGTGTTCTTCCTGGGAATGGGGTTACAGATGATTGTCAGCTGCCATGTGGGTGCTGGGAACTGAACTCAGGTCTCCTGCAAGAGCATCCACTGCTCTTAACAACTGAACCATATCTCTAGCCCCTAGAATATTAAATTTTTATATTGTGATGTTGTAAAAGCAATGCCCATTCACTAGAAGCCGTATTTCTAATTTTGAATTTTTTTCCAGCTGGTGACATGTGACAGGAAACTCCTGTATGATGGTGGCCATCAGCAAGGCCAAAGCTTTCATTCAGTTTCTAGACTACCATCATGCAATTNTATCCTGTATTCCTGGCAAAGTCTCATTTCTTGTGTATCTCATTGTGCTGAGAGCTGGTGGCAGGGCACTACAATTGTGCCCAGGCATCAAGACTCAAGTAACAGAAGCATAACTCAAAACAGTTAGAACAGAGGTAAATCATTGGTTCATGACACTGGCAACCCCAGTCTGCATCTGACTGAACGTATTGATTGCTTTTGTGTTGCTGTAGTGCTAGTACCTGACAGAAGCAACTTAAGGGAAGAAAGATTTATTTGGGCTCACAGTTTCCAGACCATCATGGCAGAGAAGGCATGGTAGAGTACTTAGCTTATTGTGATGGACAAGAGTAGACAGCAAATAAAGACCCAAGAGTGGGTGTAACCTTCAAAGTTCCACTGTTTGGAGAGTAAGTGCCCCAGTGAAGTCACAGGACCGGTTCCTAATCCCCCAACTCTACTCTGCATCTAATATTTTATCTAAACATGTAGTAACTATAATACACTGAACTTGGATGAGAACCCCAAGACATAAATAACACCAGCAATATGCCAGCACTAGGTTGCTGTTTTTCTGTCAGCTTAGCAAGCCGCACCTGAATCTACTGATGTTTTAACTACCACCTGTGCCCCGCGGTGCAGCATTCAGTTGCTCAAACTGCAGTCTGGCAGGATTCCCAGTCCCACTGGCACTGGCCCTGCTGACTGCCACTAAATGTAGCTTTTTAACTAAATCTCTATTGTTCTATTTACCAATAAAGACTCGGGAGTCAGATGTTGGGGTGAAAACCTGCTAGCTCAGAGAAGCTGAGAAGCAACCAACTGACCTTCCTTTTTGGCTAGAGAGCTAGCAAGAGAAGCATCTCTCCACTTGTCCCAAACCAAAAAGACTGTGCATCTCTAGGTCCCTCCCTACTCCTTCCTGTGTGTCTCTCTATCTGCATTCCTGGCTCCTCCATCCTCTCTATGGCTAATTCTTGTCAACTAGTTGCTGGCTCCAACCTCTGATCCAAAGTTAATTTTATGAACACAGTCTCAGAGTTTCACGGTGTGATCAAATATGCCACAACACTAGGTTTTCTAAGCATCATGCTATCGAGGCCACACAACCTTCCATAAGGTGGTGGACGTGTGAGGTTATGTTCTGCTTCTCCAACAAGCATCAGCAATGGCAGTGCCTTGTCGTAACAGAGATCTAGTGTTGGCTCACATTCATGCTTATTGTAGGTTAACTTCAATTTGGTTCTCAGATATCTTTGCTTTTAGACTCAGGCTGAAGGAGTTTTCCATGTGAAGATTTGTGTTTCCTGGGAGGAGGAAGTGGTGAGAGCAAAACCAGCCTCTCCCTGGAGGTGGTGCATTTTACTTCTACCAACATTCTTTTGGCCAAACCAAATAAAACAGCCAGGCTTGCCACATGCAGGGCAAGGGTGTATCATCCTCTCATGAGGAAAAGCAAAAGTTCTGAACAATAAGATGATCTACCAAGGACAGGAAGCGTGATTAACATTGTCAGCTCCTTAAGGCTGCCAAAATGAGTGACACAAACTGGCTGGAACAGTGACACAAACTGGCTGGAACAGTGGGGCCTATTTTGCTACAGCTTGAAAGACCCAAAGTCAGATAAGAAACTATTCCATGCTGCCTCCAAAGACCTCCTTCATTCTTCCTAGCCTTTTGTGGTCACTGGCCATCTTTGGCGCTCTTTCTTTGCCTTAACAGCTGCTCAGTGCAATCACTGCCTGTGTTGGTCACATGACAATCTCCTGTCTGTCAATCCAAATGACCTCCTCTAAGGACATACGTCACTGTCCTAGGTTCTCCTGAATGCAGTTACATCTGTACAGACCTGCTGTGGAATAATTCTCTTGTACACTGTAAAGATTTGTCACTTGATTTAATAAAACACTGATTGGCCAGTAGCCAGGCAGGAAGTATAGGTGGGGTGACCAAACTAAGAATGCTGGGAAGAGGAAGGGCGGAGTCAGGAGTTGCCAGCTAGATGCAGAGGAAGCAAGATAAGAATGCCACACTCAGAAAAGGTACCAAGCCACGTGTCTAAAAGAGATAAGAATTATGGGTTAATTTAACTGTAAGAGCTAGAAATAAGCCTGAGCTACCGGCTGGGCATTTATAAGCAATATTAAGCCTCCAAGTAAATTATTTGGAAAGCGGATGCTGGGTATTTGGGAACAGGCAGGAGAGAAACTTCTGACTACATAGACCTTACTTCTGAATGAGGTCACATTTACAGGCACCTGGGCTTAGGACTTGAAGTGTCATTAGGGAGGATATANTATAANTTACAGTATCTATTTCAAGGATGAGGGAATTGGTACGAAAGCTAACCAAGTAGCATGGATGAGTACATAATTCAATGTGATGAACTCAGGATCAAACCTAAGCAGTTTGATTCTGAGTCTGTCTGTTAACCACTGAACCATTCTGCCTAGGTAAAGCTGGCAGACACTTCACATTGATGCTTCTGCTCTGTGTCTGACAAGTTATGATCTTTGTCTGAACTCAGCTCCCACCTCTCTCAGTCTCTCTGACTGACATGAGATCACCCATTCTTTCCATCAGGCTTGCTGAAGGACAACCCAGCCTAATGGGTAAGCACTTTGGAAGAACCAAATCTGTCACACAAAACAAAGCNATATCATTAACAAGTCTGAGAGTGAGGTGCATGCAGTGAGATGTTTCCTACTGTCCTCACCAGAAACCTGCTGCCTCTGAAAGGTAAAAACATCATGGTGTTTAGTAACGCAATCAAACTGGTCTCCAGTGCTCCTGTTTCAAGGTCTCCATAGTAACCCTATGCAATGGCCAACATCGACTGTCAACTAGTCAACACCTAGAAAGGTGGCAACCCCTGGATATTTTTTTTTACAGTGGTCCACACCTTTAATTTCAGGACTTGGAAGGTGGGCCTATGAAGATTGGGAATTCCAGGCCAGCCTGGGTTACACAGCATGTTCTGGGCCAAGCTGGGTTTTAGGACAGGGTGGGGAAACACTGTACAAGGCTGTAGATCATTGCTGTGTGGAAGAGGAATTGCCTGGCATGCATGAGGCTATGGGTTCCACCACCAGTACTACAAAACAAAAACCACTGGCTCACAAGGTGTAGTTTCCCAGTTCCTGCATATTTCATAAGGACCTTGGCATTGCTTCCTGAACTCCTAAGACCACAAACACCTAGTCAACACCTAGAAAGGTGGCAACNCCTGGATATGTCAATGAAGGAGTTTCTAGATTGGACTGATTGAAGTGTGGGAAGGCCCACTCTAAATACGGGTGGCATCGCTGAATGAGCTGAAGACCTGCCTAATCAAGGAGAAAGTGAGCTGAGCACTGAGCATTGTCTCCCTCTCTTTCCTGAATGCAGGCACAGTGTAACCAGCTGCCTCAAGCTCCCGCAGCCATCCTCTCCCTTGCTGTTAGGGTCTGCAAGAAGCGCCCAAAAGACTACCAGTCACCATGCAATCAGCAAGTGTGTTAATTATACCACATGCATGTGGGGTCACTCACCTGTACAAAATGGCGACGACCTTGAAAGCTCCTTCTAAGCACAGCTAAGGGGAGTTCCTAGGGCAGTTAGGTCATTTGGTCATTTTTACCTGGCTTAAGCGAGAGGCAATCATGTTAGCACATTCTAATTGGCCAGGACTAGTTAGGGGCTGGTTAAGGCCACAGCTTTCCATTCTTGGGCAGGCTGGACAAGTGTTTGGCTTTGTCCTATTTTGGTTATCACCTGTGGGTGGGGGAGGGGTTTGGCCCAGGCATATGTGCCTTGTCCAGTGTCAGGGGTGTTGGTGATTGATTGCCTTTTGTTTGTGAAACTGAGTTATTAGGGGCCTGTCATGATATTTGCCTGGCCCTCTCACTTACGATGGACTGTATCCCCCTTGAACTGTGGGCCAAAACAAACCCTTCCTTCTTTGACATGCTTCTTGTTGGGTATTTTTATCACAGTACAAGAAAAGTAACAAATCCAACACGAAACTGTGATATGTAATAAAAGAATTCATTGTATAAAATTTACATATTTAATGGGGTGTGAGAATAACCCAAAAGCTTAGTGGTTGAGTGGGTAAAATGTGTTGGATTGAGTGGTAATGGTACCTCTAGAGGGTCAAATTCCTGAGACAAACACCTTTTGTTGTTGCTCCTGAGAAGCTAATTTGAATGATATTTGTCTCATTTGCAACTCAAATGGTCCTTCATAATAATATCAATTCTTTCTTAGACTTGTTGGTGTCCATTATACGGCTCGAACAAAACCCACCTTGCTCTCTTCTCAAGGGAATGTTTGACTACTTCTAACCCAGTGGCCCTAGCTTCTGCAGGTGTTTAATCCCTTGGTGATGTCAATCATTGCTCTTCAGCCAAGACCTGACCATACACCTCCAAGATCAGTGAGGCCCGTGCTTAACCTCCCAGAATAAGTGAGCTGCACTGTGAGCTCAATGTTATGTGTCTTGTGCTGGCTACTCTTATGTCAACTTGACACATACTAGAGTCATCTGAAAGTAGGGAACCTCAACTGAGAAAATGCCTCCATTAGATCCGGTTGTAGGGCATTTTCTTAATTGGTGGTTGATGGAAAGGCCCAGCCCATTGTGGGTGATATCATCCAAGGGCTGGTGATCCTAGCTTCTATAAAAAAGCAGGCTGAGCAAACCATAGGGAGCAAGTCAGAAAGCAGCATCCCTCCATGGTTTCTACATCAGTTCCTGCCTCCGGGTTCCTGCCCTGCTTGAGTTTCTGCTTTCACTGCTTTTGATGATGAACTCCCACCGCTTTTTATATGGAACTGTGAGTGAAATGAACCCTTTCCTCCCCAAATTGCTTTTGGTCATGGTGTTTCATGACAGCAATAAAAGCCCTAAGACAAGTCCCCTTCAGTTTCTTCCTCTCGTCATAATTCTTGTGCATCTAGGTGTAGATGATGAAATATGATAAGGGTGTCCATGTATGGCACTGCGTGGTGCAACTCTGTGTGTCTTCTTTGTAGGGCTGAGAGGACCCTTAAGCTCTCCACTGTGGTTTTTCATTTTTAAAAGCTTCTTGGAAACTGTAAAACTCATAGTTAAAAATTTAAAACAAGCTGAGTGGTACACACCTTTAATCCCAACACTCAAGAGGCAGAGGCAGGCAGATCTCTGTGAGTTTGAGGACAGCCTGGTCTACAGAGCAAATTCCAGGACAGCCAGGGCTACACAGAGAAACCCTGCCTTGAAAAACAAAACAAAAATTAAAGTGAGCTGGGCATTGTGGTACACACTTTTAATCCCAGCACTCAGGAGGCATGGTTTGAGGCCAGCCTGATAGATACAGAGAAGGCTCTGGATCATCCAGGGTCATATAGTGAGACCCTGGGAATACCCAGGGAATACCCCTTCTTACACTCCAAAAGCATCTCATTCTTATTGAGGGTGATAATTCTAGATCTTCCTCTCTGTAGGTACACATATGTGTTTACAGACTTCATTGTACCTCTTGGTTGCCCATCTTCCTTGTCGTTACTTCCTTGTCCTTAGACCTCCTTTGTAAAGTCCATGGACAGCACACAGCTGTGCACTGCTGGCTTCAAGGAGTGCTGTACAGTGGGGTTCCTTTCAGCTACCTCTTGGAGTTCTTCCACGACAAGATCCCATCCTATTTGACAGTCTTACATAAAGCCCCACAGAGAATTCAATTTACAAAGCATTTCCTTTGACCTCTTCAGCAACCC
This sequence comes from Neotoma lepida, assembly GCA_001675575.1. Taxonomy (NCBI): domain Eukaryota; kingdom Metazoa; phylum Chordata; class Mammalia; order Rodentia; family Cricetidae; genus Neotoma; species Neotoma lepida. The sequence goes on from LZPO01075935.1 coordinate 19,417, forward strand.
TGGATGATAATCCAAGCCAATAAAAGGAGCTGTTTTCTCGTGAACCAATGAGAAAGACTCAGAAAGAGCCAAGTTGTTGAACTTTGACCTTTTGAATGTTCTCCACTGGTCTGCGTGTTCAAGACTTGGTCCCCAGCTTGACGCCCTGGGGAGGTGATGGCAGCCATGAGAGGTAGGGATTAGCAGAAGGACTTCAGGTCCTCTGGGCCATGATCTTTTGGAGGACTCTGTAGATCTGGCTCTTCCTCCTTCTGCCTGTCACTTCATTTCTTCCAGAAGAGTAGTCTTACTCTGCCCTGCACATTTCCCATCATGTGCTGTCTCATCACAGGCCCCAAACAACAATGTCAAATCAATAAACCTCAGTTTCCTCCACTATGAGCCCAAGGAACCCCTTTCTCTTTATAAGCTGACTGTCTCGAGTGTTTGCTAATAGTAAAGGAAAGCTGACTCACACACGATTGCAAGAACTGTCAGCTACACTGAAGGTCCTTATTTCCCAGACTACCCTCCACCGGGGAGGACAGCAGTCATAGTGTGGAGGGTCTGAAAGTAGCTTGAGAGAACTAANGAGACATAACCAGAGATAGCAAGTGACAGGGGCAAGAAAGACCCTTAAGACTTTGGTTAAAATGGCAAAAGAGTGAGCCCAGGCTATCTATCTATATGAAGGTAGTTTGGGGATGGCATAAGGCCAGGGCTTCACTGCCCTGTGCAGAAGAACGTGTGACTCAGAGGCGGAGGCTACTGTGAGAAAGGACATTGCTCATGAGCACTTCTATTTTCCTAACAAACTCCTCCAAACCAGCCTGCAGTCGTCCCTAATTCCATGCAAACGAAAAGCCTGCTTAAAGAAGAAGAAAAAAACCCTTGGAGTTCGAGTACATTTGGTTCTCAAGTACCAGGGATCATGTTATATTTTGAAATAAAAATTGTAATTGGATTATGCTCAATTGCAGCTGTAATAGGATTGGATCTTGGTATGGAATATGAATAAGGTCAACCTACAGGAAGTAATTCATTCCTCTAATGACAACGTCTTGGTCTATGAAACAAAGATCAAAGCTCATTCAAAAATAAATGCATTTAATGGCACAGTAGTTAGAGAAGTCTGGAGAATTCATTTTATTTTCATTGTATAATATCTGTTTCTCATACAGTTGTCTCACTCTCTACCACTTCTTTATTCTTACGACTTCGCATGGGTTTGATTAGCTTAATTAGAGTTAATGTCTTGGGAGCAGAATGCGGGACTGTGAAAGTTTGGGTTCTTGAAGACTTTGAAAAAAGAGAGCTGTTGGCCTTGCTCTACATAAATTCAGAATCAGAGGGGTCTGATGACTATTATCATCTTAAAATAATTGAAGCTCTGCTAAAAATAAAGAGCAGAAGGAGAAAAATTGAACCCGAATAAAAGGAGTGGAGTGAGCCCAGATTTGGATATAATTCTTGCAGCAAATTGAGCTTAAATCTCAAGTCTTAGGTAATTTAACATGAATGCCAAAAAATTATTTTTTTCCCATGGAGCTGTTAAAAAGTGTGATCTTCTCAGGTCCACAACATGGCCTTTTATTTTCTTCTCTTATCTGTGGCTTCGTGTAAGATGAAGGGGACATTACAGGGAAATACCATGGCAGACCAAAGTCCTGACAGAGCTTTACTTATTAGCCAGCATGGGGTCTTGCATCTGGAGCCAGCAGGCTTTAAGGGAAACAGCACCATGTCCTCCTTAACAGGCTTCAAGGGCCAGGCTACCCACTCCTTCCTCATTAAGCAGTGGGCTAGCCTCAGACTGAGCATGAAGATGGACTTTGCAGCCACCTCCTAGCCGAGAAGGAAGAATTCCCACAAATCTGGGCACGAGCAGAGCTCGAAGGCAGGTGGGGTATGCCTGCAGTCTGTGGCTCAGGAAGCTGAGGAAGGAGGCTGATGTGTACCCAGGAGTTCAAGACCATTCTAAGCAACACAGTGAGGTGCCCATGTCAAATAAAGAGGAAGAGGGTTAGAAGATGAGTGTGGTCCTAAACTTTGTTTGCTTTGAGGATCTGTCCTTTAAATTGTAAAACACTGACCTAATCAATTGGGGGTAGTATGAGAGAGGACACTCACTCAGTTATACACATGGACTGGTTAGTTACACACTGTGCTCAGGACCAGGGAAAGTGGGGCTAAAGCCCCCCATACTGATCCCTAATGCCCAGTATGGGGTATGTAGAGGGGACGGAGAATAAACAAGGAAAGAGCAGCCACGGCAAAACCAGATTTCTCTTTAATCCCAGCAGAGGAAGGTGGATCTCTGTGAGTTCGAGGCCAGCCTGCTGTACACATCGAGTTCCAGGACAGCCATGGTTACCCTCTCTCAAAAAACAAAAATCACAAAACAACAGCAAAACACACACAAAAAAGATTTCTAACAATGCCAGAAAGCACAGGAACAGGCTAATGACACAAATAAAAATTATTAGAAGTTATTTCCATTCTTTTTAATTCATCTTTTATTTTTAACTTTTGTATGTTAGAGACTAGACCCAGGGCCTGTACGTGGTAGACATGCTCCTAACCACTGAGCTACACCACCAGCCTACCTCTTCTTTAAAACCTTCCCATCCCCCATTGCTTGCTTTCTGTGCTGCCCACACTGGCCTGGGTCTGACTGCGTAACCCGAGGGAGTCTGGGTGTTGTGACTTTCCTGTCAGCCTCCAAGTGCTGGGATCTCAGGTGTGGGCTGCCACATCCAGCTTTCCCATTCTTGTGAGCAATATGCTTGGTATTTAAAAATTAATATTTAAGCTTCCTTCTAGAGATGTTTTTCTTATAAAGAAGTCTTGATTATCATCGATTATAGTGTATGCTGATTGAGTAAATACTTTGTCAAGTGGACATTTTGATCTAATTTCACTTCTGAACATTTATCACATCACCCCTTGTTTTTCATGCCATTTCTGAAAAACACGGTGTTTTGCCCCTCACCCCCACCCACTCTGGATTCTATTTCCTTGATAATGGACCAGTTCAGAGCTAATTCATTCACCTCTTCAATAAACACAGATTCAGTGTCTGCTCTGAGGCGGGCTGGGCTCTGGGCTCTGGATGCTGGGGGGAGGGGGGGCACAAGAGAGCTTCTTGTCAGCATGATGCCACCAATGACAACAGATCTTCTCACTTCTACTTCAGTTTGCCTGTCTAGTTTCCACTCACATTTAAAGCTCACACCGACCTTGGCCCTGTCACTGCCAGTTCTTTATGGAGGCGTTCAGCATTTGCTCCTGATGGCCACAGCCACCTGCCGAGAGGTGTGGATGGAGGTGTACCCCTGAGTATCAAAAGTCCCGATGTCCTTTTGGGCTGGATCACTCACTACTAAGTGACCAAGAATCATGACGTCTCGGTCTGTTTTCTCTTGTGATACTCAGCACAGTGTGACTAACTCTTATCCCAGAAACTACCGGTTCTCTGTCTGAAAGGCGGCAGCCTTTGACCAGCACTGCCCTACCCAGTTTCCCGCCTGACAATCACCCTTTCCTTCTAAAGATGGGTGTTTTTATTAGGCTCCAAAATCATCCAATTTAAATGAAAGGCTGCCCACTTCCAGGAGAAAATGCAGGCACTCATTGTCAGCTGTTTTTCTTCTTCTAGAAGTCCCACCTATGGGGACCTAAAGTAAGCTGTGAGAGGCGGAGACTTCAGACCACAAACATTTCCAGTGTCACAAAGTGAAGAGCAGCGGTGAAATCTGGGCTTGGCTTAGCACAATGCTTCTGATTGAGAAGGCCATACTGACTCTTGTGTGACATTGGCATTTGGGCCTCTCCATAAAGTTTCTCACAGTATGGGAGGTGTCTGTCACCTTGGCAGGGCAGCCTTTGCTAACGAGTCTGTGTGCCTGGAGTCCTGTTTCTTTGGGGACAACGTGCAGGTCTGTGGAAGGAGACTTGCCTGTGGAACTTCTGATTTGTGAGCCTGCTGCACTGACAAGCNGAAAGCGGCATTGTGCCTCCTTCAATTCTGTTTGCCCCAAATCTCCCACTTTCTTCAGCACATGGTTGCTGCTCAGTCACAATTTGCTGCATGGAGTGAATGAGTGTGTGTGGAGTTACATAAGGATAAAGCAGAGATTTCTCTCTGCGAGACTTCATTAATGTCTTGTCAATTTTCTTTTTGGTGGCATCCACACTTCCACAGCACACTCTCACCTCCTCAGACTCTGGAGTACCCTCCACAAGGCCTTCTGCTTGCCTTGTTGGCAGACTTTTGAGGTGTTTCTTTGTGTGACTTCTTCCGAGGAAGCAAAGAAATAGACTCTAGCGCTCACTTAGAGCGAAGATCCATTTACACGGCCACTTCCTCACATCTGACATCCTCTCTCTCCCGGGATGGGATGGGGTGGGATTGTCTTCTCCTCCTGATTTGACAATTACTGCTCCAGGTTAGTCTCTGAACCCTTTTACAACCGAACTTCTGTGAGCCCGTTTGCTGCCAACATTTGGTCAGGAGATGAGTGGAGACAAAAGGGATTTAAGAGCTATGTGGGACAGCTTTGTTCTGGGGCTGGCGTTGGTGCCACTGTGGTCTGGAGAGGTTTTGTGCTCCGAGTTTGATTATTTGCTAGTTTTGGCAACCGTTGAGATGTTAGATCTCATATTGTTTCTATCATTTTTTTATAGTTTCTTGTTTAACTCTTTGCCGCACGTATCAACCATGCATCCAGACTCTTGAACTTGATTTAAAACAGAAGCAGCAGCGGCGCCTCCTGTTTTTCTTGGGGCTCACCTGGCAGGCGAAGTCTGGGCTGTTAGAGGACATTGCTTCTCCTCTCTATATTAGTGAACAGGCCTGTGCGTGGTCAACACAGCCTCAAGCCCATGGAAGACAAAAGGAGAATCAAATCCTCCCAAGTCCAGCCATCTGGACATACTGCTACAGTCTCGGTATTACATATGCATATTTCAAGTTGATTCTCATTGGATATATCGATGCTTTTCCTTTCTAGTCTCTGCTCTTACTTTTGTAGTGCTATAGATAGAACCCAAGGGTCTCATGTCTACCAGGCAAGTGATCTTCCATTGAGTTACACCTCCAGCTCCATACTTGTTTTTAAAACACTTGGACCTATCTAGCTCTCTCCCAGTTCTCACCTTTTTCCAGGAATCTTACCATTCAGTATACCATATCCAAGGAAACCACCTCCTCCACCTTCCATCCTCCCCCACAACCCCCACCATACACTTAGTTCTGCTTCTTTAAGCTTTCTTTTTTTTAATGCCATCTTGGAGACTGGGGAGATGGCTCAGCAGATGAAGTGCTTGTATGAGTCAGGACCCAAGTTCTAATCTCCAATACAACATAAAACCAGGGATGGCAGTGCACAGCTGTAACCTCAGTGCTAGCTAGGTGCAGGGGATTGAAACAGATGTGTGTCTGGGGCTCATTGGCCAGCCAGCCTCGCTGAAATTGTGAGAGATTTTGCCCCTAAAATAAGGTGGAGAGCATTAGAGGAAGAAACTTGAAGTCCACCTCCTACCTTCATAAGTGCACATAGAGATACAGATGTGCTCCCTGCACTATTGTGTACCCCCACAACCATTTTACATAACTTTTGAAGAAATCAGACTTCCATGCTCCCAACCAGTCACTCCACACACTAGTGTGTCCTCTGAGACTGTGCAAAGGGATAGCTACCTCTCTGCATCTCTCCTAGAGAGGGGCTGCTGGCTCTGCACACTGAGAACCAACGGAAGGCTACATTGCCATCAGCTCGTAACTGTGAGCTAATGCTGACATTTTTACGGCCACTTATTATACTATTGGTTTTTCAGTTCATAACTTAGAATCATATTGAAAGGAACATGACATCCAAGCCCTGGGAAGTCAATTCCAGGTCCTGGACTCTTGTGTGCCAATACTGTTAGTCACAGTTGCTATGTTAGGGACCTGACAAAACCCCCCAGGCTCTAGGTGGAACTGTCTGGGTTTTGTAGGCTTGAAAACCTGCAGTGACCTAGGCAGGAATCTGAGTAACATTGACACCTGGCTATTGATGCTATTTGCCTGAAAGTAATAGGTGGGTGACTTTAGGTGACTCAGCTGACTTTAGGAAGCAGCCTTCTCTTTCCTGTGTGTCCTTGTGGGTTTATATAGTCCTAAAAAAGATTTAGTTTTATTTTTAAGTGTGTATATGTGTGTGTGTGTGTGTGTGTGTGTGTGTGTATGTGTGTGTGCGCATGAGTGCAAATGGCCAGAGGTCAGAAGGCTTCAGATTCCTGGAGCTGGAGTTAAAGATGTCTGTGAGACACCCAATATGAATGCTGGAAAATGAACTCAGGACTTCTGTAAAAGCAATGCAAGCCCTTAATGGCTGAGTCATCTCCCCAGCCCCTAGTTAAGGTAGTTCTACGTGAGTCAACAGAAAAACCAACAGCTTACATGATCAATGTACTAGAAATGTATTTCATGTTCATATCAAACTCAATTAGAGTTGGGGATCAGCAAGGCTTTGCTCCAGGCAGCTGTGCAATGACCAAAGCTGGTTCCATCTGCAATTCTGCCTAACTCCATTTATCCCATGGGGAGAAAGACAGTGCAAAAACTTATACGGAAGCTTTCATGTGCCAGCATTCACTAAGTATAGATTAATGACATGGCAGCTGTACCAATGTCCTCAAGGAAGACAGATCTCATACTGTACTTAGCTCCCCAAAGGACCTGTGCTTTGAGTCTCCCCTCCCCCTGAGTTCTGCCCTTTACAAACATGTGCATAAGAGTATATTTATTAAGGAATATATGGCTGATCTGAGGTGTGGATCTGGTGCCTGGCATTGGTGTATGCATCCTGTATCCCAGAGATCTGTGACCAGCACAGCTCAGGCCCCAGAGAAACAATTCCTTCCCCTCCAGCTTTGTGTCCTCCAAATGAGAGGCAGCTGGGTGCAAACCAGAAAGGCCTGGGGTCTTCTTACTGAAGGAGCAAGATGAGGCCAGCATTGGGAGAGCAGGATGGGGTCTGTAATGGACGATCTTAAGGATACAATTAACCAGATTGCCTTCTGGTTAGATAGGGAGTCTGCTGTGGATCCTACATCTAGGGATGAAAAGGGATGCCTAGGAGGGAGGGGTACCCACTTCTCACTTCTTTTTATTCCCCAGGCGATGCTGGGGAAGGTTAGAAGGTAGCTTTATACTTTGAATGTACCACTCTGAAGGTGCATTGCCTAGGTGGACCTGGGATTGTTAGCTTAGGCGAGTAAGAATTCAGGATGTCCTTTGGTAACCTGGAGACCGCAGGAAGGACACTGCATGTTAGCTTCATTAATAACTTTAAAATGTTTATACATGTGCATGGTGAGCATCCATTTAGTGGGGAGACTGAGTTCCAGCTTTTCTTAGGATTTAGATGACATCATTTTCTTCTCTGATTCTGTGGATGAAGCCTGTGATTTTTGAGAGCCTCATTGGCACAAGCCAGCCTCCTGGTTCAGAGGCTGGCATCTGGTTAAGACAACCCAATCACAATGAGTTGTTGGACATATGCTGGAGATTAAAAAGAAAGGCACCTTCAGCTTTCTTGATGAATTTGGACAAAGAACATGCAGACTCGGCAGCTGTCAGTGGTCACTCTAAACTGCTACAGACCTGTTGTGTGGATCTGAATAAGAATGTTCACCATAGGCTCAGGGGTTTAAATAGTGGTCCCTAAGCCAGGTGTGATGGCACATGCATGCCTTTAATCCCAGCACTTGGGAGGCAGAGGCAGGTGGATCTCTGTGAGTTTGATGCCAGCCTGGTCTACAGAGTGAGTGAGTTCCAGGACAGAAAGAACTACACAGAGAAACCCTGTCTTGAACCCCTTCCCCCATCTTATAAAAAAGCTGGTCCCCATTTGAATAAGCTTAGGGGGTGTGGCCATACCAGGGGAAGCATATCTCTGGGGGTCAGTTTTGAGGTTTCAAACCCACTCACCATTCCCAGTTTGCTTGTTCAGCTTCCTGCTGGAAGTTCAGAATATAAGCTCTCTGGTTCCTGCTCCTGCCAACATGCTTCCACTCACTCTGGCATCATGAACTCTTATTCTTTGTAACTATAAGCCCAAATAAACTCTTTCTTCACAGCAATAGAAAAGTAACCAATACAAATGTGTTAGTTACTTTTGTGTTACTGTGACTAAAATACTCAAGAAAGCACTTAGAGAAGGAAGGATTTACTTTCTCTCATGTTTCAGAGGACTCAATATGTACAATTGGCTTGTTTCCTGGGGCAGAACATCAAGGCAGTGGAGAGCATATGATGGAAAAATTTCTTCCCCTCATGTTAGTCAGGAAATGGAAAAAAAGGAAGCAACTAGGGTCCAGGACCCACTTCAAAGGCACACCCCAGTGACCTCACTCTTACAACTAGGCCCTACCTCTTCACCATACTGTTCTAGTCTAGAATTTCTGAAAGGCTTGAACATAGGGCAAGGAACATTAGAAACAGAAGGAAAGATAGTATGTTGTCTGAAAGTAGCCACCTTTAATGTCCAGTTAAGGCATTTTTCTCTAGGAAATGTTCTAATCATGGAAAAGAAGACTTTAAATGTAGTTTGGATTCTAACAGCTCCCTTGGGGGAGGGGGTGAGAAGGCACAGTGTCAACGGCTCAGACACCGGAAATCCAGTGAAAGCAAATAACGAACTCCTTTATTTAACAACAGGGAAGGCCTTATATACCCTCCTCCCAGCACCCAGTCTGTGTGGTCATCCCTCATTGGCTGGGCACGATCAGGAACTCTGCCAGCTCCTGTTGCTAGGCCCTCAAGCAGACCCCAGGTTGGCTCTTAAGGAGTATGTACATTATGTGCATGCCTTGGCAACTGGTCTGAGCCAATTTCCTGGACTCTATGGGTCTGTCCTACTACACTTAAAGATGAGCAGAGAGAAAATGAGCAATAGTCAGCCGAGGCCAGAATGGCCCCTTGTTTTTTGCTTCTATGCTACAGAAAATCAAAGTTTCGATGGTTAACTCACTTATTAAACATTCAATGGGTTTCCTTTAGGTATCCTGCCTAGGAATTCTGTCTAGTGAATGAGGTTGATAGCATCCTAAAACGCTGTAGGCTTTTGAAAGGATTCTGTAAAGGGTAGCCACATGTATCAGCAGTGAAGGCTTTGTCCCAACTTGAGGCCAGGAATAATTCAGACCAAAGGCTCTGGCCAGAGTCTTTTCTCCTATGCTTCCTAAAATATTTACTGACTACTCCTCTTGTGGGTGGAACTAGATGTTGGAAATAAAGAAAAGAAAGAGTCCTTGCCTTCAGGGGTATTCCATTCCAGAAAGACACAGAAACCTATGAGCAAAGGGATACAGAAGTGTGATGACAGGATTTTGAATCACCCAGGAGACACACCTCTGGGTGTGTCTGTGAGGGTGTTTCCATAGAGGAGTGACAGGCCTGATGGGGAAGACCTGCCCTTCTAGGAGGATGGCACCTTCTAATGGATAGCCCCAATATAGAAGCCTCAGAGAAAAGCTGAGTTGCNTGCCTGCCTTCACTTCTTTCCTAGTGGCAGGTGTATTGCTTTTGCCACCATCATCTGCTGACATCAGACTCCAGTTTCCACCACTCCTCAGCCTTCGTATGTGAATTCAACATCAGCAATTCTCCTGCAAGTTTCCAGGCTTCTAGCACCAAATAAAGACTGCTGAAGTGCCCAGGTTGGTGCACTGGGCAGCTCCTGGCTCTCTGTCCCTGCAGTGTGCAGGTGGACATTGATGGACTACCCAGCTTCTACCATGCAAGCACATCTATGAAATCTATAGTACGTATACATTGTATCAGATCTGTTCCTCTGGAGAACACTAATTACCACAGTAACTAACTGGATTTTGGAGGCTGATGAGTACCAGCCCAAGCTAAATAGATAATAGTGGAGGAAGAGTCTGAGATCAGAAGCCTTCAGAACAGCCATGGAAGCAGAAGAAAATATAAAGTGGAACTAATTTTAGTTAATTAAATAATTTAAATTAATATGCTTTCCTTATTAATCTAAAATACCATTTCAACATGTAAGCCGTATCAAAATATAAATGAAACATTTTATCTTTTCTCTGCAGATTGTGAAATCATATCCATCCCTCAGTGTACCTGCCATAGTCATGTAGCCACTGTGCCCTACTGCAGAGCTCTAGAACTGTCTTGTAGCCCAGGGAAGCTCGCCTCCTCTTTTACTTGCTAAGTGCCTTAGTTCTATTCTGAAATCTTATAAAGGGGACTTGGTGATTTAGATATAAGCCACTAATGTGGAAGTTACCAACAATATGATCTTGTTATGAGGAATATAGGTGCTGCCTATATTCAGGGTGGGACTGAAGTCCTCAGTTAATCTTCTCTGAAAACATTCTCAAGAACTGAGGGCTTTATTAATTTCCCAGGCTTAGCTCAGTCTATCAAATTGAAGATCAAGATTAACTGCCACAAATCTATCCCTTGCCAGCTGACATCCAAAAACAGTTTCTTTCCTTCCTTCCTTCCTTCCTTCCTTCCTTCCTTCCTTCCTTCCTTCCTTCCTT
>LZPO01075935.1:39755-53132 GCA_001675575.1 Neotoma lepida
CCTGGGTCTTTAATAAACAATAGAGATCCTCTGGAGGTTCGGAAGGCCAAGTCCAAAGCCACAGCAGATTCAGCATCTAGGGAAAGCTTGACTTTGTTTCCAAGATGGGGCCCTGTTTCTGTGTCTTCTAGACATGTTCCTCCATGGGGGACAAAAGATTCAGGCAACTTTCTGAAGATTCTCTTCCAGGATGTGAGTTACATCCTGAGAGCGGTGCCTTCATGATTTAATCACTACATGATTTAATCTGAAAGGCCCGGTTCTCAAGACCATCACCCTGAGGGTCAAGTTCCCATGAGGAAGTTTGGATGAGCAATCATAGCAACAAGAACACAAGAAGCAGACCTCTGAGGCAGAGGCAGAGCCTGTCATTGGTCTTGATGTTGTACGCATCAGCTACTGAGAGAATTCTGACTAGNTGCCTGATGGTGCTTCCAGGAGACAAGGAGCCAGGATGATCCCTGGTCAATTGGTCCAACTAAGAACTCTGCACAGTGAAGATGCCCCAGACTGAACAAGACCAAGCCTTAGCCATGGTCCCCTCTGTGCCCTCCCCTCCCCTGTCCTAAAGTGCAATCCAAGCAAGAGAGTATGCTCACAACCAGGGCTTTGGTTTCCCTTCACCTTGGTTCAGGCCAGTGTCAGGCAGGGACAGTCATCCAGGAGATATGGTTGTGGAGCCAGAGATTTGCCCTGCACAGCCACACCCAGCAGAGTCTCCTTTCATTTAATAGTATTGCTAGCTCCTTTTCTTGTGAAATGGGATTTCCTCAAGGCATTTGAAAACTTTCCCAGTTCCCTCCTGGGAAACAGCCTCTCACATTTCCCGAGAAGTTGAGTTTAGTTGTAAGAACTAAGAAGGTCCCCAAAGCATATTTGCATATAATTTACATTCATGTTCTATAAGCCCCTGCTTCAAGGTAGAGGAATTAACACACCATTCTTTTCAAAGGGGACCTTCTTTTTTAATTAGCAAAGGCCAGTAAGCTCGACTGTTTCACATTTGAAGGCCAGAGTAAGTACAAATTGCAAACTGTCATATTTCAGATCAACATATTGACAGAACTTAAGCTTTTCTTTGTTATGTTTTGTAATTTATCAGATTCTAACCTGTTCAAACTAGTAGAGATCCTAGAACTCATTTGCTACAGGGGATATTGACAAAGTTTCTTCTTTTGCTTTAACCCTGGGCAGGGAATGAGGATTATACTGAGAGGNATCTAAAGCTAGCNTAGTAGAAAAGATTGAAATGCTGTGATTGATTAGTGATGTCTGCTCAGGACAGCCATGTTGAAGTGGCAGCACTACACCAGGCATTAGTAGTGTGGAGTTAGCCCATCCCTCATTTTGCAGATGAGAAATTCACATGCCAGAGAATGAGAACAGCTGAAAGTCTTCAGATAAGCCAAGATGTTTTGTTTTGCCCTTGACTTCAGCTCTAGTGCTATTTCTATGATTTAGCACAAGGTCTCCAAGATCCAGTCTGACTGTCGACATTAGTTAAACCTTCAGGTTAATTGCTTAAAGCTGATTCTGTCCCCACTTTGTAGACATTGTCTTATTTTACTTATTTAAACATAGGCAGAGAGCAGTTGTCAGCTGCTAGTCTACTATCTAGTTGTACTTTCTCATCAGGACTGCCAGCCTGCAAGGAATGACACGGAGACTTATTATTAATTATGAAAGCTTGGCCTTAACTTAGGTTTGTNCCACTAGTTCTTATAAGTTAACTAACCTGTTTTTATTAATCTACGTTCTGCCACATGGCTTTTACCTTTCCTCAGTACAGCAAGTCTGACTTATTCAAAGTCTGCTGGCAAAATCCCAGCACACCTAGATTCCTCCTCTTCTTCCTCTCTCTCCCCAGAAACCCCACCTGTCCTCTCCTGCCTAGCTATTGGCCATTTAGCTCTTTATGAAACCAATCAGAAGATGCCTTAGACAGAGACACATCTTTACAGTCTAAACAAAATTCTGCAACACTACTACACACAAATAGTAAAGATTCCAAACTTGTTTTTTTTCCTTTTATTGAAAATAATTTTTTTCTCTCATAATATATCCTAATTATGGATTCCCTCCCTCTATTCCTACCAGTTTCTCCCCACCTACTCAAACTTGTTGAGTAGAACAGAGTAATGATTCATACACTTACTAATATAATAAATAACAAAGTAGGTCATAGATCATATGTTCATGAATGTAGTTATGACAGTGCTGGGCTAGTGATTTTTAAAGGTATACATTTATGAATAAATGAACTGTAATTATTTTAATACTCAAAAGGANACTCTGAGTCCCTAACAGCTGACTTGAAATTGTTATTAATGCAAGGGAAAGAGGACCAATAACTGCATTTCAACTGTTAAGAATACAAATGTTTTCCCTTCTGGGAAAATAGCTCTAAGAGAGACCTTAAATGTGGAAATATCCAATTTGTTCATGGTTTCTTGTTGCTTGCCCTCGTTCTTTTAGAGAAAGATTTAATTATTTTTATTTTATATGTATGAGTGTTTTGCCTGAGTGTATGTATGTGTACCACGTGTGTCCCTGGGTCCAGAAGAGTTCATCAGATATCTAGGGACTNGAGCTATAGATAGTTTGTGAGCCACCATNTGGGTGTTGGGAACTGAACCTTTGTCTTCCGGAAGAACAATGAGTGCTCTTAACCACTGAGCTATCTCTGTACCCTCTTGTCTTTGTCTTGAGACACTCTCCCTATGTAGCCCATGCTGGCTTCAAGGTCATACTCCTCCTGCCTAAGCCTTCTAAATGTTGGGACTACAGGGGTATGCCATCGTGCCCATGCAGTTATTTTAATACAAGCAAACAAGCTGCTATTTGCATGTAGCACAGATCTGAGGAGTGCACAGAGGGAAATTGTCTATACACAATGATGTGTCAATTCACCAGCTTTCTTAGTGATCTGATCATTTATTGGCTAATGTATAGATCCTCTGGGAACAGAAAGCTTCTCTATGGGCTAAAACTATCAAAAGCCATTTTTGCCCAAGGTTGGAAGTTGTGGCGGAAACTCAAATCATCCTCTTAAAATCCCTTTAGAATAAGAAAAGTTTTGCTTGAGCCCGTAGTTGGACAGCTAAAACTACATTTCCCTGCTACCCTTGCAGCAAGCTGGGAGAGGAGCTGAGTGCTAGGGCTGGCAGAGTACAGTGGGGACAGAGGGTATGTCTCCTTGATATTACTGAGGTACCATCTTAGTTCTGGGCCATACAGGGGAATAAAGTATTATCTTATTTAAACCATGGCTTTTGAGATACTCCTGGCAAAAGGTAGATGTGCATGACTAGGAGCTGGGCCTCATGGGTTACAGTGACNCTGCTTCNGGCCCTAGCTCTCTGCTTCTGAGTCAGTGCCCTGTGATAAGCTACTGTTATATGCTCCCTCTGCCATGTCTTCACCATATGAGCAGCAGGATCAGGGTCCAATCACTTCTTGATGTCTACACCATACAAGATGTAAGTTAAAAATCTCCACCCACAGGCAAGTCTCTCCACTGTCCTTAATCAAGTGTTTTTTGTTTTGTTTTGTTTTTGTCTCTAGTCCAAGGATTATATCAACTAGTTGTTGAACTTAGGCTAAAGTCCAAATTGTTTGTACAGCCCTGGAGGGTCCTGACTTTGCCCCCACCTTCCTCCCTTCTTCTCTGCCTTTATTGCGACTCCTTCTTCATTGGTCTTTTCATTGGTCATCCTCCTGTTACCACTTTTTTCTTTTTAGTAATGGTTGATTTAAATGTTGGCTCTTTGGAGAGCAAACCTGTCTGGAGACCCATCTGAAGTCTATGTGAAGTTTCCCATCATTATCATCATCATCATCATCACCATCATCATCACCATTATCATCATCATCACCATCACTACCACCATCATCACCATCACCATCATCATCATCATCATCACCATCATCACCATCANCATCATCANCATCANCANCATCACCATCACCATCATCATCATCATCATCATCATCATCATCATCATCATCATCCCTGGTCATCATTGTTTCTTCTTCCTTCTCCTTCCTCCTCCTCTTCTCCTTTTTTTCTTCTCTTCCTCTTCTCCATTTCTTCCTCCTTGTCATCTAGCCCCTTTTCTCCTTCCCTTCCTCCACATATCCTTCTTCTCTTCCTTTTCCAATCCTTATTAGTTTTCCATGACATCACCATCTGACAGTTAGCTCATTTGCTTATGCTCTCTCCTCCAGGGAAAGTACCAGCTTCAAGATGACATGGGCTTAGCACCCACTGACTGTGGACATGCCAGTGATTTAGTAGGTGCTCAGTAAATATCCTCTGAATCGTCAGAGGAGACCTTTTATGAGATATATCCTGTTGTTGTCCAAACTGAACAGATAAGGAAATGGGGAACAAATTCACAGACTCAGAAGGGTGACCAACTCTGTCACAGGCTGGTGAAGTTCATGTACTCAGTGTGCCACTCTGCATAGTGAGGACTCTTTTTTTTCTAGACTAAACCTAGGCTTTTCTCATCTCTCTACAGCTCATCAGTATTGTAGCCATCACGAATGTTTATTAATTTATAATGTGAGTGTGCTGAAGGGGACGTCTGACATTATGACACACTTGCGTGTACAAACAGAGAACAGATAGCCATGAGCATTTATTTTCTTTTTGGCCCTTTTTGTGTCAGAATGTGGAAAAGAATCTGTTTTTGTACTCATCTCTTGGTCAGGCTTGATGGGTAGTGACCAGGACACAGCAGTTTTGATCTTATCTTGAGAACATCCCATGAAATATAAAGGATGAGAGACGCCAGAATAAAGGTTTAAAATGAGTTTATTGACAGATTTCTAAGAGAAGCTAACAGATTTGGTCATGTTCCTGGCTTCTCTCGATTGGGGAAGAAGGCTTGTCCAGCCAGAGCTGTGTTTGGTTATAGATTAATAATCTAAGGTACAAATGGTTCAGAACATTACAGCAAACATAAACTACAATAGCCAACAAATGGGAGTTCAAAGGTTTCTGGAATCTGCTGAGTGTTCTTGCTCAGACATTTTTGAAAGCGATGATGCAATAGAGGGTTTGGAGCTTTGCAACACAAACAGCAGGTCGATTTCTGCCTGAATATCATTACAGATTGTGCAACTATTCCACAAAGGCCAGGGGAGGAAGGCAAACAGAAAGGGCAGAGAATGTAGACTGTCAATCAAAGAATAATCCAGTAATTCCTTTGCAGCCAACGTGCCTTTTCTATTGATTCTCTATCGCCCAGGGTTGAGAGAGCACAGGGCTTTGGGCTGTCTCCAGACCCCAGACGGCTCTAACGCAGTCAAGAGACTAAGCTGAGCTTCTGGTAGGATTGAAGCTCTGTGTGCACAACCAGGCATGGCAGCTTACGATTGCAATCCCAGGACTGCCTAGCCTCTATAGCAAGTTCAAGACCATTCTGGAGAATTTGGCAAGATTCTGTCTCAAAAAGTAAAAACCTGCTGTAACCATAACTGCTTGGTAGAGTATTTGCCTAGCAGTACTGGGCTCTGGGCTCAAACAATCGCCAGTACTGGATAGAAAAATAAGTCGTGTCATACTACTTAAAAACCCCAAATGCCTCTTCCTTGTCCCTATCTAGTCACACACTTCCTTGTGCCCAGGGCTTCAGCCTCATTGGACAGTTTCATGTTCCTTCAGTATACAGCTCTTCAGTATACAGCTTCCTACTTCTGGGCCTTTGTATCTGCTCTTGCCTCTGCCCAGACTCTTCTTTTCCCACTCACGTCCCTAACACATCTTTTGGGTTCTGTGTAATCATGAAGTCTATGTGGAATGGCCTCCAGCATTCCACATCTGTTTGAACCTCTCCTTTCCTTTGTGTACACAGCTGGACTCTGACAGTGCATTGTTTCATTAGCCTCTCTTTTCTGATGTCCACTCAGGGTATTGGGTTCTATAAAGTGGGCAACAGAAGCAGACCTGTCCATTGCATCCATACCACTTAGCTCAGAGTCTTGAACGGGCTGAATTCTCCTCGGCCATTTGAAGAAGACAGAACAGATGTAGAAAGTGCCAGTCTCAGCGGGTTCCTGTCCTTGCCTGAGAAGACACCAGGCCTCTCACAGTTCAGGNTAATGACTAAATGAGAGGTGGCCTGTCCCAGGCTTGGAAAGAGACGGAGGAACACACAGAAAGAGGGGTGACAGTTACCTACTTAGGGTAACTACTAAGACAGAATTACCTACTTAGGGTAATTCCAACTTCAAGGGACCCCACTTTAACTCCAAGAAAAGGGGTTTAGTCTGAAAAAGGAGAAAAAGGAAACCAGCAGCATTCTTGTCACTTGTCATCAAAGGGGCTGGGATGGTAGCATTCAGGTGTGGACTTCCNCTTTATCNTCCCTGCTTTCCTGTGTCCTGTCACCTCTAGGGANGGATGCATCTTACAGACCCTTCCACCAGCCTGGCTCCTGGGGACAGAGAGAGGCTCCTTTCTATAGCTGCTGGAGCCTGCTCAGAGTTCTCCTTGGCTTGTTTTAACAACGTGAACTCTTTGAACTGTCTGCACTGGAGGGGGATGCACGGCTTCACTGGCTGCAGAGAGGGAACACAGTAGCCTTGGGCCTTGGAGTTGGGCTTAGTCACACTGAACAACATGAACCAAGAAGGAAATATGATTGACAAAGAAAATAGCACTACTTAGTAAAAGCAGAACTTGATTGGTGTTGGGAAGAGCATGGAACGTCCTCTGCTGTGAGCCAGCTCTGTGAAGGAATCACGGTTGGACCCAANCAGCAAGGATTCCTTCTCTGCCCCCACTTCCCTTGCAGTCTATGCAAGCCTTGCTCCACTGAGGCCTCTGGTTAAATGACCTGGCTTGGGGGTGGTTGGGAGGAGTAGAAGAGGGACGGTAAGAGAACATTTAGGAAGAAGNAAGCGAGGACCTCCAGTTTTCTGCATGAAAGCAGGCAAGATCCTAGCACCAGGGTCTACTGCATCTGAACCCTCAGAAAAGGTAGAGAAACAACTCAAAAGAGTACCGGACCCTCCAGTTCTCAGGAAATTGGCATCATGTAAATCACTGGATGTAACAAAGTTAAGAATGACTAAGCGGGATTTGACTCATTCCTTAGTCTTGTGGTCCCTGTACAAAGGTGGCAGATGCGTGCTGGGTAGCTAGATAAGTCCCTTTTCAACTCCCCCCTCCCCCCCTTTTTTTTTGAGGCATGGTTTTTCTGTGTAGCTCTGGCTGTCCTGGAACTCTCTCTGCAGACCAAGCTGGCCTTGAATTCACAGAGATCCACCTGTCTCTGCATTCCAAGTGTTGGGGTTAAAGGTGTGCACCACCATGCTCGGCCTCAACCCCCATTTTTAGGGGACTTTCCAGTAATGGTTCTTTTGTTTGTTTGTTTGTTTGTTTGTTTTTCAAGACAGGGTTTCTCTGTGTATCAGCCTTGGCTGTCCTGGAACTCACAGAGATATGGCATGTGCCACCACTGCCCGGCCCTAGTAATGGTTCTTAAGGTCTTTGTTGGTTAGTGTTTTGTTATCTTGACACATGCTAGAGTTATATGGGAAGAGAGACCTACTGAGAAATACCTGTAAGACTGGGCTGTAGGCAAGCCTGTGGGGCNTTTTCTTGATTAATGATTGATGTGGGAGTGTCCAGCCCATTGTGTGTGGTGCTACTTCTGGGCAGGTGGTCTTGGGTTGTAAAAGAAAGTAGGGTNAGGCCAGGTGGTAGTGGCACCTTTAATCTCAGGATTCAGGGGGCAGAAGAAGTTGGATCTCTGAGTTTGAAGCCAGCCTGGTCTACAGAGTGAGTTCCAGGACAGCTGGGTCTACACAGAGAAACCCTGCCNTGAAAAACCAAAAATAAATAAATAAATAAATAAAATNAAATTAAATTAAATTAAAAAATAAAAGTAGGGTGAGCAAGCCAGTAAGCTGAGTTCTTCTATGGCNTCTGCTTCAGTTCCTGTCTTGCATTTCTGCCCTGACTTCCCTTCATGATGGACTAAGAGAAATAAGAGAAATGAGCCCTTTTGATGAAATAAAATTAATTTTCTTCCCAAGTTGCTTTTGGTCATGGTGTTTATCACAGCAATCGAAAACAAACTAGTACGGGATCCTTGGAGGTGAAGGTTTTGGTCTGTGATACATGTAAGATTAAGTTACCAGATGGGCTTGTGGAGCTATGGCAGCCAAGTTGTGATTTTAAGGACAAAATTCTCACTCGATTATTGTTTGTTTGGAGACCTGATGTCTTCAGGCTAGTGTCTTTCAGACACTGTAGCCTATGGCTGTCTATTGTCTAATGGCTATGTCACTGGCATGTAGGAAAACAGATCCACAGAGCACCATTTTACTCCTCTGTCTTCTTAGTCTGTCGGGAGCCTTTGTTTTTTTTTTTTTGGATGATAGAATTGTGTCAGATGAAACATATATTTTTTTTAAATCCACCAAAATCCTCTCCTTTTATAGGATATTTTAAAAATTGTTTGGGTTGAGAATCTTTGAAAAATGTTTTATGATAATTCTTATTAACTCTATTAAGAAAATTTGTTGGGTGTTTGCTTTGCTCTGGCACCCGCTGTGCTGTTCTGCAACGTCTGTAAGGACACTCTGTCTGGCGTCCTCCTTGGGAAGACGACTTTAGGAAGCTTCCCTGGGGAACTCAGAAGGCAAGAGGCATGCATTTGTAGTTGTAAACATTTGGTTTCTGTCAGCCTGTGGTGGCCATGCATTGTCCAACTCTGATGGCACTTAGTGACGGTAGTCAAGAAAAGCTTAGTACTAGGCCTTCGAGGAAAGGGACACTCTGGAGAAGGACCAGCCATTGAGTCCCTGAATTCAGTTTTGGCAAAGCCCCACTCAACTTTGCCAAGAACACACTGAAAGGAGACGTTTCTTAACTTTGTGTTTGAACAGAACTATAGAACGCTGACAAGAGGGACAGTGTTTCTAGAAGAATCATAGGCCATAAGCATGACCATAAGGAATAACTTCAAGGTCTGTCTAGTCCAAAATTGTCTCATTTTACAGCAGCAACAACGCTGGAGGCTGAGAGGAGATGGCCTGGTCAAGGTGGCACAGCCAGGGAGGAGTCAGGGNTGAGGCCCAGCCTGGGAACTGCTGTTATTTAATCCCATCTCCATGGCTGTGATCAAAGGACCCACTTTCTCTCACACATAAAGCAATAACCTGGCCTTAATAAAAAGTTGGGTAGGTGACTAATGAACTATGTCTACCATGAAGTGGGTATCCTCAGTCAACCGCCAAGCCCTGTTCATGCATAAGCTTTTATGTCTGGGTGACAAGCTCTCATTTGAATGTACAAGTGAGCGCATAGACCCCTGTGGAAAAATCATTAACTGAGCTGTGGTGGGGCCCACAGGTGGCCAGACCACATGTCTGTGCCACTGCTGGAAGTGATGGAGAGTACTAACGCTCACTTCCTACAGTGAGCGCCTGTCTCAGACACATGCACTTGGATCCCTTCTGTGAGGTGCAGAACAAATCTCTATGTGTTGATTGACTACCCTCTGCTTACCTGGCTCTCTCTCTCTTCCTCAGCACATGTGTCATGGGTATGTTTGANCATGGGCATACACTCACACACAATGAGAAGTGGAGATGGCTGTAGTTCACTTTCAGAGGCTCATTAGTACAGCCAGCCCTTCCTCCTTTGTCTTTGCTGTTTTCTTTTGGGGCTTTCTTTACTTTTTTCCCTCCCCCCATTTTTTCTCCCTGATGATGCCTCTCTTTCTTTGGCAAGATCTTGCTATGTAGTCCAATAGAGCTATAAACTTGTAATTCTCCTGCCTCCATCTCTTGAGTCCTCAGATCACTGGCGTACAGAGTACCCCATACCACCCCTGGTTTTGTCAGAGGGTTTTTTGTTGTCGTTGTTTGCTTTTTGTTTTAATTAGAAATCTCTCTATTTTTTATTAAAGGCATACTTTAAAAAAAAAAAACTTGTTATTATCTTCTGCTCTGAAATGGGTCTTGGGTTTTATTGGGCCTGGTAGACCACACTGCAAACCAATGNATCTAAACACAGTTGGAAATACACTATGATGGATGTGGTAAGGGACTTTTAATTTATGTTTCATGGAACTAGCTATCCAACCTAGGGCCTAGCTCATGTTGAGCAAGTGTTTTACTCCTGATGTCTATGTCTAGCCTGACGAAGGGTTCTAAGGAAGAAAAGGGGCTATCCAAAGAAGAGCTGTCAGATGATGTGGAGAGATGACAAAACCCTGGTCTGATCTAAATACTTGTGTCTCATGATGTTGGGCACACATAGTTTATCTGTGCAGATTGACGTCACCTCTGTATGCCCCCTCTTTCAACAATGGGGAGGGCCTTTCCTCATGTGGTCTTGAAGACATGGAGCCCTCAGGTCCAGTTCAGTCACACAGATCCACCAACCCAAGGGGTCCTTCAAGAACCTCTTTAAAACCCAAGGCCAGNCTTACAATTTCTCTCCNCATTCTGAAAGTTCAAAAGGAACCCTGCCACCAACCCAAGTCCAGGGGCCAGAGTTCTTTATGCCCTAATTTTGCACCCGTGTCAAACTCTTAACCTTCTGAATGTACAAAGAGGTTTTTATTTTAAATCCATGGCACAAACGACCTCTTCAGATTCATAATGAGGCATGCATTGAATGGAACACAGCTCAAGGTGAGTCATTCATTAATCATAAACAAAACAGCCCCTGATCAAGGACACATCGGCACACACTGTAAAAAGAGGCCGGTTGCCCAATCCCTTTATTTAATATTAACTACATTATGTTTTTCATGTGAGTCCTGAGAAGGTGATTTTTCTCACTTTATTTGTAGGCAGCCCAGTGTGAATAGATAATTACTTCCCTCAGTGTTGTTCCCCCTGAAGGTCCACTGTGTTCAACAAGACGCTATCAAATCTGGCCTCTTGTGGGGAGGTGGAGTATGAGGGGCCCTGCGCCTGGAGCCAGAGACTTCAAGCTGGAATCCCCCAAGCATAAAAACAGCCACCAACAAGAGTATTACAAATGACATGAATAATATTTGTGATTAATAACAGCTAACCAGAGTTTCATGATCCAAGACATGCATGATTACTTTATTATAGATATCTGATATGTTAATTATNTTCAAAAATTTTACCAGTGTTCTCTGTTTTGGCAGAAAGTTGAGCAGGGGAAGAGGAAATTTGAACTTTTATGTGAGTTGGAAACAAAGCATTCAGGAGATTGGACTTTAGAAGACCTGGGAATGGTATTTGGTATTTAATTCCGTCGGATGAGAAGGAAATTAAATCACACGAATAGAACTCAGTGTGAAGACTGAAATCCGAGTCTAGGAGAACTTGGCTGTCATCATCAGAAGCTTGTCTTTACCTTTCTGGACCAAAATGCTCTAGGTGCTAAAGTGGGAGGGTAAAGGGACGAGGATTGGCAAGGTTTGCTGAGGTGCCGTTCAAGAGGGCAATGTATTGCTATTTGCCAAAGATCAATCCTGCCNGAAGGATTTTCTCCTTACTCCCGGGAGCTTTCCCACACCAGCTCCTTTCCCAGATAAGCTATCACTGAAGTATCATATAGCATACCAGTGGGGATGGTGGTGGTGGTGGGGTGTCACCCAACTAATACTGATAGATAGGCTGTCAGGAGTTACCAGAGATCCCAAAGGATGGTGGAATCCTGGCTGCAAGAAGCCAGCCATCTGGCTGTGGGGACAGAAAACTAACAGCATTGGGTTATCTGCTTACCCACAGCTATCCTCTCAGAAGAACCTTCTAGAAGTTTACAGTCCAGGGTGCCATTTCAGTGAAGATGGCAAACAAAATAGGCTCAAAGTATTTCTCAGATTGTCAGTGAGGCAGGCTTTCTGGAAGGGTAGTGCCCATCCTTAGCTCTGTTTCTTCAGCTGAATTGTCAGGGTGGTGCTTTGGTTTCTCTCTTCTGTCTACTAAAAAGGGTTAGGCCATCTTCATATTTTAGATCTCAGAAGGAAAGAAGTCAAGCCACACACAGGACAGCTGCTCAGGGGGACAGTGATAAAGGTGACCTTGGACATCCCAGGTATATGTAGTCCTAGATTTATGATACTGTTCCACAGCAAACCAGAGAGCCTGCCACAGCAAAGCAAGAATTCAAAGAGAGCATTCTACTTGCCATAGCTTAAGTCTGTGAAGACCCAGTCCATAGCTCCATCATTCACCAGTCAGTACCCTTGAACTATATTGACAGTACAGGCACACTTACTGAAAACACTAGATCTGACCATTTTTCAGCTCCTTCTTTGGTTCAGCCTTCTTAGCACCTGGAAAGGGGACAAAGTGACCCTCTCCTGTCTGCAGTGTATACAGACCAAAGATGAAATGGTGAAGATGACAATCTACCGCTGAAGAGTGGTGTTTGGGACCCTTAATCTTCGTCATCCACCTGTCTTGGCTTAGAGTCAGAAGACTGGTGGGGTACCCCACTCGTCTTGTCTGTCGGGGTGTTTCTGGAGAAGATTAACAGAGTCAAGGAGACATACCTTGAAAGTGAGTGGTGCCACCTGTGGCCTGGGGCTTTGGAGGAAATTAGAGNGGAGGAGAAAGCCACACACAGTGGCTNCTTCCTTGCCCTGCCCCAGTGGCGCTGTGTGACGCTCTGCTCTACCAATCNTTCCTTCTGTGGTGGACTGGAAGCTCTCAAACTATGAGTCGGGACAATGTTACTCCCCTCCCCCATACACATTGTGAAACGGATTCTGGCAGATCCTTAAGTCACGGGAGCTGTGAGGGTAACTAGAAAGGGCCTTGATCTGCAGTGCACCTGCTGCATACCTGTCACAGTGACAGCATTTCAAGGTCATGTTTCCCCAAATGTAAAAGATGGAAAGGAGTAACCCTTTACACATGGAAGGCTGTGTGAAAGACNNAAAGTCACAGAAGGATTTGAGCACAGAGCTGAGCCCACAGTGAGGACTGCTGGAAGCTCAATCGTTATCATTACCATTGTCGTCATCGTTACTATTAATCACTAGCTAGCTATTGTTATTACTATTATTAGTGTTGCCACCATGACTGTCTCTCCTTTCTGAGTAGCTCCTCTGCTTGATATCTGATACAAGGATAGCTACAAACATCCCAATCTGCTCAAGTGATTGCGAGCCTCTTAAAGGATGGATGAACCACCTCTCAAACATTTCAAGGCCAGGAAAAAGCAACTGCTCTTGTACCTTGTGTTTNTTCCTTCNTTTCAAATCTGCAGCTCTTTGCTCCAACTCTGCACGTAGTAGGTGAGTTCTGGTGACTTCNGTGAGCTGGATGAATGCCGAGAATTCAGGTTGAGTACCAGCACTTTTCTCAGCAGGTGCATGGGAATTGAGACTGGTTCCCAGCATTTGCTGAGGGGCGGCTGGAAGC
>LZPO01075935.1:54682-67678 GCA_001675575.1 Neotoma lepida
CATCTACAGATGCAGGACAATGAAAACCCAAACCCCACCACATTATGGAGGCTACTTGCCTAGAGATCTAACTCTGGCCAGGTGTTTAGTACAGTGCCTGTGCAGTAAGTCTCTACTGCATCTTAACAGAGATTCTTTCCAGTTGTTTTATTTGTGTGTGTGTGTGTGTGTGTGTGTGTGTGTGTGTGTGTGTGTGTGTGTGTGTGTAGGACAATCTTAGGTGTTTTTCCTCAGGCACTATCCACTGTTTGCTTGAGGCTGGCCTGAAAGTCTGCTAAAGAGACTGGTATAGCTGGCCACTGAGCTCTGGGCATCCTTCTGTCTTTTCCCATCTCAAAATATCTGGGATTATGAGCATATACTTGGCTTTTCAGATGGAGTCTGGGCATAAAAACACAGGTTTTTCACACTTGCAAGCCAAGTGCTTTCCAGATGGAGCCATCTCTAGCACACACACACACCCTGCCCCCCTATACACCTTTTAAGACAGTCTGACAATACAGCCCAGGCTGGCCTTAAACTTTTAGCCCTTCTGCCTTAGCACCCTGAATTTATAGGCATGCTCTACGACATGCATCAAGATTCATTTTTAAAAGCAGAGTATCTCTTGAGTCAAGAAGAAAACAGGTACCTAATAAACAGCAGGTGTTGCTACTACAATGATGCTATTGTCCCCTAAGCTTTCTTCTATGTGTCCTTACTCAGTTTTACTCAAGTCTCTCCACCCACTCTTGTTTCTTTCCCTACCACTTCTGCTATCAAATGCATTTTTAGGGTCATCCTCTGTCCTAATTGTGCTGTTCCCTCACTTGAGGGGTGTATCTCTTCATTTTTCCCCCGCAGATACTTCTTGCTCTATAATAATAGCCAGCTTAAAAACTGCTCTTTGGAGATGGCTCCATGGCTAAGAGTACTGGCTGTTCTTCCAGAGGACCCAGGTTCAATTCCCAGCACCCACATGGCTGCTCACAACTGTCTGTAACTCCAGTTCCAGGGGATCCAACACCCTCACACAGACATACATGTAGGGCAAACAGCAATGCACATAGAATAAATATAAATAAAACATTTTACTGAAAGGAAGGAAAGAAGGGAGGAAGAAAGGAAGGAAGGAAGGAAGAAGGAAAGAAAGAAAGAAAGGAAGAAAGAAAGAAAGAAAGAAAGAAAGAAAGAAAGAAAGAAAGAAAGAAAGAAAAGAAAGAAAGAAAGAAAGAAAGAGAATAGGGAAGAGAACAGAAATCTGCTATTCTATGGTGCTAGTTGGACTGTTTACTGCCTTGCCTGGCTCTGTAATCAGAATGCTTTGATTTCTCTCAAAAGGCTCCGGGCTTTGATTACACCTTGATTAGCCCTGACTAATTTCTCTCCAATGATTCAGAGATGTAAACAAGACCATTTCCCCCAATTCAGCTTGAGGGCTGGAAGTTCGGTGGTCTCTCAGTCCCTCCCGAGTCTTTACCGTACTCAGGGCCTGGTAGGCGCACAGTAATTGATCAATTTCAGCGGCAGATTGTTTTGTGAGAATCCCACTTTAAGATCCACATCTTTTCTGCACAGAGGTTGTCTAATACACTGTTAGCTGCTGCTGAGTCCTTACCAGGAGCAAACTGATTTGGGGGTCCATCGCCTTTCATTGAACCAGGCACTGGATGGGATCAGAAGGGATTTGAATGAACAGAGGGAGAGGAGTGAGGGAGGCTGCACAGGGTGTTGACTAACAACAGTGCTGTGGATGTGTTCAGACAGGACTATTGTGATATTGGCCCCCAAACGACCATTTTACCATGTAAATTAGGACCAAGGCTGCTAGGGCACTTACCAACTGGTTGGCTGGTTAAGCTGCGTTGGGTGGGCACCAACTTGGAACCCCAGAACATCCTTTAGTGAGTGCATCTAATCCCACTCCCCAGCCCCAGGAGAGCTGTCAGGATCACCCATTCCATCAGGCACTTCAGCAGCCCCCAAATCACTCCACTACAAAAGCAGCTTTTCATCCATTCCTCAGTCACCAAACAGGAAAGACACAGCTGTCACGGAGCTGTGAGCAGCAATTAGCAAGGGGAGAAACTCAGAGGCTGGGAATTTGGGTTCTGGTCTGGAAGCAAGAAGTGAGTTCTCTGTGTAACTGCCCCAACTTNTGGCAGGTGACCCAGCTTACAGACAGGAAGGAAATGGAATTTGGGGACAAATACTGAAAGCCACACCAATGCAATTCAGAGGACCTTTACTGAGACTTATCTGAAATAGGGGTTTTGTGTATTTTCTGGTCTTCAAATCAGGCCTCGGGGAGGGTTGGGGGTNGGGGGAGTGGAGATCATCTCCATTTTCCTGACAAGGAAACACAGGGTCAAGGAGGTTAAGCCTTTTGCCCAAAGTCAAATAGCAAGGAAGAGGTGGTGTAGGAGTTTGAGGACAAATCTTGATTTCTTCTCCTCTGGCCTTCCCTTTTGCCTCCTTTCCTTTACCTTCCTGTCCTCACCTCCCCGACCCCTTTTGCGACAAGGTCTCCTGTAGCTGAGGGTGACCTTGAATTGTTGACCTCCCTGTCTCTACTTCCCGAATGCTGGCATTACAGTCCAGCAGCATCAAACCTGGCTTAATGACGGGTCTCTGTCCCCAGTGCACAAGCATTCAGAAACCATCTTCTACCATCTGGTGGTACCAAGAGCACTCAAGCTGGAGATAATATAAAATTCATCAAGTCCTGCTTTAGCGTGAACCTTTCCTTTTNTGTCCTCGTGGCCCCTTTCTGCCCTAGCAAGCACGTGAGCGAGCACCTGTGTAGCCTGGAGATGGTGGAGAGTCTCCATCTACCCTCTGGCCTCATGGAATTTCTCCAAAGTGCTTTTAGTCAGTTCCTTCTTTGAGTGCTTTCTTGGAGGGTTTGTTGTTGTTTGTATGTTTTGCTTTTCAAAGTAGGAAAACTCTTAGTCATCAACCAGCACACTAGTATACTATGACCGATGTTATTTCTTTACATTTTTACCTGGTTAAAAGGCTTTCANTGGTGCACATAATCTTGCACTCTGATAGACTTTTGGATAGCTATTGTGTTTTTTTTTTCCTTGAAAATATTGACCAACGACCTCGATTTTAACATTGGTATTACACACATATGTATTTTATAAGTTCCACATAGATTCATGTAGTCTGAGGTTTTTAGTAACCAGTGAGGCACTCTGTCACACCGAGTGATTCTGTCTGGTGTTGAGGTCGGGCCCACTTTTCAGACAACATGAAGCTAATGGCGCTAAGTAGTAAACACTTTTCCATTCCTGAAGGCAGTAATGTCTTTCCCCAGACTCCTTTTATGTACCCTTCCCACCTAATTTTAAAGAGCTGGTGCTGAGCATTTCAGTGAGCTGACTTCTACCATGTTAAACCATTCTTTGATTCTTGTTATTAAGCCGGACACCAGCAGGTACCAAAACTTTGTGATGTCTGGGGCGTTTGTTTTATGACTGTACCCTCAAAATGCCTCTGTAAATTGTTCTAAAGTCCCATTTTAAAAACTAGAACAGCAAGGCCTCAGAATGTGAGTGACTTGCTAATTTCATATAGCCGGTAAATGTGGAGAGAATTGAGAGCCAGGCTACCTGATCCCAGAGTGTGCCTATCATCCCTTAAATCTGAGAGCTGCGGATACAGGAAGAACCTGNTGCTCAGAATGTTACCATTTGCCCNTCTCTTCTCTCATTTCTGGAAACCCGTATGAAACTCAACACCATACTCAAACTTTTCTTATTTCTAGTCTCCTTTTTTAAAGGAGATGGCGGTAAGCCGCCTGGTGTGTTTCACCAATGTTGTTGAAGTCGCCTGGCATCAGTGCTTCAGAGATTCCCAGGTATGCTGGCCACTGGGCTGGGCTTCATTGTCCACACAGGTAAGAGAGCACCTCAAGTCACAAAGACATTGAGCAACTACGATTGCCAAGTCAGGGGAACACTCCTCAGAAAATAAACAGGGTAGAGAACAAGCTGGGGAGGGGAGNGCACTTGGTTTNNATAGGATGAGCAGTTGCTGCCTATTTTCCTTGTAGGGGGGACATCTCTGTAGGAGTGAGTCTCTCTCAGATCCTTTCTACATTAGAGGGCAGGTATTCTTTCTTCTTCCCATTTTTGAGGCCCAGTTTTCTCTAAAATTTGCTCTATGCAAATAATCACAACATATCTGTCTTAGTGTTCTATTTTTGTGATGANACACTATGACCACAGCAACTCTTATAAAGGAAACTATTTAACTGGGGTGGCTCACTTACAGTTCAGAGGTCCAGTNCATTATCATCATGGTGGGACATGGCNGCATGCAGGCAGACGTGGTGCTGGCTACATCTTGATCAGAAGGCAANANGAAGTGGACNATCTCACTGGGAGTAGCTTGAGCATATATGAGACCTCAAAGNCTGCCCCATAGTGACACACTTCCTCCAACAAAGCCACACCTGCTACAACAAAGCCACACCTCCCGTTGGTNCCACTCCCTTTGAGGGCTATTTTCTTTCAAACCACCACAGTANCCAAAGTGTTTGTCACTGAAAGAAAACATTTTCTCTCTCNTCCCAATTGGGAAGTGGGGTGGGCGTGGGGCTGGGGGTTGGGGGATGTCACTACTCNCTTGTGCAGGGTGAGGAGACCTGCCATGGGGTGCTTCAACTCCTGGCAGATCCAAAAGCACCANCATCCCACATACCTCACCCATCCAGGGACCTCCTCTCCCTCTGGTGGANGANAACTCTAGTTCTGGCCTGGGTATGGTCTACACCTGGCTCTCTCTTCTCTGCCTGTAAAACAGAACCTCTGANTGTAGACCTACTCCCCTGCCTTACCTCTTCANATCCAGTGGAACTCCCACAGAGCCTGAAATGCCTGAGGCTAGCAAATACTGAAGGTAGCCCAACCTCAGTTTCCCCCTAACCCCAGGAAATTTTCAAATACCCTTCTACAGTTAGTTTTGTCCCATGCTTTAAGGGAACTGACTTTGGACATCCAAGGAATGGACTTAGACCCACCCCTATCTCCATTCCCTCCCACCCATAAATCAGTGGAAAAGACCTCAAAAGGCAACTCGTTTGGTCTGATTTGATTGATTTCTTCTGCCTTTTATTTTCTCTGGGAATCTCCGGCCCTTGCCCCAGGCCCCTTCTTTATCCATGCTCTAAGCAAGTTTTCACTATCACTCTGGCTTTCACTCTTTCTCTAGAGTTCTCCTCCCCGCTATGTGGCTTCTTGTCTGCTATGTGACTGACCTCCATGTTGGCTTGACTCAGAGGCCATGGTTTTATTTCTCTCCTCTTCTCCATTTTTCTCCTGCCATGGTTGCTGAGAGTTACACCTTGCTATCCTGGGAGTTTCTCTTTTCAACTCTATTAAAATTGTCCTCAGGCTTCTTTCTGAGCCTGTTCAAGAATTCCGAAGGGAGGACCCTAACTTACTTCCTTGGTAACATTTAACAAGTTTGCCAGGACACCTCCAGTTTGCTGCTAATGAAATCTTATGGTAAATGGAAAATCAAAGGAAAAACCCCAAAACTGGACAAAGGGCAAGCTTGATGGCTAGGACTGAGGCTTACCAATGGGGGAGCCACCTGAACTTGAGAGGGCTAGGAAGGCAAAGGAAGGAGATGATCGCCTTCCTTCTCCAACTAGGACTCTAGGATGGCTGGAAGGCCCAGGGGAGTAAAGGGTTAAAGGCCTAGGCAGTAGGCACAGGTGGTGGGGATGCCACCTTCCTACCCTATCTCTAGACAAGGAAACAAACAGTGGGCTTGTCCATCACCAAGATCTCTGTGTCCCTTTTATTTGGTCTTCAGGTAGTAGCTAATTTGATCCTCTGGGGTGAAGGTGAGGATTAGAACCTGTGCCACCCCGTCTTCTGCAGTGAAGCCTTTTTCTGGCCTCCAGCCCTTGGCTCCTCCACGGAGTCAGAGGGCACATGACCTCAACCTCTCAGGTGCTTGCAGAGCACTGTTACTTGAAGTCCCTCCGCTCATAGCCCATAAAATGCTTCAATATGCCCGTGGCCCTGCTTTTCCAACTTGGCAGAAGAGGTTGGAGGATGATGCTCAGAGTAGTTTCAGGTTGACCCANCAGGATTTGAGGCCCAGGGTCCCCGAGACAGTGGGCTCCCATCTGCTACCTCCACAGCTGGTGGGGTCTCCCTAAGGTAAATCCAGGATGTGGGCTCCAAGTCTCAGACTTCCATCACTGGGGCAAGGGAGTCAGGGAATCAGTCCCAGAGGTTGTGGGTATCTGGATCATCAGGGCAGAGGGCCGGGGCTATACACTAGAGGGTAGTAATTCTATTTTGCCTTTCAGACTGGCAAGTGACCAGTAACAAGTGACCTAGCCATGCTGGCCCAAGACTGTGTCCTTGCTTTTAGACTCTAGTCTAAAAGGTACTGTGAACTTTGAAGGGGCTGATAACCCTCTGTTTGAGGGGCTGTCCTGGATGCCATGAGAGTTGAGCAACATTCTCTGTCTCTAAGATGCCAGTGCCACCCTTCCCCGAGATATGGCAAATAAACGGCATCAAACTGGACATGATTGTTCACACTGCAATCCCAGCACTTGGGAGACCGAGGCAAGAAGTTCCAGGCTAGCCTGCCTTATGCAGTCTAAGTGACTTATCCGTGTGGGAGCAGAAGCTGAGCTGTGAGTCTGCAGAGCCCAGACATGTGAGTCATCATTACTGCACTACCTAACCCGGCCTGTTTCACATGTCACNGGACCTGTGTGTCATGTGGAGTCTTGGTGTCCATTCTGATTCCACGGGTGTGTGTAGGCAGAGGGGTGTCTGCATTTCCACCAAGCTCCAAGGTGAGGCAGGGGCTGCTGCTCCTCAGACCACACACTGAGTCAAGGCTAGTGGTTACAGCTACGTTCAGCTAAGGAGGTGGGACCTTGTGGAACTCTGCCCAGAAAACTGTAATTATTCACACATATCTCCTAAAAGCTGGGATTATAATCCAAGATTTCTCTCTAACCACATCTTAAGTCCTGTCAAATGGATGGATCTCACCTGTTTCTTCAAGTTTCTGATAAAGTGCGTGCTTAAAGCTACTTTGGTTTCACCGGCAGATGTTTGGCTTCACTGGCAGATGTTGGCATGCCCACCGGTCTTTGTGCTTCAAGTCCATTATCCACAGATAGAGTGAGCAGACAGTTATCTTCACCAAAACATTGGACTTCACATCCCGCCTACTGCTTTCTGTTTTGCTCATCTTGGAGAAGTCTTCAAGTCTATATTTTTTTTTCTCCTCCACCTTCTTGCCACAGTTAGCAATTGTCTACATGTTGCATATGGTGTCATGGGATCCGGTTACCAGAAAGTGGTATAATCTGAACACACACACACACACACACACACACACACACAGAGAGAGAGAGAGAGAGAGAGAGAGAGAGAGAGACCTCAATATGAGAAGATACTTTGCTCCAAGAATGGATAACCTTAAACATTAATAAGTAGAAAATCTGTGAAATCAAAGCATTTTTTTCTTTTTTGTATAATAGCCTTTCATTCTTTTTATGATTTTGTCTTTGAAAGCTCTTTCTACAGATGACAGATGACATTGTTCTTCCCTCCTGCTGCAGACAGAATTAAGGGAGGAAGGGGGAAACTATTGTAGAACCTCCATTCTGCACCACGATTTTTATAATTAATATATACAACTGAGCAAAGAAAGGTAGGTTATAATGAAATGCAATTAGGAGGTGTTCGTTCTTTCCCCACACATGATGACTGTAATTTCCTTGGCTGTTTAGAAGTCAACCGTTATCATTACATTTTGCACATATCTTTTCTTATTTTTTTGCCCTCAAATTTGTTTATTTTCAATAAAAAACAAACAAACAAACCAAGATGAAGAGAATTTGATGTTTGGATGACATTGTCTTGCGCTTATCTCCCCTGGTGATCATCAAATCTGACACCATTTATGGAATTTTTTGCATTGGCTTGGCTTCCGATGTTTAATTAATGGACCTTTAAAAATAGCTCTAAATAAAACTGTAATTTCAATTTACAAAAAAAAGCCTGGGTTGGATGACAACATTACGTTTTCCTTCCATGTGGAAAGGAACCAATCTGATTTTATAGTTATCTGTCATCTTGGACTTTAATTATAACTCTCTCGTACAAACTGACATTTGCACGTGTGTGCTGGGCTGCCCTAGCTTCGTGCTCTTCATTTTCTTTCCTTTTTGTCTAGATTCTCCTCAACCTGAATGGAAAAAATAAGGGTTGAGAGAATCCAGCCATCATGTGCAGGAACGTGGCATGGGATGGGTTGAAANTGGGACCATTTGAGGTCTCACTTTTCACTTCCTCTGCCCTTTATGGGGCTGGAAGAGTCAGGTACATTAGCATCTGTATGAAGTGTCTAACCCATTTGGAATTGCGGAAAACCTCATTTTGAGCATTGAAGACTCATCATCCTGTGGAGAAGAGAGCAGTCATCAAGTACAAGAGATGGTTAATAAAAATGTGTGGCCTTGAAGCGGGGAGCTTTATTGGGATGAGAGCAGGAATAGACACAATCATAGAGCAGGATCTCTGANGGCAACTGCAAAGGCATAATTTTTACTCAACATCTCTTANGCATCCTGGGACTTGAAGATAGNTGTGGCATTGATTCTCACGTACTGAGTTTTATTTTGGGTGTTTGTTCAAAAGCATNCACTGCAAAAGATGGCTATTGCCTTTAAGGTCGAGTTTGATAATTTGGAACCGCTATCAGGGAGATGGCTAGGTCACAGATATGGTCTGTTCTTCCATGCATGGAGAACAAGAAGCCACAGGAAGAACACAGAAAGAGATGGACATTTCCTTTTATTCTACATATGTAACATGCTTGATTAAATTGGCAACATCATTAACAATCTGGAATAGCCCTCCTTAGCCTACAAAGAGAAGTCAAAGCAGAGAGCAAAACAGAGGAAAGACTCTTGGATGGCATTGGAATGGGACCTGCTTTTTGCTTCAAGCTTGCTTCTGGTTGCCAGACATTTCTAGTCCAGAGAGGGAGCAGCTTGCAGATCCTGGGGAACCTCAACTCCTTTTCCCTGTTTCCCTAGTCCCTGCTCTTGCNACCAAGGCAGAGAATGGAAAAAAAGACTAAAAAGAAAAANAAAAGGCATCATTACAACTCACTCTGCACAGCTCTGCTTGCAACCCTAGGCTANTTCCTTCCACCCAGGAATGGTCTTCTCGGCATCTGAGCTGCGACTTAATTAACTTTCCTTTATGCCATTCTGCTTTTGAGCATGCAGAGTTAGCATGAAACCACTTCTCTGCTCAGCTCTGATCTCTTACTATGTGTGTGAGCCAGGCAGGCCTTTTGAAATCTTTAAAATGATTTCTGACTTTCATGAGAATCTGAGGCTAAAAGGTTTGACAGACATTTGTGTCCTGGTCTCTTCCCTTAGATCCCCCCCCCCGCCGCCGCCCTTTGAGATTTTCTCACTGTGTAGCTCAAGATGGCCTTGAACTCAGGATCTTCTTGCCTCCTTCTTCAAGGTTGAGATTACAGGTGTGAGCCACCACACCCGGCTTCCCTCAGGTTTTTCAATTTGTTTCTCCTGGACTGTGTGCCCAGCTTTTCGGTAGGCTGCAGGGAGTGCNGAACTTGGGACAGGATCTCCTTCTCCTGTTCAGTTACAGATCCTCAGTCTGGGCCACATTCAGATCTGATTTGTCCATGAGTTTCCCAAGTGACTTCCATGGAGGTTTAACTGTTCCCCCCATTCCTCCCAATTGTCAAGGACAGAGGCTTCCATCCAGTTGTCATGAACAGAAAGCAAAATTGAGTGTGGCCTAATGCCAAGAATCCAGATCAGGAGTCAGAATTCAAGGTGTGCCCACTTGGGACTGTCCACCCTGGAGCCAGATGGTTCACTGAATGAAGTCTGACTGCCCATCTTCACAACAAATGTGATGGGATGGGAGCAGTGACGAAGACCAGGTAAAAGACTGCAGTATTCTTATTACCACATAGTAAGTTGCCTATAAATGTTGGCAAGTATTAGGTTTGGAGTGTGTGCGTGACAGAGAGGGAGAGAGAGAGGGAGAGAGAGAGAGACAGAGACAGAGACAGACAGACAGACAGACAGACAGAGACAGAGAGGGGGAGGGGCACAGGCTCTAATGCTCCTCACTTCAGCCCCTACAGGTGAGGATTACTCCAGCAATGGCCAGCCTACTGTGGGACTGATACAGGTGCAGAGAGCCCTGTTCTCAGGAGGCCCCGTTTGGGTTCATCTTGTTGTGGCCATCTGGAAGTTCTTTAGCTTTCAACTCTGGGCTGTACACATCACTGAGCCCCGTTATCTCCAATCCACAAAGGGAGCTTTGGGTTCTGATGGTGGCAGGCTCTGGGGGGAAATCTTGCAGATACTCTGGGTGTCCTCTGCTCCTCCTTCAGTCCCGAATCTGGATCAGGTATTTGCTTTCTGCTCAAGGTAAACTTCAAGAATCAATGGCTGGTGATCTCCTGGCTGGATATTGTGGGCAATTGCTCTGTTTNTTACTCTTATGGGAAAATCTAGCATTTATTTAATTAAACCANTCCCACACACACCCTTCCCCTCAGTCAACATTGCTTTGCTGTACGGTTTCACAGCACACTGACAACGGGCATGACTGCTATGGGCTACTAGATGAATGTAGCTTTTCATGGTCACATGGTCCCATGGTCACCTGGGGTCCTTTCAGTTATTCAGGATCACTCTACAGTTAGTCAGCCCTTAAGACTTCTTTTAAAAACTGAGTCCCAGGAAACAGTCCCACACTATCTTTTTGGCCCATCTAAGATGGTTCTCACGCCCTTTGAACTTAAATATCCCTTCTTCCAGCTCTGACGCATCCCTGGCATGCTTCTGTCAGTTCTATACCTGCCCAGCATCACTTCAGTTTTTCTATTTCTTCTTTGAATGTCAGGCCATGCCCAGTGACTGACAATTATAATTACTCCCTGGAGAGCCTCATATTAATAACAGCCATTGATCTAACACTGATGCTTCCAAACATTTTTATTCCCTATCCTCAGATATGAGACTTTAGCTCCTCCAAGCTTGGATTCTGTAGCTTGCCACGAAGAACCAAGACCAGGCTCCAAAACAATAGGTAACCTTCCTCTCCAGATCAGCCCCCTGCATAGCCCCCGCTCCTCGAGATTTTTTTTCTCTTCTTGATCAACATATTATTATTTTAAAAATCCATTTTGACTTTCTCTTGCCAGAAAAGGCTCTCTAACCCCCCTGCCGCACAGCAGGAAGCTCCTTTCAGACAAGCTCAGATTGCTGGGTGGAGGAGACCACAATTATACCCCCTTTCAATGACATGTCTGGGGTTGCGGTGGCTCCAGACAAAGAAGCCGAAATGTATGAAAGTTTCTATGTCTTCAAGACAGAACCTAAAAATACCTGCCTGAGATGCAGGTTGGGAACTATTTCCAACAACAGGGCTCCAAGTTTTCCCTGCTGGGAGCCTGAGAGCCTTGAATTCTTTCCAGTGGGCTGTCGAAGGAACCCGGTGATCACGGGAGTGATGCTCAGAGACCAAGGAGGCTAGACGCCTCCCCCAGAGGCACCTTAGCCTCCTATTGCCACCTGCTGTGCCAGGAGACAGGCTTCCCTGGGTCTGTGGGCAGCCAAGGATACCATGAAGAGGACAGGTTCATGATTGCATGATTGCTATTGGTCCTACCGCAAAAAAACCACTGTCTGTCACCAGGCAGTTGAAGAAGAGAGAAGTGTGAGCAGCCCAAGGAGGACTCTTCAAAGTTTTGGAGTCATTCCTTTGCTCGGTGCTTCAGTTATGTAGAATAGAGTCCCCACTCAGTGGGGCNTGGCCTCTGTGCTCACTCTTCCTTTGATGGAGAACTTACTNTCTGCAGTGNCATCCCACCACCTTGCCTTTGCCTACCTTCCTTCAAACTTATTTCATGATCAAAATTGACCTGTCCCTGGTATTTATTGGCCCTAGAGTATTCATCTCATTTCTCTTTTGTNTTTTAATAGACACTTGGAGACTTGCTCACAGCCTTCTACAGAGCTTGTCTTCCTTGGGTCAAGGTCACTGTTTCCTTCAGCCTTTCCTTCTGTGGCCTTGGCTCTGCCTCCATGTGTCCCTCTTGAGAAGTCTGTCTAAGGCCCTCTCAACGATGATAGAGCATGGCTGCCACTGTGGGCCTCTAAGAGGGCATTCAAAGGATGTTTAAAGGTGTGAGAATGGGACACTATCACAGGATGGTGTTGAGTGCTTTCCACCTGATACTTGGAGACAGACAGGGGCCAGCTGGGCAGACCAGGGCTTGTTTTGAGATGATAAACTTGAAGCTTATGATGGCACCATGTGCAAGAGTGTCTCTCAGCACTGTAAGGTCAACCCTAGGGTGGCACCATGAGCAGGAGTGTCTCTTGGCACTTGAAGGTCAACCTCTCTGCTGCAGAACTCTCAGTCNGTGACAAGGATGCATTTCTAGAAGGACAAGGACGAGTGCCTCCCAATTTTCGGAACTGTGTGAAAGTAAACCATGCCTCAAGGGGGAGAGTAGAGGGGACCACACTCACTTAGAACCTTTCTTCACTCTCTTAAAAGGGGCTTAGGACACCTGTAGGAGCCACATTGAAAAAAGAAGGCTAGTAATGACAGCAGAAAGGCTGGGTGGGCCAAGAAAGCTGTGGGTTTTGCACAAAGATAATTTCCTTGATCTTTTCTCATTTTTTATTTTTTGTGATCTTTTCCTTTAAAACAAGTTGTCTTTTTTTTTAATTAAAAAATTTCACACTCCACAAGGAAAGTTGAAAGTGAATTATTAGGAATTATCAAATGCCATCATCTTACTTCAATACGCACTATCTTATTGAGCAAGTGCACCTCTGTTTCTCTCTCCATACATGTACACACATGTGCACACACTAACACACATGTACACACACTGACACACATACACACAATGACACACACTCATACACACATTGACACACACACACCTATA
>LZPO01075935.1:122109-135270 GCA_001675575.1 Neotoma lepida
GAAGCCATACCTAGTGAGACAATCTACTTCCTGTTGCCTGCATATCAACATGTAGCAGCTACCTCTCCAGTACTATGTCTGCCTGCATCTGTCATGTCCCACCATGATGATAATGGACTGTCAGTGAGCCACCCCAATGAAATGTTTTCCTTTATAAGAGTTGCCGTGGTCATGGTGTCTCTTCACAGCAATAGAAACCCTAACTAATGTAGCAAGCTTTCTTGTTGGACTGTCCTTGGATTGCTAGCCCCAAAATAATGACATAGAGACTTCTTAATTATGAAACTTTGGCCTTTAGTTTAGGCTTGTCCCCAACTATCCCTTATAGCTTAAAATAACCTTCTCCTGTTAATCTATGCTCNGCCATGTGGCTTTTACCTCTGTTCGGTATGGCACATTNGACTTGCTCTGAGTCTGCTGGTGAAATCCTTGCCTCTCTTCTTGCCAGAGTTCTCTCTCTCCCTGAAAATCTTGCCTATTCTCTCCTGCCTAGCTATTGGCCATTCAGCTCTTTATTAAACNAATCGCAATGATCCATCTTCCAAGGTGTAGACAAATATTCTGCAACAAACTAAGACACCCCTCCCCACAAAGAAAAAAGTTCACAATCTCATTGTAATCTTCTGTTCTAGCTGGTTTTCTCCAGCATTGTTTTGGCAGGAGAAGATGGTTGTCTTCTCCTGCAGTTGTTGGGTCAAAACCGGAGTGCAGAATCTTTTCCGGCCTACTTCACCTTTGGAAGGGCTGGGGTCCTCATTGTTGTGAGAGAGAGTGAAAGGGCTCCCAGGAGCCCCTGACTGAGACATCAATGGTGCTTCCCTCAAGCTCATCCTTGGCTTCATGCAAGAGCAGGTTGGCCTGTTTCTGCTGGA
Organism: Neotoma lepida; assembly: GCA_001675575.1. Taxonomy (NCBI): domain Eukaryota; kingdom Metazoa; phylum Chordata; class Mammalia; order Rodentia; family Cricetidae; genus Neotoma; species Neotoma lepida. Next base: position 122,982 of record LZPO01075935.1, read on the forward strand.
CAGTTTCAACTCTTCACAAGCCNTCTTTCAGCATCACCCAAGAAGGGAGCAGTCAGGGGCCCTTCTGCTGGTTACAGATTCAAGTCCAGGATTCCTGCGTAGTCTCTCCTGGCATTGCAGGAGGAGGGAGAAGGGTGNTCAAGGGATAAAAGCCTAGTCTCTACTTGGTATTTTCTTTTTTCCAGACAGGGTTTCTCTGTGTAGCCCTGGCTGACATGGGACCAGCTCTGGAGACNGGGCTGGCCCTGAACTCAGAGATCCACCTGCCTCTGCCTCCTGAGTNCTGAGATTAGAGGTGTGCGCCACCACCGCCTCCCGGCTCNNCGATATTTTCTAACACCTGTTCCCTGTGAAAATTTGGATGCTTTATTACAGCCATCTTGTTTTCTCTATGGGCCACAGAGCTGCTGGTTTTTCTGTGTAGAGCAACTGTTGTTTAAAAGTGTGTGTGTGTGTGTGTGTGTGTGTGTGTGTGTGTGTGTGTGTGTTCGTGTTTTCTTGGTTGTTTTGCAGGTTGTCCCTTCCCCTAACCCCGTGGCTAGAAACAAGCTTGTGCTGTTCCCTCTGTTGATCGGCCATCCTGGTGAAACAAGTTCATGCTGTGTTCCCTCTGTTGATTGGCCATCCTGGTGAAACAAGTTCATGCTGTGTTCTTCCTGCTGATTGGCCATTCTGGTGTGCTGGCCTCTTGAGCTTGGAGCCAGAAAAAGCAGGGAACTTGCCAACATGTTCCGAAATCCTAAAGCCTCTAGCAGCTCTACTTTCCTATTTTCAATTTTACTACCTGGGAATTCTAGTACTACATAAGAGAATAGAGAAAAGTTATGCTCCTCTCATCNTTTTGGGGAAAGTTTACCAGAGTTTACAAAATGTATTTTATAATCAGAATAGATTTTTTTTTTAAATGAGCCTAAGTTTCAGGATGCCAGAAGCTGGTATTGGGTTGGAGAGAGCAGTNAACTGGATGGAGATTTGGAGAAGGTAGTTACACAGTGAGGGACAAGGATGTACAGGCAAGAGGGAGCGGGTGGAAGTTTCCCAGTGATGGAAACTGACAAGGTAAGAGCTTATGAACTGGGCCCGGCTTCCAAAGCCCTTGGGGATGCAGGAAGAATGGTCCTTACTGACCAGCCCTTAGCACAATGGTTCTCACCCTTCCTAATGCTGTGACCCTTTAATACAGTTCTTCATGTTGTGGTGACCCCCAAAATAAAATTATTTTGTTGTTGCTTCATGACTGTAATTTTGCTACTGTTATGAATCATAATATAAATATCTGATATGCAGGATATCTGATATGTAACCCATGTAAAGGGGCCATTTGACTTCCGAGGATCATGTCGTGACCCACATATTGCAAACCACTGCATGTCGTGACCCACATATTGCAAACCACTGCATGTCGTGATCCACGTATTGCAAACCACTGCCCTAGCTCTGTCTCTTATACACATCTAGATGTGTATAAGAGACAGGTATGATGTCGTGACCCACATATTGCAAACCACTGCATGTCGTGACCCACATATTGCAAACCACTGCATGTCGTGACCCACGTATTGCAAACCACTGCCCTAGCAGGTACTCACTGTCACTTTCCTTCTTAGGACTGCTCCAACCTCCCTCTTCACTATTGGCAGTAACAGTTGAATCCCTTGAATGATTTGGGAGGGACTCCCTGACTTAGGTCAAGCTTTTTGCTTACCCATCTGATCAGAACATTCCATAATTTGGGAGGAACACATCCACAAGCCTTTTCACTAATTACACCAACACTTGCAGATCTCTGAAGATTCGCAGACTCTGGGGAGGAAACACCAGCTGTCTCTTATACACATCTAGATGTGTATAAGAGACAGGCTTTCTGTAATCTGAGAGGACCCCAGATGCAGGAGAAAAACAAACATTGAGACCCCCCCCCTCCTGCCATGAGGACTCAGGTTTAAATAAAGTGTGTATATCTGATGCTTAATCTACACAGCGGGCCAAAGGGGACACTGTTAAATTACCTTCTGTTCTTGGACAGCTCACCCTATCACCGCAAAGCCTGCCTGAAGCAAAGCCTTTGAAACCACAACAGGATGTACTCAGAGCTGTCTTGGTGTAGGTATGAGGAAGTCTTAGCCATGGGCCATGGCCTGAGGTGAAGTAACACCTCCCTAAACTATGGAGCTATAGAGAATTTTGGAAGTTGGACATAGTAAGAGGATACTCTCCAAAGTCTATGAGGTAAAGAAGGTGACATGTTCTAGGTCTGAGGTNCTTCTGCTTTCTACAGACACAAAGGAGGTGGGTTGGGTTGTGATAATGTACTCAAACCTTGGCCTCTTACCAGCTAAATGACATTTGAGGGAGGTCCCATCTCTCCAGCCTCAGCTGGAGTTAAGTGGCATTAAAAATGGATTGCAGCTCATGGATTTAGGGCAGGATTAAATGGGAGAGTTGCACATTCTAAACAAGGCATGTTCTATGACCGGANGTGGCTGCTATTTTTATCACTACCTGGCTAACAGAGTATTCCTGGCGATATGGGAAAGTCTTTCTGAGTTAAGGCCATTTATCTCATGTCATAGAAAGTGTGACCGATGCTTAATAAAGACATGCAACTGTCCCCATCTCCACCCAAGGTCATTAGAGTAGCTAAAGAAAGATCTCTAAAAACAATGCTGGTCCCTAAACTGGGAACTTTCATTTTCTCCATCAAATCCAGTTTGTCACATGCACCTGAAGAGCATATTATTTGAGTTTTTAAGACTTTCCTTAAATACCAATCTTAGGAGGAGATTTTTTTCCAAAAGGAAAACAAACTCAGAAAGAAACAAAAAAGACATAAAGTGAAATGTGGTTCCAAGAACTGAAAGAAAGAGACCACTGGAAAAAGAGAGTTACAGCAATAGAAACCACATCCCAACAAAGGGACACATGTCTTGTAGGCACACCATGCATGTATTGGACTCCCACCCCCCCTTCTCCCAAGGTGAGCTATCCCTAGTGCATTCTAATGCATGTTTTATTTCTCCATTGATTTTAATTAAAAGGATATTGTCAAGGTTGCTAGGCATAAATATTGACTGGTTTTGACACTACAGTTGTCCCAGAGGCCCAGGCTTGCTGTTTCAAGGTTCCCGTATCTCCTTCAGCTCCTCACAGCTCCTTTTGGGTACATGGGACAAGTCAAAAACCAAGTTAGCAGGAAATGCTCTGAGATGTAAGCCAGGTTTAAAGAAAAATCAGTTCTGATAAGTTAGAATAATAATAACTCACACAGAAGAACTTGGTTATATAATGGATAAAATTGACTGTGCAATGGTCTGACACTTCAGTTTGTATATGCGACAACCCACACGCATTTAGTATAGCCAAATGACACAATCTTCGAAATAGTAAAAGANATTCTTGCAGTCCATCACTCCAACANGCCTCCTGGGTTCAGGTGTGACCTCTAAGTGGTCATAACTCCCCCATTTAATCAGGGTGTTCTCAAAACACAATTTATGTTCATTTCTATCCAGGAACTGGGAAGCCTTGGGAAGGCACTAGCACTTCAGGGTTAATTCTAGGAGAGACCTAAGCAGCAGGAGGCGAAAGCAGCCCAGGCCTGTGTCAGGAGGAGGCNGACTGCTGAGAACGAATGAGCGGGCTGAAATGCATTATGAACATTCTCAGCACAGACAGATTGTCTTTTCCTTGTTGATAGTAGAAAATCAATATGGTTGTTTTCTGTTCGCTTTTCAAGGGCACAAGTGGCTGCTACTTTGGGCTAGAGAAGTTCATAGGGTGGTTAACANAATGTCAGCAGCCATTGAGCAATTCAAGCCAAATTGACATCCATGTGCCATAAGTCTACCCCGAGTGAACTGGGAGCCACAGGGAAAGGCAAGGACGTCCAGGGCCGTGAGGAGCAGGTGGTCTGACTCACTGAGCTANGAAAGGGATTTCTGGTTTCATTCAACAGATGAAGGGAAGACACGTCATTTTATGTGGCATGGGCAGCCATCATGAGGAAGGAAGAAAAACCTCTTGTCCAAAACAGCGGTCTTAGTATTCNACTGCTGTGAAGAGACTTCATGACCACAGCAGCTCTCATAAAAGAAAATATTTCATTGTGACTTGCTTATAGTTTCAGAGGTTTAGTTCATTCTCATCATGGTGGTGAGCATGGAAGACATGGTGCTGGAGAAGGAGCAAAAATTTCTACCTCCAGATCCACAGGCAAAAGGAAGAGAGAATGACACTGGGCCTGGTTTGAGCTTCTGAAACCTCAAGGTCCACCCACAGTGACACACTTCCTCCAACAAGGCCACACCTCCTAATCCTTTTAATCCTTTCAAATAGTGCCACTCCCTGGTGGCTAAGCATTCAAATATATGAGCATATGGGGCCATTCCTATTCAAACCACCACACTTCCTTTTACCACTTCTTCCATTTGCCGTCTCTACGCCCTGTTCCCATTCCCAAGTAGCAGAGGTTGTTATTACTCAGGATCTCATGGTTACAAAGAGGCAGGCTCTAGAGTCAGAGGCCATGAGTTAAAAAACCAGGATGGCACAGAGTGAGATGTTTGTTGAGCCCCCCTCCACCTCATAACTTCAGTTTCTTCAACTATAAAAGTGGGTAACAGTTGGTGAGGTTTCATTGAGACGTGATGGGAAGGGTCTCATTTGTACTAATTCTTTCAGCTCCCTTTTTGCAGTTAATGAGCTCTCCTGGTTCCCTTAACAGCCCTAAATCTCCTTCCCAGAAAATAAAATGATATATTTATTTAGACCAAACGATTGACAGCAGCTCCCCTTCCCATATGCACCTGTTGGGGCATAAAGTATCATCAGCAAATTATGAAATGTGACTGCCTCATAAAGCTCTCAGAACAATGTGTGGGGCCAAGCTCATTAGCATATTGGTCTTTGAGGTGTTTTAAGGTTCTTTACTCCAAAGTGACAACTCAAATTATGGGGTCTTAGTGGATGTGGCACCTAAGTTAGAAAGATGTTAGGGACCTTTCAAATAAGACCATACAGAAAATGTGTATACTGGTGATGTTAGGGTGACATTGGCTGTAAGGTCTGAATTTTTGCTTTAAGCTAGATTTTTGGAGAATTATCATATATTGTGCCAGTCAGGAAGGACTAACAAATGCCACATACCACTCTACCTGCCAATAGGCATGGTTTAAAACATAAATGTATGTCTCATTAATGTCACTGTGGCATAGAGGCTAGGGCAGAGCTATGTTCCATGCATTCTTTGGGACTTAGGCCACTTCCATCTCTCTACATTTCACTATATCACAGGCTACCTTTGATGGCAAAAGAGGTCAGGGATCCATCCAGGAATGCTGAGGACCAAGAAACNGCTTGNTGAGTTACTAGCCAGNGTCTGCCACATATAAAAGTTGTGTTTTTTAGGTGGAGGCAAGGTCAAGATACAATTTGAAGGGGGAAGAGTCAGAGGGTAGGTTACATGGGTAGATCCTGAATGAAGAGTATTAGACACTGTCTTAGGGTTTCTATTGATATGAAGAGACACCATGACCACAGCAGCTCTTATAAAGGAAAACATTTAATTGAGGTGATTTACAGCTTTAGAGATTTAGTCCATTATCATCATGACGGGGCGTAAGGTGGCTGGGAGTATGGTGGTGGTACAGGCAGACATGGTGCTAGAGAATTCTATATCTTGATCCAAAGGCAACAGGAAGTGAACTGAGACATTCAGTGTGCCTTGAGCATTTTTGAGGCCTCAAAGCCCACCCCTACAATGAGACACTTCCTCCAACAAGGCCATACCTANTCCAACAAAGCCAGACCTCCTAATAGTGCCACTCCTTATGAGCTTATAGGGGCCAATTACATTCAAACTACCACAGATATCTAGGGTATAAAATTTAAGGAGGTATTTCACATGAAAGGCCTGTAATGCAATGCCTGGGAGTGAGTTCTGCCTTAAATCGAGTGTTCTAAGCACCACACTCATTTCATTAGGAACTTGGTGTCAATAACTGTTGTCAGGTTAGCTAACTGACTATCTTCCTGTAAGTTTTTGCTCATTGAATGATTATAATCTCTTACCTTTTGTTAGCGTACATTTAAAATTTTCTTAATTTTATTATTTTTTTGTGCCCACATACCTATGTGTTCATGTGTGTGTACATGAATGTAGAGGTTAGAGGTCAATGTGTCAGAGGTCTTCCTCCATTGTTTTCCATATTCTTTTTTGAGACAGGGTCTTTAACTCAACCTGGAGCTCGATGATTGGCTAGGCTGGTTGGACAGTCCTGTCTGTTTCTCCAGTGCTGTGATTACAGATACCCAGTGACTCATACTTTCCTTAGAGAACAGGGGGCTGGGTATCTGACTTGGGCCCTCCCACTGCACGGCAAACACTTTCCTGGCTAGACTGTCTCTCCAGTCCTGATTGGTATACNTGTCCACAATTTTGTCCAGATGCATTCCCAGCTGATCTAATGACTGGCATGGGCTTTGTCNCTCATTCTGTTTTCTTCTCCCCACTGGAAGATACAAACAGTCTTTCTCATTCATTAGCACCTAGAAGTTGGCATAAAACTGCCTCCTAAAAAGCAGTCATCAGAGGACTCGAACTAAAAGAAGGCAGTGATAAATAGTCATTATGTCTCAGATCTCCAAAGAGTTACATAGGCCTTTATGCCTAGTTCCCATTACATGTGTCTACAGATGTCAGTCAATAGACCTTGAAAGAACAATCTGAGACAAGTGATGGATTGGGCAGCCCAACAGAGGCAACATCATCTTCTTTTTATTCTCCAAATGTGATGGCTGGGTCATGATGGGAAAGCATACTTGGGAGCTGCATGTTGCATANGCATTTGTTTGCTTTCATAGAGAAGTATGTGCAAGTTTGCACATGTTATACAATTGATGGCCAGGATTTTAATTCAAATGTGTTAGCTCTGCATGGAACAAAATCCAGGATTTTGCTAGGATATCTATCATTAAAGGCAAGCAGAACCATAAATAGTATGATAAAATATAAATAGCATAAAAAGTAAATATGTAGAAAGAAAATATAAACAGTTTAAAATCATGTACTGTACGTCCTTCCACTCTTAAGCACTTTNCTGTGTGTAGGAATTTCCCTCCTCTCCCTGGACTCTTTTCAGGGAAAAGGGAATAAACCAGCCTCAAATGAAGATGAGGGTATCCTTTTAAAAGATGATCTGAGGGTCAGGTGGAGTGGCGCGCCTTTGAGGGCAGCGCTTGGGAGGTAGGAGCAGGAGGATCTCTGTGAGTTCCAGGCCAGCCTGGTCTACAGAGTGAGTTCCAGGCCAGCCAGAGCTACACAGTGAGTCTCTGTCTCAAAACAAACAACCAAACAACCAAATCCTAAAACAGAGCTGCTTCNAATGCTCTTCTGATGTTTCCTTTTCTTACCAAGATGTTATATTCAGTCAGGAAAACCCTGAGTGGTTTTCCAGACTTTTCTGGTCATGGAAGTGCCTTTCTTCTCTCTCTCTGGATGTGGAGGGTGAGAGAGTTTATCTTTGTCTTTTTTGAAAATCCAGTTTTCCATGACTAAGAAAAGAGACATCAAAGGGCTCGTTGAAATAGATAAAACGCTCCATCAGGACACTCTAGTAAAACATAGGCTTGATGGATTTTGAGAGGATGGATCAGAAGCATATGGACTCAATTTCCCTTGGAAAAGTCTACTGGGAAAAAGGAAAAGCCGCAGTGTGGGTAAAGTGCCGCAAGAAGTAGTTATTCTATTTCCAGTTCTGAAGGCCAGCGTAACCCTGTCAGTTAAGAAGCCCATTAGGTTGATTTTAGCTCCGAGTCCAGATTAGATTTTGGCTCCCAAGGAGCCCAGGAATTTCAGCTGGGGGAAACACAAAAGAATGATGTCTTAGCTACTGTCCATCTAGAAAGAGTATACTGTGTTTTAATCATCAAGCACAGGAATTCATCTTGTGGGGGGAGGAGGCATGGGAAAATGGGAGAAAGGACGTGGATTCCCCAGCTTGTGACCTCCTGTCCCAGGTCTTCCATCTTCAGATGTCATCAGCTCTGAAAAGATCACTAATTCTTACTACATCTCCTGCGATGGTTGATCATTCTTTTATTTGGTGTCAATTAGATAAGAAAGAATTTCCAATGATTCAATAGTTCTGTATTAAAGGGCAGCTCAGGCACACATAGCTCATCTCTAGTGTTATCAATTGTTTTGATGGAACAGCCCAGTGGAGATCACATGGATGACGCTCCATCCATCCATCAGAGCTCAGATTTATCTGAGGAAATGCAGTTATGATTTAATTACCAAAGGCTGGCTTCAGATACAACAGAATGAGATTTGTTTATAGAAAGATGGCTTGTTTTTCTCAGTTACTAATCATGAGCTTAATTTTTAATGGAAGAGCATTGCTAGCATAATTAACACCCAATTTACATGTGCATCCATAGAACCAATTAATTAAATTTTATTGATGTCTAGTTGCTCTTTAAAATGCTTTCCAAATGCCTCCAAATTGATTTTAAACTGTTGATAGTGGAAGTCAGTTTACACTTTCTTGGGTTTATGAAACACTAACCTCTTCATTCATTAAATATGTTTTATTCACTAGAGGCATTCCATAATTTCCCAAGAATATTTTGCATGGAATGCACAGTGAAATCTGATGTCGCTGCCAGTTTGAACAGTACTTAAACAGATCCTACATACTTAGGGCTACAGTCAGATGGCTCCCTGGATTTGATAACAAAGCAAAGCAGCATGCCAGANCTGTGTGTAGGAATTTCCCTCCTCTCCCTGGACTCTTTTCAGGGAAAAGGGAATAAACCAGCCTCAAATGAAGATGAGGGTATCCTTTTAAAAGATGATCTGAGGGTCAGGTGGAGTGGCGCGCCTTTGAGGGCAGCGCTTGGGAGGTAGGAGCAGGAGGATCTCTGTGAGTTCCAGGCCAGCCTGGTCTACAGAGTGAGTTCCAGGCCAGCCAGAGCTACACAGTGAGTCTCTGTCTCAAAACAAACAACCAAACAACCAAATCCTAAAACAGAGCTGCTTCNAATGCTCTTCTGATGTTTCCTTTTCTTACCAAGATGTTATATTCAGTCAGGAAAACCCTGAGTGGTTTTCCAGACTTTTCTGGTCATGGAAGTGCCTTTCTTCTCTCTCTCTGGATGTGGAGGGTGAGAGAGTTTATCTTTGTCTTTTTTGAAAATCCAGTTTTCCATGACTAAGAAAAGAGACATCAAAGGGCTCGTTGAAATAGATAAAACGCTCCATCAGGACACTCTAGTAAAACATAGGCTTGATGGATTTTGAGAGGATGGATCAGAAGCATATGGACTCAATTTCCCTTGGAAAAGTCTACTGGGAAAAAGGAAAAGCCGCAGTGTGGGTAAAGTGCCGCAAGAAGTAGTTATTCTATTTCCAGTTCTGAAGGCCAGCGTAACCCTGTCAGTTAAGAAGCCCATTAGGTTGATTTTAGCTCCGAGTCCAGATTAGATTTTGGCTCCCAAGGAGCCCAGGAATTTCAGCTGGGGGAAACACAAAAGAATGATGTCTTAGCTACTGTCCATCTAGAAAGAGTATACTGTGTTTTAATCATCAAGCACAGGAATTCATCTTGTGGGGGGAGGAGGCATGGGAAAATGGGAGAAAGGACGTGGATTCCCCAGCTTGTGACCTCCTGTCCCAGGTCTTCCATCTTCAGATGTCATCAGCTCTGAAAAGATCACTAATTCTTACTACATCTCCTGCGATGGTTGATCATTCTTTTATTTGGTGTCAATTAGATAAGAAAGAATTTCCAATGATTCAATAGTTCTGTATTAAAGGGCAGCTCAGGCACACATAGCTCATCTCTAGTGTTATCAATTGTTTTGATGGAACAGCCCAGTGGAGATCACATGGATGACGCTCCATCCATCCATCAGAGCTCAGATTTATCTGAGGAAATGCAGTTATGATTTAATTACCAAAGGCTGGCTTCAGATACAACAGAATGAGATTTGTTTATAGAAAGATGGCTTGTTTTTCTCAGTTACTAATCATGAGCTTAATTTTTAATGGAAGAGCATTGCTAGCATAATTAACACCCAATTTACATGTGCATCCATAGAACCAATTAATTAAATTTTATTGATGTCTAGTTGCTCTTTAAAATGCTTTCCAAATGCCTCCAAATTGATTTTAAACTGTTGATAGTGGAAGTCAGTTTACACTTTCTTGGGTTTATGAAACACTAACCTCTTCATTCATTAAATATGTTTTATTCACTAGAGGCATTCCATAATTTCCCAAGAATATTTTGCATGGAATGCACAGTGAAATCTGATGTCGCTGCCAGTTTGAACAGTACTTAAACAGATCCTACATACTTAGGGCTACAGTCAGATGGCTCCCTGGATTTGATAACAAAGCAAAGCAGCATGCCAGANACATGCACCCAAAGCAGAAGCAGTCAGCATCACCAGAGTGGAGACAGTCAGCATCACCAGAGTGGAGACAGTCAGCATCACCCAGAGTGGAGACAGTCAGCATCACCAGAGTGGAGACAGTCAGCATCACCAGAGTGGAGACAGTCAGCATCACCAGAGTGGAAGCTGTCAGTATCAAATGAAGGAGTCAAGAAAACTTTCAGGACAACAGGACAAGACTGTAAGTTTATGGGGATGCTAGCATAGCTAAAGTTTGAGTACCACTAAAGGTTATGCAAAGAGGATCCTGGATGTATTTCACTGCTACAGAGAAGTGTACCATGTGGACAAACTCCAGGCATCTAAAATTTCAGGTCCTGATGAATGACTATTTCTGCNATCGAAAAACTCTGGGATCCTCGGCTCATTAGCAGCAAATGCTAAATCACACACCTTCTCCTGTACAGGGGAGAGTTTCTGCAGGTAGATGCAGAAATAGATGCAGAGAAGACATGAATGCCTGCCATGGTGACTTCTGTTGACTATGGAGGCTTTTTGATGGTCATTTCACATACTGAATTAATTGTAACAGAAGAGGGAAGTGATAACCAAGCATCCTAGATAACCCCCCCCTTCATTAGACTCCCAGAAAGAGCACTGACCATTACTCACTCCCTGCCCCCTCCATAACCTTAATGAGGTACCATAATATCTTGCCTGGGCTGCTGCAGTAGGCTCCTGATAGNTGGATACATCTCTAACTCAGATATCTCAAATCTACTCTCTGTACTGTGACAATGTTATGTCCATGTATGGTATCACTCCCTCTGAAAACACGCACTCTGACATATGAACACACACACAATCCTGAGGTGATCTAATCTCTCATCATCCAGCCAGCATCTCTCCACATGCCAAGGTCATGTGATTAGGCCACTGTGTATATATATCCACCTCTCTCCAGTTCTGCATAACATACCCCTCCCTCTTTTGACCAGCTGTACTGCCTTTCTCAGTTCCTTGTGCAATAGCCCCCTTCCTCATTCCTATGGAGACTGTCAACCATAATTTTCTCAAAAGAACAAGGTTATTGGGAAGGGGAGACGGCTAAGTGGGTAGAAACACCAGCAGGCCAGCCTGCCAATCTCTGTCTGTTCCCTGGAACCCATGGTAAAAAGCTAGGTGCAGTCCAGCCAGTCTGGAGTAAGCCACGTAGCAGCAGAAACAAGAGAGGTCCAGCCTCAACCAGTTGGAAGTCAAGAACTGACTCGAAGAAATTGTCTTCTGACTTCCACATTCATGGCACATGCATGTTCACACTCACACATACCCCAAATAAATTAATTTGAGAAGGGAACAGGTTATTGTCTATAAAGAAGGTGAACAAATTGCAAATACTTATTAATTGATTTAGTGAGGAAATCAACAAGATGGAAAAGCTGGTTTAAAGAAAAACATAATGCTGGATTACCAGTGCCAGTTTAGACACAAGTGCAGCAAATGCATACAGTGTGATGAGTTTGTACTCTTCAGTTCATTTTCCTACCAACAGAAGTAATTTTCATCCATTCCAAACACAAACATCTCTGTGTTAATTGTAACTTTCTAGAGTGCATTATCCTAATTGATAATAAAGAACATGGCAAATGAAGGCAGCATCTTTTAGAACACAAACCACAAGCTATGGTTCCTAAGCCAAGTAAAGCTTGTGGCTTCTTACCATGTACAGCTGGAGAGCAAAGAACTTTTAAAAACCATTTTGAGCTCTGGAAACAATCCTCTAAAACAGCAAAGAAAGAATATAGGCCAGGCATTGTGTATGGCCCAAATTTTTAATAGATTTTCTTCTCTCTCTCTCTCTCTCTCTCTCTCTCTCTCTCTCTCTCTCTCT
>LZPO01075935.1:159377-171034 GCA_001675575.1 Neotoma lepida
ACACACACACATACACACACACACATACACACACACACATACACACACACACCACTATTAAACTGTAATCTTTCCTTTCTTGATTATCCCCACTATCTCATATTACTATCAATATCACAATATTAAACACATTCCAAAGTTTTAAAAGGCCCATAGTCTTTAAAAGTTCAGTCCCTTTAAAGTGTCCAAAGTCTCTCTAAAAAAGTCCAGTCTCTGAACTGTTGGTTCCTGTAAAATAAAACAAAGCTACATACTTTTTATTCCAGGAGGGAATTTTATAGCAAGGCATAACCACAATCAAATCAAAGTAAAACCAAAGTCTAGCAGTGTAAAACCTTAGTGTGAAAAGCTCAGACATCTGGGAGTCACTGACCATCTTTCTGGCTCCAAAGATCTTAAGCAACTCTACTTCTCTGCTCTGCCATTGTAGCACACACAGCTATTTTCATTGGCTCAGGCTACCTCCATTCTATGGCTGCTGCTGTCATTCAAGAGTGTACGGTACTGGAATGTCTACTATCATGGGTAGCCATGGTAACTGGGATGTACCTTAACTAGTAAGCCTCTCCTAGTCTCTCTTCAGGGACTCTGACTATGCCACACGGTGTTAAGTCTCAACTTCTCTCCATTATCCCTTCAACTCTATGGTTGGAGGCTGCACTTCAACCAGAGGCCTTTCAAGGCTTAGCTGCTCTCTATGACTCCTTGTGTCTACAAAACCAACACAACTTGGTAGACACTTACACATTACCAAGTCTGGCTGCCACTATGGTTCCCTTTGGGCCACAACTTCTGGGTGTGAACCCTGAGGAAATACTTTCCAGAATGTTTCCCCTCAGTGATGCTGGTCTCATCTTAATCACAGCTAATTTCTCAGCCCTAGCTAACCAGTATATGCATCCTTATACAGAAAAGGTTTCACTTCAGTAGTTCTAGTCTTTTGTTAGTCATAGCCAATTATTCAGCCATAGGTGATCAGAACCACAGACATTTTTAATTCAAAATATCACATGAACAGCCCAAACAGAGTCTTTACAGGATGGTCAAACTTTCTCTGAAACTTCACAAGTTAGGAATCCATCATCTGTACTACTATCAGCATTATNATTTTTCCAGTTTCCACAATATCTCATTAAACTTCGAATATTCAATGGATTTTCCAGCCCAAAGTTCTAAACTCCTACAATCTTCCACAAAAATCACAGTCAGGTTTGTCACAGCAGTGCCACTCCTGGTACCAATTTTGGTATTTGTTTTCTATTGTCCAAAAGCAATGGGGTGGGTAGTGTATTTGTCTTGAAGGTTGCAGAAACTAAAGCAGAGACCATAGGTAGGGTATTGATTGCTTACTGGCTTGTTCTCCAAGATTTGCTTAGTCTGCTTTCTTTCACAACTCAGCACTGCCTGCCCAGGGATGACACTGCCCACAGTGAACTGGGCCCTCTCACGTCAATCACCTCAAGAAAATGTCCCACAAACTTTCCTACAGCCCAATCTTTTGGAGGCAATTCCTTAACTGAGGTGCCTTCTTCTAAGATGACCCTTGCTTGTGTCAAGTGGACAAAAAAACTAACCAGTGAAGTCCAGAAGTTTGAAAGGCAGCTGGGCACTGGNTGATCTTAAAAGGTTTAAAGACTAGATTTAAAGGCCAGGTGCCCATCATTTTCAGAGCCTCACATAAGAGAAGGGAGGATAAGAGGGTCATGGCTTCTGGAAAAGTCTGGAGTGGTAATTATCTCCTTTCTAGTCATGGGTGTGGAATTTCATGTAAGTAACTTGAACTTCCTCCTTTTTAATATTTGTCAGGAAAATTGATGTCATCTAATCACATGTCACGGGAGAACTGAGAATATATACAACTATGTATTNGGTGGATATTGAATAGCCTAACATACCATTTGTATCTTATTGTATGTGAACCATTTGCAAGGCATGAAGGAGTGGTCAATCCTTGTCTAGAAGAGAGGTTGAATAGAGAGAAGATTGTGGGAAAAGAATGTTTTTGCTCAAATCCTGTGTCTAGCACCTCTCAGCAAACAACCATTTTCATTCTTTCATTTACTTTTCCCATAGACATTGATTCCTATAGGGACTAAATATATACCATAAACACCAATAGTAGCTCAGTACAGATTGAAATCATTGAGTAGTCACATCCTTAAGCCCACTATTTTCAGCCCTCCAGAACAATATAACCTATGATCTTTTACAACCGTACAACCAACAACAAAAATGAGAAGGAAAAGAAAATTTTTCTAGCTTGTCACCATAGTTAAAAGACTAAAAACATGTGTTGTGCTTACCACAGGGCTTTCTTCATGACACAGCATAACAATGATTGCACTGCTACCACAGCTGCTGCGTGATTTCCCTTTAAAGAACTACGATGTTGCTGGGTATGGTAGCTCACACCTTTAACCCCAGTTTCTCAGAGGGCAGAGACAGGCAGATCTCCATAAATTGCAGGCTGGCCTGGAAGAAGACCTTGACTTAAACAAAANCAAAACCAAAACCCACCTCTGAACAACCAAACTGTGGTGTTGACTGAACTGTTAAGCAGAGCTTGATTCAGATCTGGCCTGGCCTGCTAACCAAGGACAACTGTGGACAAATTGTTCAATCTCTCTAGGTTTTGATTTCCGTCTGTGTTAAATGACTGTGAGATGAGTGCCTGGCTCTTGGGGTAGTTGTAAACAGTAAGTGATAATTTGTCTGTCATGCCCCTCATACAGCACCTGAGGTGTAGTCTCTGCTTACTGGTTACCATAGTCAACACGGTGACTGAAGCTTGCTGTGTTACATTGTACATCAATACAGTTCTCTCACTTACAAACTCTCATTTCATATTCAGAAGACCATCACTAGTTGCTNTTGCTGTTGTCCTCATTATATCTATTTCTAACCTGAAAAGGGACACAGAGGTTTTCTAAGGTCACCTGGCAGGTGAGAAGCATTGGTCCTGGCAGCCATCCCTGGTTTCACAACTGACTTTTGAAAATGACTGATCCTTTGGCCTAAAGAGAACACCTCATCTGAGATGCTCATACAAGGGACTCACCAGTAACCTGAGCAGCTCTGAGATGGCCCTCCTCCGTACACATTTCAGTGGGAATGAGAAAGATAAAAAATTGCCTGCTTGGCAAGCTGAGGAACCTTACCACAGGTGAGGGCCTAGTCCCTTTGCTTCGGTTTCAGTCAAAGAGAAGACACTTGGATGTTTTATTCAATACTCCAGACATCCTTCCTTCTTGGTGTGGCATCACTTGACTGTAGCCATCTTCTCCTGCCCAAAAAGGATGGAGAGACAATCCAACACTGTAAGACCTGAGTCNGGCCTGTGTGGACCTCCTGGTGCTCAGAAGGACTGGCAACGTATACATTTTAGTCTAAAATGTGCACATTTTAAAAACACAGGCTCAAACAAAACCAATACCGTCGCCTGGGTGAGATCTGGGGATTGTGATTATAATCTCAGCCATCATCAGAGGTATGATTCATTTCAGAGGGCAGACAAAGAGCTTTGGGAGCAAGAAAACAGGATTCTCAACCTATGAGGATGAGCAGGCCTTTGCCAGAGGAAGGGCAGGGGCTGTTGCTGTGGTGGAGTGCAGGCTCCACACTGTGGGCTGCTGGCAGGGAGCTGGGAAGGGTGGAGTCCTGCTGCTTACTATGGACCCTCCAAAGAGCATGGGGAATGAATGGCGCTGTGGTCAGCCCCACAAGTTTATGGAAGACACAGCATCGCAGCATTCTGGTGGAAGCAGGCCGGAAGCCAGGGCTTTGTATGGCGTTGCTACAGTGACTCAAATACTTCTTACTCCATCACCATCTCCTCCCCATTGGACTGCAGTCTCAGCACTGTACCACAGCAATGCATGTTTCTGCTCTACTTCGATGGGTTGAAGATCCCTGGCCAGTTCTCATTAACTCTACTTTCCAGTTCTCATTAACTCTAGCCCTGGTTTTTTCATTTTACACATAAATGCCCAATTTTCCATTCTCACTGAATAAAAATNAGGAACATGACACATTAAAAATAAACAAACAAAAAAACCTTATCAGCACATGAAACTTTCCTGCAAGCATCAGGGTCGAGGTACCCAGTGTCNTTTTCCTTTGTATCGTACTAAGGAAACATTTCCCCCTTGCTTACCGCTGACATCTNTTTGGAGGAATGCAGCCCTCAGGTTGTTCTGTGCTCCTTGAAGTCACTGGGAACTGAATAGAACTGGTTTGATGGCAAACTGCNATGGAATTGAAACAGCGTTTGTGAAGAGATACTGTATCCCTTCCCCTCCCCATAGCTGCTGTCCTGTAGAATGGTGGGATTGGTTGGTGGCAACTGTCCCTAAGTGTGGGTATAAATTTGTTACAGCAGAGACAATGAGAACATCAAAGTTGTCATACTGCTTCTATGTCTAAATGGAAAAGGACTGAGATAAGTGAAGAAATTACATGCAGTGGTACTTTCTTGTCAGGACTCCCAGCCCACAAATAATGACACGGAGACTTATTATTAATTATAAAAGCTCTGCCTTAGCTTAGTTAGGCTTGTTCCTAACCAGTCCTGATAACTTAAATTAACCCATATTTTTTAATCTATGTTTTTCTACATGTCTCGTCACCTCCTCTCCAAACTGCCCATTCTGCTTCCTCCANCTCTGGCTGGCAACTCCATCTTTCTTCTTCCCAGAGTTCTCTCTCTGCCCGGAAGTTCCGCCTATACTCTCCTGCCTATCAGCTTTTTATTACACCAATCACAGCAATACATCTTCACACACTGTACAAATACCCCACAACAATTACGTATTAAAGAAAGTATCTTTTATTGATCCCAGGAAAGCAGTGCTTTTATTATAATATGCAATGTGTCATATTTAGAGAACTTATTTAGAGGGATTGTCCTCTAACNGCATTATTAAGCCTTTTGCCCCTCAACCCCACCCCAATACCATCAATTTTCTTCTCTCATTTCCCTGCTCTTACTCTATACTCTGGAAAAGAGAACAGAGACCTCCCTCAGAGAGGCTGACTGTGCAAACTCCAGTGTCCTGTGTACACAGAGACTCAGCTGCCATTGGGACGAATGACTTGGTGTGTTGCCGGGCGATGCTTGTATCTGTCTGCTGGGCATGCCGCATTTTTCTGATGAATTGGGCCTTGCATCTGGTCTCTTTGCAATGCTGCAACTTTTTCGTTCTTTGAGATGACAAATAAATCATTTCAGATTAGATAAAAAGTGGGCCTTGCTCTTTGGGAGCAAAAGACTTCTAGATAATTCCATGTTTTNACTATAAACCATNCAGTCAATTGCACATTCAGGGTTAGATTTGGACCAGATTTATGCCCCTGAGAAAGTTCTATTTTTGCATGATTTAGACAAAGAAGAAAATGTGTCTGCACAGTGTACCTCAGCCTAATTTATATGAAACTGGGGTTCTGCCACCTGGAGTCTGGTCTGTGAGATGTGTCTGGTATGTGACTAAAGAACCAAGCGAGGAGGAGGAGGTGGCAGCGGGGGATGAGTGAGCCCACTTGAAGGGGAGACAGTCAACCCAGCCAACTGAATGGGGTGTGTTCAACCAGCTGGGAGGGGCATGGCTGCATCGTGTCTTCGATATCGCTCTTGTGTACAAGCAGAAAGGTGCCTCCTCCCCAGGGCGTGCTCATGGCTATGATCTGTTCCTGAGGACTTATGTGCATTTCAAGAGGCCATTCCCTTCCTTACCACTCAGGCTTGGNTGGCTCAATTGCCAAGCCTGCAGCATTTTGATCCCAGACCCCTCCAAAGCCCACCTATACGTGAGCCTGTGTGAGGAAGAGGTTGGGCAGAGAACAGCAATTCCTGCTATTTTGCTTGGGGAAATGTCCACAGAACGACCCATTNTTTGGCAGGCTGGGATCACTCATCCTTACCTAAGCAAACTGTCTCCACAGTGCTTTGGTTTCATCTTGTTTTGAACAGTCAAAATCTTCTTTTAAGGCTCTATCCATTTTTAGGTGACTACTCTCAGGTGCTTTCATGAGGGCTGGTTGTCCATGGTCTGCACAGTTTGAAGCTGGAGGGGCCTCTACAAAGGTTTGCTAAGTACTTTTGAGTGGCAATTCCATGTTCTAGTCTGGCAATGCACTGCTAGGAGTATGACGCAGTGATGAATGAGGTAGATATGTTCATTGATACTGAGGAGTTCACGTTTGCAAGAGAAAGAGCTGCAAGTCCAATCACCACAGTGATGCGTACAGTCTGCACCGGAGCCTAGTCTTCCTGGGCAACTGGGATGCTGGTGACTGAAGGGCTTCATGATGAGGGGCTCCTGGATCTGAGCCCTGAAGCACAAACCCAGAAATCTGAGATGTCAGTCTTTGGATAAAGGGGATGCTGAAGGGACTCTGGCCAACTCAAGCGTGGCAAGTATGACTCTGGCAGGCCTTGTCCCTCTCTCTCATTCTTTCTGCCTTGCTAAAAACTGTTAGATTACATTCCTTTCTTTGACCAATCCTGCCTCCTGATGCTGACGACCAAGGCTCAACTTTCAAAGTATTGAAGTCCAGCAATCAAAAGCCCCTTTTGGCTCACCTAGTTAGCATTAAACACCTCATCATAACATAGTGTTTCCCTTCGTACCCTTATAAATTGCCATTTTCCTATGTGCCACATCTGTCTCCTCTCTATCCAGAGGCAGTCCTTTGTCCCTGTGGGACAAACACCCTTGCCCCCTCTCCCTTTTTCCCTTCCCCTCTCCCTTGTTCCCTTCCCCTTCTCCCTCATCCTGTATCTTCTGTGTTTGTCTCTTATTCCCTGCCCTTTGTCCCTCTGGGACAAATAGATCTCTTTTGTGCTGAGAACTTGGCCTTGGGGACCCTGAGCCGATACTTTTCCTTTCAGATGCCACTGCCATGTAGCTCATGATGGGTGCCTTTTGACCCAGTTAGGGACAATAACTTGACCCAGAATACTCTGCAAGCCAGTAGCCATGGTCACAGCAAGACCCTCCATGTATTCAAGGCACAGGCCTCAGCTCTATAGTTCTGGGCCTGACTTCATAGTCTTCCCACTACACAGCTCATCCCTCAGATTCTTTTTCTTTCCTCATCCGTAGGATGCAAATCAGAATGGCTGCTCCTATACAGGGATGCATTGAGACATAATTCAGATCAGTAAGTGATGTGTTTGTGCAAAATAAATGCTAGTTATTACGATTTATTCTTATTTCATCTTTGGAAGCAAGTCTATAGGATTCAAAGAAAAAGAGGTATTTCTTTAATACCCACCCACAAATCTTTTATTATAAATAAGCAAAGAAAGAGACATAAAGGTTGTTCAATCATGCATGAATGAATCCATTCAAAATATTTATTTATTAAGTTCTCACTATGGTAGAAGGTATTATTTAAGATGAAAAAGAACTGTGAAGTAGGGTCCCTGCCCTCAAGTTCAGGTTACCTGTTTGAGAGGCACCCAAGTTTCAGAGAAGCAGGTGTGGGGGCTGGGGCCGTAGGGAAGCATCAACTGCTTTACTTTTTGCTTCCTAAGTGGGGAAACTGAGCCTGGTCTGGGGTGTTAGAGCTGAAGTTAGCACCCACTAGTTTCTGGGCATCTTCTGCCCGTAATTACGGCCAGCAGCATCCCCAGGATTAACAGTGTGATTTAATGACTAGCTAGAGCCCTTGGAATGAACAGTGTGATTGTGTCCATCCCCTCTGACACACCTTGACAACCCCTGAAAGATCCCTGCAGAAGCTTAGAGAGAGCTTTTCATTCTGGTCCTTCCAGGGAGAGCAGAAAGAGCTCCCATCTCCCAGGATTCTCTGAAAGTTTGTTGGTTTTCTGAGACAAGGTCTCTCTGTGTGTCCCAGGTTGGCCTCTGACTTCCCANTCTCCAACTTCAGCTCCCCAAATGCACAGATTATAGATTGGCATCACCATCCTCTGAAAAACAATTTAGGAAATTTCATTTTTATTTCTATTTTTGTGTGTTTGTGTGTCTCTGTGTGTGTGTGTGTGTGTGTGTGTGCCACGCCACATGGATGTGGGCACCCTCAGAAGCCAGAAGAGGGTATTGGCTCCCTTGAAGTGGTAGATGGGTGGTAGGAACTAAAATCCCTTGGGGGAACGGACCTTCTTGTTCATCTTGAATATTAACAAATGGTCTTAACCACTGAGCCATCTCTCCAACCCCATCCACTGAAATTTTATNAGTTCATCTGAGGTAGAAATGATGCAGGGTGCAGGCAAGTGGGTGCTCCTTAATGGATGGAGGTCTTACTTTATAGACATCTCTAAGTGCTTCCCAGCTCTTCTTTGTCAGGTATCCTGTCCCAGTTGCCAGCCCTTCCCCCANCTTGCAGAATGTGGTGGGTCTCTGGGCTTAATTATCTGAAGTGGTACTTGCCATATGGTTATAATGCACGCTTTACTCTCTTAAAGGGGGCATGGTCTAGAAACAAAGCACTCTCAGAGAGTTCGAGTGAAACCCACCCCCTAAAGAAACAGTTTAGAAATACCCACCTGCTTCTTCCCCAGCCAGACTTCACTTAGCTAACAGTTTGGGGGTGCTTAGATTTTTCTTGGGGACCAAACTAGTAATTTCTCCANAGTGTGGCAAGCAGGAAGTCACTTGCAATTTGTTCACAGGTAAATTTTCATAGGCTGGGCAGAAGAGGAGCCATGCTGGATTGGGGTGAATAGGGTGCTGGGCTACTCCTTCAAGTTACACAGTGCTTCTCTGGGGGACCCTCCTGGGATCTCCCCATCCCCCGCCTCAGGGTAAGTGTCTGNGGTCCTTCTGAAAAGGCACAGAGCTGACTCCAGAGCCTGTGAAGCCAAGCTTGGCTCCCTGTGCTGTTTTTGGGCAATTACCCTGGAAGTCCTTCCTGTAATTAACCCCAGCTTCACGGACATTGCTATTTGAGCATCGGTCCCCTCCTAAACATGCCTCTCTGCCATTATTTTCTGGGAAGATGAGTCCCAGAAGGAGCTGCCAACATCCAGCATCCAGCATTTGTCTCCCAGAGATATGTGAGGCTGTTACTAGGGATATTGCAAACCAGACACTTCTACCCCCCTTCAACGTCTTCTTTCTTTCTTTTTTTTTTTAAAGAAAAATAACATTTTCTTCCTTTGCCCTTTTATAATTCTTCCTCTCCCTCCCGTGCTCTTTCATGTATTCAGGATGTAATAGAATCAGCATCAAAGCCCAGAGCCCTGCCGAATCCTCCTCCCCTATAGCAAGTGTGCCCTTCTCCTGTCTGATCATTGACTCATAACCACAGAGATTTGCAGGCCTAGTTGGGAGGGGAAGCCTGAATAAGCAGAGGACCACGGTCTGCAGCCCCTAGGAGACAAAAGTGGAGGATTTGTTGAACAGGACTTTCTCCCCCACCCCCGCCTTTGGAGATAATTGTTCAGAATAGGCCGAACTGACCCGGTTCCAGGAAAGAGGCATGAGGGAGGGGAAGCAAGCATGCCACCCCCACTCCATCCACTGATGATGCCAGTGAAGTGAGACTCATCTGGGCTGGCTCCAGAATCCCCAGGCCAGGCAGTGTTCCATTGCTCCCTGGCTAGTCACTAAGACTAGCTGTTCATCGTTTGATTCCTCTGCCACGGAACACATATACACTATATATATGTATATATATATATATACATATATATATATACATTAGCTCCCTACTACCCATTGGGCCTCAGGTGAGCAGGTGACATCCAAAGGCTTCAACACTGTGGAACTTAATGTCCTTGTCTTTGAAGACAGACTGTGGGCCAAAGACAGCTTGGCGCTTGCCCACCACCCAAGCCCCCCTCCCCTCTGTCTCCATTATGGATGAATGGGGACCACATCTGTTTCTTTTCTTACTGAGAAGTAAGAGGCTAAGACCTTAAAATGGGGACAGGCCAGTACACACCTGGGTGGTCTCTAAATCAGAAAATGTGCTCTCTCTCTCTCTCTCTCTTTCTCTCTCTCTGTCTCTGTCTCTCTCTGTCTCTCTCTGTCTCTCTCTGTCTCTCTCTGTCTCTCTCTCTCTCTCTCTCTCTCTCTCTCTCTCTGTCTTTTGCCAGAGTTCCTTATCTGGGCCTGTGTTCTTAATACTTTTCATTCTCTTGGCCCCTGTCTTTGGAGAGTTAGCTTGGGTTAGGAAGAGCTCTCGGTAGGTACATTGCTCTGTTCTCCCCTTGGGTGCAGGCATATCCCTGCCCACCATGCTCCCAACACTGGAATCCTCACTGGGACAACTGAGCATGTTCTGGGCTCTAGCTTGCAGAGGCAGAGGCTCTTGGGAAAGATACTGTCATTTCAATTTCGACATCCGTGTACAGTTTAAAATTAAACTGTTTATACAGTGGTTTGGGATCACCTTTTCCCATAAGTGCAGTATCAGGGTGTGTGGTTTGAATATCTATCTCATAGATCTATGGTTGCTATGCGCTCTAAATTCTGTCTCGGTTGTCTCATCTGTGGGGATGATGTAAATTCTACCTCACCGGGTTNCTACGAGTTAGTATAGAGGCCAGGGCACTAGGTTTGGGCCTGTGATAGTCCTTGCCTTCTTGGCCCACATGGAACCCTCCTCAGAGAACTCTCTTGCCTGATCGAGCAGCCTGGCAGTCATTCCACTCAGCACTTCCCTTACAAGACGCACCAGGCCACTACTCTCCTAGAGNCTGGAAGCTCCAGGGAAAGAGAAGTGTGCCCCAAACTGGGCTTGGAGACCAAGTTATACTAAAACATATTTGCTGGTTATCGGAAATTGAAATTTAGTTAGGCACCCGGTATTTTTAGCCTGGGTATTTCCATATGCAGCGATTGCGTGGCTGGCGTGTATCCCTCGAGTGGACAGAGGACAGCTGGGCTCTCAGAACCAGCTCTATTCAGAGAGNCTCAGAAGCTCCACAGAGACTGGGGTCTCAGCAGAAACTCAAGAAGCCCCATTTCTCATCAAGATAGTGAAGGAGCCATTCTCAGCCCAGCGGGCAAGAGAAAGGAAAAGCCTTCTGGGAGGCTCCGTGAGTTTCTAAGACTTCGGTGTAGTATGGGACACAGAGATGAAGTGGGGAGGGAGGAAAAGGAAGAGAGAGACAGAGCCACAGAAGAGGGAGAGCAAGCTGGGATAGCTGCAACTGCAGCAGCCATGCGGATTCTGAGGGCTGCCTGGGCTGCACTGGCGGTGGAAAGTGTGAGCAGATAGCATATGTGCCTTCCATCTGCATGTGAGCACATAGCTAAATGGCCAAACTGCCTGGTGTAATTCACAGACGTGCTCCACGCTCCTTTTGCTTTGTCAACTTTCAAACTACTGAAAGTTCTAATTCACCCCGAATAAGAGAGATCCCATGGGGGAGGGTCCAATTTCAGGGCTAACTGGTGTGGCTGTGTTTTAGTACTTACCAAGGGAACCATGTACGCAGCCTGACTAGGCTTTTGTGATTGGTATTTGAAAGTTGGCTGGCAAGAATTAATTATTTTCGCTACTTAGGTGTCTGTGAATACAAGACAAAAAATTGCTGTCTTAGGGAGGTTCACAAAGGGTGTTCACTTTATAGAGGACACTTCCCATTGATCCAGACTGTCATCTGCTGGCTCTGACACCCCAGAGGATAGATCTAGTGAGAAAACTCTCTCTCTCTCTCTCTCTCTCTCTCTCTCTCTCTGTGT
>LZPO01075935.1:176224-182581 GCA_001675575.1 Neotoma lepida
GATCTTTTGAGTCTCATTGTTCATTTCATACCTAATTTCTGTNCATGCTTCTTCCACTTCCTAAAAATCAGCCTGTCTCTGTCTCCATCTCTGTCTCTGTCTCCTTCTTCCTCCTTCTCCCTCCCTCCTTCCCTCTCCTCTCTCTGAAATGGCATCTCACTGTATTAACCAGGTTGGTCTTGACCGCACAGGCTCTAGTGATCGTCTCGCCTTAGCCTCAGAGTGGCTGGGACTACAGGAAGTGTCACCAGGTTGCCTCCTGTGTTCTTAGATGCCATTTATCTGCTGCTGCTTCTGATGGTTGCTGTCCATGTGCTAAGGATTGCACCAGTGTGTCTCCATGTACAGTGGCTTTTACGGACCACACACTCTGTGTGAATTGCTTGAGGTCTTTTGTATCATTACTTTTATGTGTTTTCATTTCAAAACATAATTCCTTCTGCTCTGACTTATGGCCATGTCCAAAATAGCAGCTGGTGATTTACAGAATATTTAGTCCATGACAAGCACCATGGCACCTGTTTCTCTTGTAGTTCATTCACGCTCACAGCTGCTCCCCAAGTCAAACAATGACCACTGTCCCCACTTTACAGACAAGACTATGATCAGAGAGGCTGGCGATCACAAGGCTGGGGTTGTCATCCTGACATTCCGGGTCCAGACATCAGATGTCTAAGGACCATGCAAACTCTATCTGTAGCAGATGATCAGGCGGGAGCTGTCGACCTTTCATCCCTTTCCCCGGTTGACCTAATCATGGTATCTGAAGCATATGAACAGACGGCATAGTCAGTGACGGAGAAAACCATGACCACCTGNTCATCATCTCACCCCTCTTTTCAGAAACCGTGCCAGCACTGGCAGTGGGCAGGTGGTAGGAGCTAAGCCAATTAGAATCCTTCCCCAAGACTTTCCAGTCTGGGACCAAGAAATACCAGCAGTGTGTCATCAATGGGGAGAGTGGGGAAACATAAAATCTTGGATTTCTAGGCTGCAAACAAGGCTGTAGATAGTGAAGAATCAAAAGGGGAGCAAAGAAAAGTTCAGCTATGAAACAGGGAGGTGTTACATACACAGTGTTCAAGTCATTGATTACAGTTGTCGCTGATCCTAAAGTTGGGGGCCTCCATGCCATTCCCCCACTTTGGACAATTGACCCTTCCTAGAATCCATGAGCCAATGTATTTTACTTTGTGACTAAATTTGTTGTTGTTTTTTACTCTTTTTTGGGGGGCCTGCCACCCAGCTCCCAAATAAATTTACACATGGAGGCTTATTCTTAATTATGAATGCCCAGCCTTAGCTTGGCTTAGTTTCTTGCCAGCTTTCCTTAACTTAAATTATCCCGTCTACTTTTTGCCTCTGGGCTTTTCCCATTCTCTTACTTCTGTGAATCTTACTCTTACTCCGTGGCTTGCTGGTTGTGTAGCTGGATGGCTGGCCCTTGATGTCCTCCCCCTCTATGGCTCCTTCTCTGTTTCTCTCCTTCTAAATATACTCTCTGCCTACCAGCCCCACCTATCCTTTCTCCTGCCTTGCTATTGGCCAGTTCTTTCCATCAGGTGTTTTAGACAGGCACAGTAACACAGCTTCACAGAGTTAAACAGATGCAACATAAAAAAAAGTAACACACCTTGAAATAATATTCCCNAACATAAATTGGTGTGAATCAGTGAATTGCGTGGTTAGTACTACAAACAGAAACAGCCTAGATAGATGTAGGTGGTGATCCCAAAAAGAAAGAAACATATTGTGCATTTGATCAGTGGTACAAACACGTGATCCTGGGAATGAACAGATCAACAAGACTCTTGTCACTGAGCTCACAGTATTGCTTATCCACTGTGCAAATGCCTGGCACCATGACTGACACAGATTTGGGATACCTAGACTGTGGATTGTCAGCCTGGAGCAATGGGGACACACAGGAGGAACTAATGGTTTTGCTGGGGTGACAGAGTTGTAGCCGGTTGAGGCAAAGTTTCCCCAAATGGAGGTGTGGGTCTGAGCTGAGCTTTGGAGGAAATGTTGGTGTTGGTGAGTAGAGAAGGGAGGAATGGAAGATGGAGGTCCAGACAGAGGGAAAGGACTGCTTGGCAACTGGAGCAGAAAGAGCCTGGTGCATTTGGAAGCTGAAGTTGGTTCTGGCTGGATCATGTCAGAGACCATTAGGGGAAGAAGCCTGCAGGGTAGGCTGGGCTGAGAATGAAAACTGGAAGGTGAAGTATTTAGTTTAAACTTCCAAAGTTTAAATACTGTAGGTACCAAGGTACCC
The DNA here is from genome assembly GCA_001675575.1 of Neotoma lepida. Lineage (NCBI taxonomy): Eukaryota > Metazoa > Chordata > Mammalia > Rodentia > Cricetidae > Neotoma > Neotoma lepida. Next base: position 178,500 of record LZPO01075935.1, read on the forward strand.
TCTTGAAGATCCTCACATCACATCAATGCTTCTTGGTTTATTTCTTGGCTTTAGTGGAGGTCATGTTCAAGACCACTTCTTCCCTTTCTCATCCCTGTGGTCAGGCACAATCCACCTTGACTTCGATTCTTCCTCTTCCTTCCAAAGTATTCACTGAGGGATCTCCGTTATTATGGGACCAGTTTACGGGGTGGGGGTGGGGGGTTCTGAAAGCTTTCTTCTTGATTCTCCAGGTCACCCATTATCTGCACCTTGGTAGGAATTCTTCAGGATGGTGTAAGGACTCCTGAACTATTGTAGGCATATGCCTCAAAGGGGATCAAATCTTTTCTCTNAGACTTCACAGCCATGTTGAGAAGGCATGACCAATATGTTCAATTTGAAAGTACCATTTGTTCTTCTAGAAGGTTCTAACAGGTTTNCACAGCACAAAGCTCTTTTGTCCATGTTCTTACATCTGACGTCATCTGTTCAGTAGGGAACACCAAACAGTGGCTAACAGCAGAGCCCCAGACCCTGAATTTGATGCTTACTAGCCTTCCAGTGTCTGCTAAGTTTTGCTACATAACTAAGGACCCTGAGATTCCAGCGATTCTATCAAAGTTTATTTCTCACCAATGCCTTCTGTCCCCTGAGGGCGAGGAGGCTCTGTTAGTCACACTCATAGAATGACTAACCTCTCACTTATTGCTCTAACAGATGAGTGTTTACTCTCCGCATTAGTATGGTCACCTGACTTGTTTCATGCAAAGATTTGAAAACTGTGTAGTCATTCCTATGCATTTGACTCTCCACTGCCCTATGACAGACGTGTGCACACTAGTCTCCCAGGCTGTCCTACAAGCCTGTGTTCTGAATAAGTGTGTATGCTCTATGCCACAGAAATTCTGTGATTGTGAGTTATGCCGTTACAACCAACAGCTAGAAAGATGTGTGTCAAAAGCCACACAAAAGGGCCAGAGAGATGGCTTAACAGTTAAGAACACTTGTCGCGCTCTTCCAGAGGACCAGAGTTCAATTCCCAGCACCCCTGTCAGGAGGCTCACAGTCACCTAAAACTCTCACTCCAGGGGACCTGACACCCTCTTCAGAGTGCCTCTGTGGGCACCTGAGTGCAAATGTGCGTTCTCTCTTTCTCTTTCCCTCCCTCCTCCCCCCGATAGATGCACACATATACACACATGTAAACATACATAAATAAAAATAAAATAAATCTTTAAAAAATATGTCAAGAGTGGAAAAGCCCACCCAAATCAGCGTTTCTATTTTGCTCTAAGACAACTGAGAAATTGTCCATAGTTCCAAAATACTCTCTTGGGGTGGGGGGAGGAGAAAGCCAAGGAATTTAATGTTTATAGACAATTCTAGTAGTTTCCTTTGACAGTTTACCTGGCAGCTTCGTATACTGGGCTTTGTGATTGGCAGCGGAGAGGGATCACCCTGGTGGGTTAAAGCTCTTCCATTCCCCAGTCTCCTCTGCTCTGTGCTGTGTGGAAAATGGCGATGCCTAGCGGGGACCCATGTGCAGAGTGTGCATGTTTTGGTTCCTGTCTAGACCATTCAACCCAAAACTGAAATAGCTGAGCTGACCAAGGAGCTGGACAGGGAGCTGAAGCCGGGGAAAGCAAGACCGGGAGGGGAAGGGGCAGAAGGCTTAAAAATAGTGGGAAACATGTTGCCCAAGTGCTCAGAGATAAGCAATGCAGTTTCGGTGTCTCCTCCCACCACTACAGTCATGGAACTTGAGGAGGTTGTTGGTTGTTTTGGGGTCAAAGGTGCCTGTATGTTTGGGGAGTGGGAAGGAGTTGGACATTTCTGGGGTAAGAAAAGGTATTCTCTTTCCAGCAAAAGTAAGAGGTGAACAGGAAGACTGAAGAGGTCACAGTGGGGTCAGCTGGGGACCTACTCATCTGAAGGAGAAATGTCACATTGGTGGCCATGTCCTGAGCTTCAGTGTTGTTAAGTCAGGATATATATATATATATATTTGTCCCAATTCTCTCTTAATGACTCTCAGAGGCACGTGCCCCCTGTATCCGCACTGCANCTCCAAGGAAACAGGTTATGAGAAGCTAGATGACTTTCCAAGGTAAATGGCTCAGAGGCTTAGAGTTGGGATGCAGGATTAGGATCAACGCTCTTATGAATCCAATGTTGTTGTAATACTTACATATTCAGAAAAGATGCTTTGGAAACCCCCAATTCCATTTTTTTCCCTCATCCGTTTCTGAGGAATCGATAGCAAAAGGAAGAATCTCAGCAGAAGTAAGGCTGTGAGTGGATGAGATGGCCTGCAGCTGCAGCCANCCCTGTCTCACTCCCCTTTGGGAACCTCATCATTGGTGCCTGGGNATCCCTGTGACCCCACATTNAACAACAAACAAGAANGCAGAGAAGCTTCATGCAGGAGTCCNGGGGTTCNCATCCTCTGTGTCTGTGAGGATGGTATGTGTGGACAGCCTGGGGACTCTGGGATGGTTCTGGGCATAGGTAACCTCTCATTTTAGTGAGAGAGGCTGGANTCAGGGAGGGTGGAGGNGGGTAAGGTACAAAGAAAAGGGGTTTATCAACCCCAGGTTCTTGGGGCACAAGGGCATGGCAATGACATTGACTTGCCTGTGGTGAGGGTCTTCTGGTAGACGGTGTGACAATGTCAGGAGTTCATGAGGTGATGTACAAAGATAGGAATCTAGAGAGTGACTGGGCTCAGGCTTTCATTACAACTTAGTCTTACGAGGACTTGGCTAACACAGAAGTCCCAAGGNCCTCCCACTAAGCCCCACCTCTTAAAGATCCTATCACCTCTTAACTTCATTACCCTGGGGACTAAATCCAAGGGGGTACAAAACACATTNAGTNCATGGCAACATGGTATACTCATGTCAAACTGGCTTTATCAAGGCTTGCAGGGAACATACATCTGTCCAGAGCAGCTCGGAGCAGNGGAAACAGTACTGAGAGAGCACAGGCATCTCCCAGAGCAAGACAAGGGTAGGAACACTTTTTGTCTTTTCTTGCAGACTGTCATGGAGTCTCATGTTTGTTTCTCCTTAGGTTTCTTCAGTCTCTCTGTGTAGATTCTATCAGCCAGCAGTCCCAGTTGCAAATAACCGAGGGCTTAGCTCTATCAGGAGGATGCCGTGGCCTGGTCATTCTTTATCCAGTTCAGGCTATGATGGATGATGGTATCTGTTGCTCCTGCTCTATCTCCTGAGGCTTCACCTTATTCTGCCTCCTGCCAGCTCTTCTCAGATGCCTGGGCATGCTGTCCTTGTGGGGAAAAAGAATGTGAATGTTAGCACGATGGGCTTGTGTGTTCACTTCCGGGAGCAAAGGTCACTTTATTATAAGCAGGCTATTTGGGAAGTGAATGCTTTGCAGCCGGGGACTCTATTTTTTTTTTTTTTTTTTTTTACTGGCTTCCTATAATCGTAATAGCTGATATTTTTTGATTGCTTGCTGTGTACCACGCATGACTGTGTACCACATGCACTTCTCAGCTCATTTAATCCTCAAGACAGACCAATGGGCAGTACAGTTACGGCTCTCATTTACATTTAAGAAGTGAGGCACAGGCAGCTTCCTTGACTTGTCCAGGGGAGAGCTGGGATTTGAACCTAGCTGTCCAGCTCCAAAGCCTGTGCTCTTAACCACTATGCTGGTGAGGAGTCTGTGACGTCAGTTAGTGTGCTATCTGTTTACCTGGTATGCGGCTGCACTACGTACATTTTCTCCAACTGACTACCAAAAAACTATCGTGTGTAATCAGCACCAACCTCTACATGTGGAAACNGAGTCTCAGTGATTGTCAACAGTGGTCTTGAGTCACAAAGCCAGTGACAACAGACTGCACTTTGGTTTCGAACATAGACCTGGGAAATAGAAGCTAGCATCTATCAGAGAATGTGCTAGAAGTAGACATTGGTGAAGGAAATGAAGTGTCTTTGGAACTTTAAAATATCAAAGCAGGGATAGTATGTTNGAAGCAATGTTTCATCTATAAAAAGCAAAATTAAATACACAATCACACACATGCATTCCCTGGACCCTCTGACTTATTCAAGTCACATATGAAAGGATGC
>LZPO01075935.1:202635-214376 GCA_001675575.1 Neotoma lepida
CTTCCCTTCTCTTGTGGCTCCACAAACACACAAACCTGGCTGTCATCAGGTTACAGTGGGTGTGAAAACACAGACATAGGTCAGAGCCCCAGCTTTGACCAGCTCGCCAGGCCAGGAAACAAGCAAATGTTTCCACTCCCTTCCCTGACAGCAGGAAAGCTAACTCTGCAGCAGGTTGTCACCAAACTGGAANTGCTGGTGTCCAGTTACTGGAGTCTTTTCCTTTTAGTGCCCAAGGGCAAAGAGCAATGTTAACGACGCCTGCACCGGAAGGCAGGTTAAGAGGGTTGACACTAGCTGCCGCCGCTGGTGCACTTTAACACTTACTGTGTCCTCTGACTCAGTGGAAGATGCCGGGAGATGCTTTGTNGCTTCAAGGAAAACTGAAATTTAGATGTCTGTAGGCGGGAGGGGTGGAGTTGATGAATCACTTGGAGGAAAAAAAAAATGAAATACATCTTTGTGGGGTTTTTTTTGGTTTGGGTTTTGTTTTTTCGAGTTTTTATTGTTTTATTTTTTTGTTCTTCTGGTTCTTTTTTTTGCACTCCATAGCAGCCGGTGCCTAAACCCGGCGAATGTGTTAATTACAGAGATTTCAAAGCAAAACCATAGCTTGCAGAGGGCAAGTGCGGTTTTACTCATTGGACGAACACTACCTTAGAGGAAGTGAGCCGTAGCTGGAAGGAACGGACATGTATTGAGTGACAGTGNTGCTAGGGAAGCTGAACACTAACATGCACAATCAGAAGTGTCCTGGGATCCCACGAGGGAGTGCACGAGAANATTCTCCTCTCGTCTGCCCCTGGGTTACAAAGCTGCCATTTTCTCACGGGAGCTAAATTTCAGACTCTAAAAACCAGAAAATACATTTTGCTGAGAAACTTGAAACTCTGTATCTTGGTCTTCCTTGCTCCAAAGCTCAAGTGGTTCGCAGTAGTGTGGGGACCAGGGTCAGTCTGTGTACTTTAGGTGCCACGGTGGGTTTGGGGTCCTGAACTTTTTAATTACATCTTATCTATTTATTTATTTATTTATTTATTTATTTATTTATTTATTTATTTATTTATATTTGCAAACTAGCATTGCTGAATGATTAAATGAGACAACACCCAGAGGCTGTTTAATCCAGTTCTTAGTGTACAGAGAAGGCTCAGTAAGAGCTAGTAGTCCATGTATCACTATTTTTCAAAAAACATGGGGTCAGAGGTAATGGGGATCCTATTGAAAGGAGGCCAAATGTCTCTGCCTCATTCCTGTATGGGAGAACCTGAAAGAAGTCTTGAGCCTTTTCCATCAAGGTGATGTTTTCAGACCATCTGATCCATTCNATCATCTTACCTACCNAGAGCCCCAGGGATGTGAGTGTTTTATAGGAGGAGGAATAGANCCCAAAGCCCGACATCCAGGCAGNTTTCTTTCACCCCATTTGAGTGTGGACCCGAGTGGCTTTAGGGATGTTTAACACACAGGATCAGAGGGCAAGAAAGTTGAATCCAGGCCACACTAGCTAGTTACTGAAGTATTGTTACTGAACACTTGAGATGGAGCATTGTTCTAGAAGGCCCTTTGTGTGTGTGCCTGAGTGTAGGTGATGAATGAGCTCTGGGCTCTGCAGGACTGTGTGTAGCCCTACAGGTGTGGTTCAGAAGGGACGTACCTGTGACAGAAGGAGTGGTTCCNCTCACGGACTTGTCTAACGTTCAAGCATGTGTCCTGGCCTTCAGCTGGTAGATCAACTCGGAGTTGTCTCTCATAAGAGGTTCATGAGACATAAGTATGTTTTAGGTAAGATTGAATTCTCCAGGAATTTATTTGTCAACACTGCTGGCTGTGAGTAGGATCAGCCAATGACTTGAGGGAATTAAATAGCAATATTCATGAGCAATGTCAAGAGATAGTTTCAGAGGGCTTCTCTGGGGAACAAANTCAAGANCTACCATTTGCTTTCCTTCAGGAAAGACTATTTCAGTGTGTGTGAACCACCAAGAGGGACAAAGAGGGGGATAATGGAAATCCCCCACATCATTGAGTCTGAGAGACTTAGCTGAGGGAAGTCTTGTTTCATGAAAGCCGCTACTTGACATGATCCCCTTCACTCACCAACCCAGTTTTCGAGAAAGTGTTTAAACCCAATTACAGTTAACCACAACTAGCACACATTCCATATTCAGGGCAATTAGGCTTAAAATCACAAACAACCCAGGCTAGCTCGGAAGTCTCCTAACAACTAATAAAGGGGCATGACTGCAAGTAACAGCAAAGCCAATCACCAGGGACTTAGATGGACAAGAAATTTATACACAGGCTAGAAGAGCTTGTTCAATAGCTGAGCAACCTTGGTGCTTTGGATAGACTTCTCTGGGATACCATAAAACTTCCTGTTATGGTCCCAAGATGGCTGCAAAGGCTCCAGGCATCAAGGTGACCTTCCAGTGGGCTTGGGAGAAAGGTAAGACTAAAGGGTTTGCCCTCACAATTCTCTAGTTTTCTTCCATGGAAGAAAAGCTTTGCTGGGAAGCCAGACTTCTTACACTAGTCTACTTCTAGCTTCATGGAAAGCGGCAAAAGAGAATTTTCACTAACCAAAAAATAGGATAGAGATAGAACATCCATGTCTCATTCTGGACCCCTCGCCGGCCACCAAAATCAGGGCCTGTTACCAAGAACATGAAGACAGGTCCTGGGTGGGGAGCATGCTGTCTGCTACAGTCACCTTTCCAGAATTTGCTGTGAGTCTGGGGTCTACGGAAGACAGGAGGCCGTTGAGGGTCATAAAACTAGAGTGGATTCAGACAGAGGCAGAACACAACAGCCCTGCAGGTTAACTGCCCATGATGAGGAGTAATTTCTACCTGATCAAAATGACAAATCTCCTCCAGCAAGAAAAACAAGCTGCAGCCGCCTCTGTGCTCTCCCCATGATANTGTTTCAGAGGGTGTGTTGAATTTCATCACTCCTTTGCTGTCCTGGTAACAGCCACCCTTGAAATCAACCTAAGACCTCACACATCCAGCAGGTTGCTCTCTGCAAGCATTTTGCCAAAGCCTCTGGGTGGATTTAGAATCGGGGGAAAAGGCTGGGTACTTAGTGAATGTATGAGTTAGGCTGAATTTGTACCAGCCCTGAGGACCAGGTTCCAGAGTGGGTGCTCCTGTGACGACATCTCGAACTTTCCCATGTTAGGAGAGGAGAGTAAGGATAGGGCAATGCTGAACACGAAAAAGGAATAGAAACTATTCAGAGACTGTGTTCTTGTCTAAGTGTGTGTGTGTGTGTGTGTGTGTGTGTGTGTGTGTGTGTGTGTGTGAATGCATGCCAGAGGTCAACCTGAGGTGTCATTCTTCAGAAGCCATCTACCTTGTTTATGGAGACAGGCTGTTCTCCACCTCCCCAGAATGAGATTAAGCACATGCTGCCATACCCGGCTTTTTTATGGGAGTTCTGCAGATGGAATCCATGTCCTCAAGCCCTTAATTAATGGAGCCGTCTCCCCAGCCNCTGTTCTAATATTTAATCAATTTGTCAAGAAATATCGACTTCTACATGAGCATATTTTAAATTAAACCAGTTTATCCTGTAAAGCTTTTTATTTGGAGCCAATTGAAAATTATATTATGATAATTCTTTATTAAAATAATTCTAGAAAATTTGATATTTAATTGACTCATGGAATATTATTTTTAAAATTTCTGAAGTTTGAGCATCTCCTCTTCAATTTTCCAGGATAGTGGTGCTTCTCTAAGTTTTGATCCTGCATTCTGGAAGGATGGTTTTTACACAGAGATTTTTAACTTTGCTTCCTCTTGGAGATTATCCACAGCAATGGCATGCCTGGGTTGAAGGGCAGGAACGTCTTAGGACTTTGGAAAGTCCCTAAGCTCAGGGCTGTTGAGATGGCTTAGCACAAGCTGATCCCACCTCTGTGGGTTGTCATCTCACCTCTACATGAGTGCTGTGTGTACACTCACAAATGTACACTCCTGTGCATACAATACACAAATAAATGCAAAAAAAATTAAAATGTAATATCACAAGCTTTTGCTACTTTTCAAATGGAATTCCTTCTTAGGTTTCTGTTGCTGTGATAAAACACCATGACCAGAAGCAACTTGGGAAGAAAAGGGTTTATGTCATGTCCACACCACAGTCCATCTATCAAAGAAAATCAGGACAGGAACTGAAGTTGAGAACCTGAAAGCCAGAACTAAAGCAGAAGCCNTGGAGGAGTGCTGCTTATTGACTTGCTCCCCACAGTTTGCACAGCCTGCTTTCTTATAGCACCAAGGACCAGCAGCCCAGGGGTGGCACCCTTGACAGTGAGCTAGACCCTCCCATATCAATCTTCAGTTAAGAAGCTGCACCACAGGCTTGCCCACAGAACAATCTCATTTTCTCAATTGAGGTTCTATTTTCCAAAANGACTAATTTGTATCAAGTTGCTATAAAATGAGCTAGCAAAAAATCTATTGTAAATGTAGCAAAAATATGACTCTTATGTAGCTCAATAAATATTTGTAAATATGGTACTGGACCCATNACGGTGTGACCTGTGATATTCTGTCCTTATGATGGGCAGTCANTAGAAACTGTGCTTTGGGTGTTGAGTTTGGAATTCCCCTTGGTCTGTGATGTAGTCTATGTGCACTCTCAGCAGACGACAATGGCCCTGNTGTCATAANGGGCATCAACTCTTTCCCTATGGTGNGCTCTGTTACTAGCTATGAAGTTTGCTCTGCATTGGTAACTTTTTTCATTGTTGTGACTCAAACCTAACAAAAAGTAACTTAAAGGCAAAAGGGTTTACTGGCAGTTTGAGGAGAAGCAGTGCATCATGGTAGAAACAAGGCAGCCGGTGGTCACTTTATATCTGCAGTCAGGAAGCAGGCATGAATGCTGGTACACAGAATACTGGATCTCTCTTTTGGATTCAGCCCAGGACCCTAGTCATTTGGGTAGTGCTGCCCACATTCAGAATCGTCCCTCCTGAGTCAGACCTTCCTGGGAATATCATTGTAGACACACCCAGAGATGGTGATTCTGTGGTGATTCTAAATCCAGTCAAGTCAACAGTGAAGATCAATACCACAGTTCATCAGCTGTATGAAATGCTTTGTCCTTTGGTATTTTCTTCCTATAGCGGCTTTATTGAGACAAAATCCCAGCATCAAGTTGAGGACCANTGTTTTCGGTATTTGCCAGCTGTACTACACTGGCATGAACCTTTAAAATTCCACTATTGAGAGCATATTGCAAATTTCCTTCCTTTTTAAAGGATTTATTTACTAGAAGGTACTTTGCATGCTACCAGGAAAAAAAGGTTATCACCCATATCACCAGCTACAAACTGTGTGACCTACCTAAAACAATGACCTACCTACAAGATAGTGTACATTAGTGCCACAAGTGCCACTTTCTGGTTGATTTAAGGTTTACTCCATGAGATGGAACCTATATCTGACACTGTTAAAATGGCCCAGACCTGAGACTAGATACGTCATTCACCAGGGGAAAACCTAATAGTATTATTCTGCTAAAGGAACATAGCAAAAGAAAAAAAAAAGTTTGTGGTGGTTTGAATGAAAATGGCCCTCATAGCCCCATAGGGAGTGGAAGTATGAGGAGGTGTGGTCTTGTTGGAGTAGGTGTGGCATTGTTGGAGGAAGTGTATCATTGAGGTTGGGCTTTGAAGTTTCAGAAGCTCAAGCCAGGCCCAAGNATCACTCTGATTNCCTGCCGCCTGAGGATCCAGATGTAGAACTCTAAGCTACTTCTCCAGCACCCTGTTTGCCTATGTGCCACCATGCTTCCCACCNTGATAACAGACTAAACCTCTGAACTGTAAGCCAGCCCCAAGTAATGCTTCCCTTTATAAATNGAGTCATGNTGTCTCTTCACAGCAATAAAAAACCCAACTAAGACAGATTTCCTATGATGTACTGACTAATGATATATCATAGATCAGTGCCTTCACCAGAGAAGGTGCTTTCAGTAGANGGAAGCTAACACAGAGACCCACAACTGGACAACGTGGAGAGAGTGGGAAACTTTGGAGCACTCAGTCCAAATGAGATGTCTTCATCGAAGTCCCCATCAAGTCTCAGGATCTATTTGGAAGAGGAGGCACAAAGGCTCTAAGGAGCCAGAAGTGATGGATGACTCCAAGGAAACAGTGTCTTCAGACACAGCAGGACTGACACACATAGGAACTCACAGGAACTGTGGCAGCATACACAAGACCTACACAGGTTCAAGNCAGATGGGGGTCCCAGCTGTATGGTGGCAATTATACGGCCAGCTCAATTATCTATATATTTTATCAACATAGCTTTATTTTATAAACAACTTACGGAACAGGGGGGAGGGAACAGGTACAAGGACAAACGAGAACGATACAATCCAGCGGAGAATTCTCTGCCTTCTAAGACTGCAGCGATCCCAAACGGCGGGGGCGAAGCGAGTCCAAGTGAAGCAAGAGAGAGCTCACATAGCCTCTTGGATTTTTCGAGGGGCTTAGGTTTTGACCCCGCCTTAAAAAGGGAGGGGTTTAGATACCTGGCTAAGGGGCTGCCTTACAGGTAAAAGCCAAAATAGCTATCCACTACACAGCTGAGATGGGAAGTAAACACAGCTCACACCCTCAACCAAGAAGCTATTTGCAACTGATACTCATCGGCAAAGGGAAAGTCAGTTTTCTTCAATGGAATGTCACTGGGTATAGCAGGCAGGCCTGATGTCCATGAGTAATTTGCCAATGCAAAACAAACTCTTGTGTGTGTGTGGTGGGGAATGAAGGGGTCGAGGGAGGATTTTGTTTTGTTTTGTTTTGCTTTGCTAATTTTTTCTTTGCTTGTTTGTTTTGATTTTTGGTTTTGTGGAGTTTTTGAAAGAGAGGAAGACCATAAAGTTGAGTGGGTAGAGAGGTGGGGAGGATCTGAGAGGAGTTGGAGAAGGGGGGAAAACCATGATCAAAATACACTGTGGGAGAAAAAAAATTTAAATTAAAAAAAATTATTTATTTTTAGGTGTGTATGTATGTTTATGTGTAGTGTATGTATGTATATGTGGGCATTTATCTTAGGATTTCTGTTGCTGTGAAGAGACACCATGACCATGGCAACTCTTATAAAGGAAAACATTTAATTGGGGCTGGCTTACAGTTTCAGAGGTTTAGTCCATTATCATCATGGTGAGAAGCATGGTGGCATGCAGGCAGACATGGTGCTGGAGGAGCCGAAAATTCTACATCTTGAGTCACAAGCAGCAGAAGACTATGTGCCATACTGGGTGTAGCTTGAGCTTATGAGACCTCAAAGCCCACCCCCACAGTGACACAATCCTCCAGCAAAGCCACACCTACTCCAACAAGGCCACACCTCCTAGTAGTGCCACTCAATATGGGCCAAGCATTCAAACACATGAGTCTATGTGGGCCATTCCTATTCAAACCACCACAGACTGTGGGCCACAGTAGTACAGAGTTGGTTATCTCCTTCTACCATGTGGGGGTCTGGGAAATGAGCTCAGGACGTCTAGCTTGAAGGCAGGTGCTTTTACCCTCTGAGTCGTCTCACTGTCCCAGCTTCCATTTCTTTATGGAAGGAATCAATTACATCATTGATCTCATTAAAAGCGTGTCAACATTGACTTCTAACATCTTAATATATATGATAATTTAGTGGACAAAAATATCCTCCTATCTTGTACATCATTTTCTTTCTGAGCTGTATGTATTTCCAGCATACATTTGCATTACCTCTTGCAATTGAAAGCAGGCATGTTAGTGGCCTCCCAGCCTTATAATAGTTCTTTAAGTTAAGGTTATTACCCTTTAGGCATGTACTTAAATAACCTCTTCAATTTATACCTTGCCTTTTAATTGTATTTCTATCATTTACTGACAAAAATACTTTATAAATTCTCAAATGTGTCCATCTTTTCTTTCAAGATTTCTTCTATTGTTTTCTGTTCAAGAATCCCTTGCCAGTTCTGAAATAACATAATTGCTGTTATTTCCTCTAAAGATGACAAAAAGTATAGACGATTATTTAATTGGTCCAAAGATAGCTTTTTGAAGTATGGACTTAGTCTCCTAGTTCTTCCTTTCATCTCCTGTGGGCAATTTAGTGATGGTGTGAGTAAGTGTGCATATGCATTGTGGGGTGAGTGTGCTTGTGCATTGTGTGAGTGTACCTGTGCATTGTGATGTGAGTGTGCATGTGTATTGTGTGAGTGTGCATGTGTATTGTGGTGTGAGTATGCGTGTGCATTGTGGTGTGAGTGTGCAGTGCATTGTGTGAGTGTACATGTGCATTGTGTGAGTGTACATGTGCATTGTGGTGTGAGTGTACATGTGCATTGTGGTGTGAGTGTACATGTGCATTGTGGTGTGAGTGTACATGTGCATTGTGGTGTGAGTGTGCATGTGCATTGTGGTGTGAGTGTGCAGTGCATTGTGTGAGTGTGCATGTGCATTGTGGTGTGAGTGTGCATGTGCATTGTGTGGCCGTTCTACATCACCTTCAGAATTAGCCCACACAAAATATACTCCAGGACTTTCTCTGCTGTCCCTCTGAACATGAACATGTGAATGCCTACCAAGAGGTAACGCATTTCAATGTTAGCTTTCTTCTCTTTGGCCTCATTTTTCATGTTTCTTCACTGGTATTGATTAATTTTTTTCTTCNGAGTGAAAATTATTTTTTTTTCTAAATACTGACTTGCAGTAAACCTGTATAATTCCATCTTCCCAAACAGGAATTTTTTTCCACCTAATTTTTTTTTATATGCCAACCCTGAGCATGGCTCAGATGGACAGTCCTCACAGTATGGTTGTGGTTGTCTTTAACCTGGTCTCTTACACAGCTGGTTAGGAGCTTGGCCACCGATGCTGGTCAAGGACTGTATGCAGAGTGTCACGGATCCCTTGGAGGACAAGAGTATTTCAAGCTGCAGCCTCCTTCCCTTCTGTTCTTGTGGCTACCTTGGAAGCCATGTGTGTTAAGATGGACATCACAGAATGGACCAGGTCAGCCCAAACCCCAACAAGCTCTGTCGGAACACAGTGCAGACATTTGTTCTCTAAACCATGGAGATTAGCACTGCTCACCCATCACAGCCTCCTGTGCAGCCCCTCTCACCCTAGACAGCCGATCTATCTTGGACTCCCTCCGTCTCATTCACCCATATATCCATTGCCCAGCCTTACACCTCAGCCACTAATATTCAGACCTACTTAATTCTCTCCACTTCCGTTGATAAAATCTCAGCCAGAGGACTTGAAACTAGAGGACGTTTGGGTCAGTGGACTCACATGAGTTTCCCCAGTATCTTAATCCTCACCCTCCTTCCTTCTTCAGAGATACTGCCCAACAGCGATGTCCTGCTAGTCCCCTTTCTATTGCTATAACATAATCCCCAGACTGGGTGATTTATAAGGAAAAGGGGCTGAATGAAGCTTCAGGTTTTGAATTCTGAGAGCATGGAAGACATGTGCTGTGTCATGCTGTGGTGGAAGGGAGAAAGGCAGAGCAGCTGTGTGCAGAAGATACACATATATGAGAGGCTTTTCAGTAGAGTGGAGGTGGAGTTTCTCTGAGCTTGGCAGCTGCTCCCAAGTAACCATTCAGAGACTTACTATTAATTATAAATGCTTGGGCGATAGCTTAGGCTGGTTACTAGCTAACTCTTACATTTTAAATTAGCCCTTTTTTCTTATCTACACTGTGCCACATGGCTTGCTACCTTTTCTCAGTATGACAAGTTCATCTCCTCCCTGCATCTCTTACAACTTGTGAGATTCTGCCCTTCTTCTTCCCAGCATCCTCTCTCTGGTTGTCCTGCCTATACCTCCTGCCTAGCTACCAGCCAGTCAGCTCTTTTATTAAACCAATAAGAAGGTGCCTTGGCAAAGATACATCTTCACAGTGTACAAAAAGATAATGCCGTAACAGTAGGAGGCTTCTTAATATCTGCTACCAATTCTAGAGAGAGAAATACTCTGAGAANATATTAACCTGCTCATGAAGTGTAGTCACCGTGACCTCAAAACTTTACAGTTCACTCATCTCCTAACATTATGNTCCANGGCCCTTGCCTCATCTGTCACCCAGAAAAACCCAGGCAGTATCAACTCTTGAGCTGACTTTGGACCATGCCATGTGGTGAACACCCCTGGGCTCCTTAGTGAAGGACTGGAAGGAAGTCAGCTAAGACAGATTTTCCCAGTGCTTTGTGCATAATTAACTTGAAGACAGAATGCAATGAACTGGTCTGTAACAAGTCTTTTTCTGTCCCGCCAGCCAGCTCACAAATAAGGACATGAAGATTTCTTATTAATTATGANAGCTCAGTCTATACCAGGCTTGTTCCTAACTACCTCTTATAACTTAAATTAACTCATATTTTTATTAATCTACGTTCTACCACATGGCTTTTACCTCTATCCCATTCTGTGAGTCCAACTTGTTCCACATCTCTCTCATGCCTAGATTCATCTCCTACTTCCTCTCTTCCTACCTGGAAGTCCCACCTAGCTATTGGCTGTTCAGCTCTTTATTAAACCAACCACAGCAATACATCTTCACACAGTGAACACATGTCCTACAACATTTCCCCTTTTTGTCTAAATAAAAAGGAAAGGTTTTAACTCTAACATAGTAAAACTATGTACAGTAAGAACAATTATCAGGTAAGAATTACATTCACAATGTCCAGTGTTGTAGAATATTATTTTAAGATGTGTTACTTTTGTTTATGCTGTGGAACATTTGCTTTAATGATGCAAAGATGTGTTGCATTTGTTTAACTCTGTGAAGCTTTGCCTGTCTAAAATACCTGATGGTCTAATAAAGAACTGAACAGCCAATAGCAAGGCAGGAGAAAGGACAGGCGGAGTGGACAGGCAGAAAGAATAAATAGAAGGAGAAATCTGAAAGAAGAAAGATCAAGGAATGAGAGGAAGGAGGAGGACTTCAGGGGCCAGCCACCCAGCCACCCAGCCACCCAGCCACCCAGCCACCCAGCTACACAGCCAGACAGAGAGTAGGAAGGAAAGAAAAGGTATACAGGATAGAGAAAGATAAAAGCCCTAAGGCCAAAGATAGAAGGGATATTTTAAGTTAAAAAAAGCTGATAAGAAATAAGCCAAGCTAAGGCTAGGCATTTATAATTAAAAATAAGCCTCCATGTGTGATTTATTTGGGAGCTGGGTGATGGGCCCTGCAAAGCATAAAAGAGTGAAAAAACAACCAACAACATTCTGGTACCCAATGTAGAACTGTAGAAAGCTGAACAACATTTTGGTTTACTAACGTAGTGCTCTAATATCCATCTAGGTAGGGCCTGAGAAAGCTGGGGGAAAAGAGAGAGAGAGATACGGGTCCTTTAAGAAGAGCTGCTGTTCAGCCAGCAATGCTAAATAGAAACTGTAAGCTAAGTTAAAAAACAAACAAACAAAACAAAAACATTTGTGGCTTCCTACAACTAGGGAGTTTGAATGTGATTCCAGGTCAAACAAACCTCCAACCAGGCCACAAGCTTTAGGTTTGGCTTTTACTAGCCCAGAGGTGGGCAGAGCCAGCTTAGAGCTGAGGTCCATGCCACTTAGCAGTTTTTTACTCATGTAGACAAAAAAGGCTAAAAGATACACAGTAAAAGAGGTCCAGATGGAAAAACCTCTGAATAGGTTCCAGTGTGTTTTACAATGTGCATAGNCTTAAGAAAGAAAGAAAAAGGNNNNGNNT
>LZPO01075935.1:214384-225601 GCA_001675575.1 Neotoma lepida
AANNAANNNNTTNAAAAAATAATAGAGTCTTTANAGAGACANTAAAAGTAATACAGAAGAAAAAAGCCANGTAAAGATGGAAAATACAGAGTCTGGATCCTTTATAGTATTGTGTTGATTTTGAATATTTTGATTNCTGGTGGGCAAAAGATAGCTGCCGGGAGACATGGGATTGTGAGCAGGATTGTAAAATTGAACCAGCCTAGATAATTTAGGGCTATCTTAACTTTAAAAAAGAAGGGAAAAAATATATTTGTCAAATGGAAATAAAAAATGCTTTGGAGAAGAGATTTTACTTTTGTTTCCACAAAAAACAAGAGGCTGTGAATTCATTCCAGGTTCACATGGATCAGGTTTGATCAAGGGAGACCTCCTGAATCTTGACAGGTGATATATCAACAAAGGTTATAGCTGGTCTTCNCAGGATTTGGCCATTATCTTAAATTTTCTCTCTGGAACCCTAAAGCTGCTTTTCCCTCAGACAGCAGCAAGCAGTCTNGAGAAAACGACANCACATTCTCAAGAGTTGGGGTGTGGGTGGCTGTTGGTTATTTGATTGGTCATGGATGTTTGTTATAATTTAGGGGAATACAGGATAAAAAGATAACTATTAATCTCAGATATTTTGAATTGGCATGGATTTTGGTATATTGATACAAATTTAAAGTTAATATTTTTACACTGTATATATATGTTTCTACTTTTGTTTGGGATATTGTGGCTTATGCAGCTCATTTAAAAATTCAATATATAATTAAGAAATGAGGTTAGTAGTTAATCTATAATAATTAAACTTGTGTGTTTTTAAGGTTAAATAGATATATTTTAGATAGATAAATGGTTTTCAATCACTTCAAAGACCTACAGAATATGGTATTTCAAAAGTTTTGTTAACCTAAGNTTTTTCATGACAATGAGACACATCTGCTCCTGGCAGTGCCAATTTACTTCAGAGATGATGGGCATTAAAGAAACTCCTTATGGAGTTTTCTTTTAATGTAGCAAGGCTAGCCATTTGGGCAAGAAACTGTTCTTGCCTGGACTGCTTGACAGTATGCTATATAAACTGGATATGCAGGACACACAGGAAAAAGACTGTTGAACTTTGCCAAAACAAGGGAGGACAGTCCTTCAAAATTCCTGCTTCACAGAAGATTTGCCAGACATTTTTCAGGACACAGAGGAAAGGGATTGATGAAATTTGCCAATACAAGATGGGACAGTCCTTCAAATCTCCTGCTTCACTGAAAAGTTTGTCAGATATTCTGGACCTGTAGGCTGAANATGGATGTTCCAACATTGCAGAGGAACTTTGNTTGACTGTCCAGGCAGCAAGATGTCTCAGTTGTTAGGTAATATTACATTCTTCTGGGTCTTTGATGGAGTTAAAGACTAAATAGAGTTAAAGTTTTCCTTAGTTATAATAGAAAGTAAGTTAGGGATAAAATTTTGGACTCACCAAGATAAGACAGATAATATAATATTTTCTCTGAATTTGCTAAATGCAAATGGACTGAATATGATAAATTAATACTTACTTAATAACTGTTTATGTTGTATGTAGTTTTGTTATGTTAAAGAGTGAAAGTAAGATATACAGAAGTAAAAAAAGGAAAAAGCCCAGAGGCAAAAGGTAGATGGGCAATTTAAGTTATGAAAAGCTGGCAAGAAACAAGCCAAGCTAAGGCTGGGCATTTATAATTAAGAATCAGCCTCCATGTGGGATTTATTTGGGAGCTGGGTGGCAGGACCCCCAAAAAAGCAAAAACAACCAACAACATTTTGTCATTCCAACATGGGCCCTAGAAAGCTGAATAACAGTCCAGTCTCTAAATATTGGCAAATTCAGAGAAAATATTGTATTATCTATCCTATCTTAGTGAGTCCAAAGTTTTATACCTAAACCATTTTCTATCATAANTTGTATTACCATCCTAAAAATATCTTTTCAGATCTTAAAACATCTTCTTAGATAAACAATTTAAGCTTTTATGTTTCCCAACCTTATAAACTTTACATCTCTTATGTAATTTTCTTTTCTGAATTTGTTAACAAGGAAAACTGTAACTATAACTATCTAGTCTTCAACCCCATCAAAGACCCGAGAAGGATATAATACTATCTGAGTAAACAGGAACTATAGAAATGACAGAAGTAGCTGGCTGCCTGGACAGTCAACCAAGGTTCTTCCACAATATTGTGGCATCCATCTTCAACTTATAGGCCTAGAATATTTGACAGATTTTTTTTGTGAAGTAGGACACTTTTGAGGGACTGTCCTACTTTGTCTTGGCAAAGTTAAGCTGTCATCTTNTTTTGTGTCCTACTTGTCCAATTTGGACAGCACACGGTCAGCAGTCGAGACAAGGGCAGTTTCTTGCCCACTGGCTAACTATGCCACAATAAATGTAAACTACATATGGAGATTCTTGGATGCCCATCATCCTTTTTTGAAGTAAATTGGNGCTGCCAGGAGCAGATGTGTCTTACTATCATGAAAAGCCTTAGGTTATTAAAACATTTTAAATGCCATATTCTGTAGGTCTCTGGAGTGTTTGAAAACCATCTGTCTATCTAAAATATATCTCTGTTCAACCTTGAAAACATACCTAATGTGGCCACAAATTTTATTGTTGGATGACTAATTATTAACCTGTATTTCTTAATTATTATTAATTATTATTTTTTGTTTAGTCTCTATATGATAAGAAAGTATAGAGCTTATCTGAAGTCTGGCTGGAGTAGTCTGTGAGGCTGGACCATCTTCAACTAGCAGCTTTGAAGTTATTCTGGATGGAAAATTTTGAGGAAATTGTAACAGAGGCATTTTGAGAGGCTGCATCACCTGGGCTGCTTGTCTTCATTGGTGTCTGGTCCCTTTTTTTTTCTGAAAACACACAAACTTTTAAAAGTAACATATATGTCTGCATTAGTACAAGTATGGAATGTGTGGTGTGTACAAGTCAGTTAAAGACGANTTTTTCTGAAAACACACAAACTTTTAAAAGTAACATATATGTCTGCATTAGTACAAGTATGGAATGTGTGGTGTGTACAAGTCAGTTAAAGACGACTTTTTGTTTCATATTTGAGCATGTAAAAGATATCTGTCAACTTTATAAGTCCATTTGGACTGTATAACCAAACTGTAATATAAACCTTTGTCCATCCTTATGAAAAGATGGCATGTAATAAGTCATGAAGACTCTGTAGCCAACAAGATTTATCATGTCTTATCTAGTCTCAGAGCTGCTCCCATAGGTAAGGGATCAGCATATATGTCACTTGTCCTGTAGTCTTTCTTGTTTGCTTTTTTAAAGTCTGTAGCCAAAATTTTCAGGGAGTCTTCCCCAATCAAATCTGATCTTCATTANCTTTGAAGAGAACCATAACTTTTGTTTCCTGTGGAAACAAAGGCATAACCTCTCTCCCAATGCAACATATTTTCTGACTTCCATTTTGAAGTTNAGACATTCTTAAAATATATAGGTTGGTTTAATTTAGCAGTTTCCATAATCCAGTGTCTCTCAGCAGCTATTGTTTTTTTATTCATCAGCATTTAAAAAANTTTAAAAATTCAATGTCAACAAACACCATACAAGATCCAGACACCCTATGTATTTCTCATCTTCACATGGCTTTTTTAAAGTATTACTTTACTCTTTCTTTAAAGATTTCATTATTTTAAAACTACTTTTTGTGACTATCTATATCCATTTTCTTTTCTTTTCTTTTTCAGCACCTAAACCTGTTTAAACATCTTGTATCTATTTAGAGGTTTTCTCGATCTGAACTTGACTTTCTGTTTGTCTACAGCCTCCTCTTACTGCATGAGCCAAGCTGTAAACCCACCACAGGGCTCTGTGCTGGTGGTTGGCTCCACCCTGCTGTGGTCCGTGAGGGCCGAGCCTTATGCTTGTGGCACCTGCCCCAACCCTGGGAATTTNCTGAGCTCACANTGTTTCTNCTTAACACACCAGCTNCTCAAGTGCTCACTGTATAGCAGCCGTGCCTTTGTAAGCTGCAAGCACTGGGTTACTAGGAAGCAGTGTCCTTTTTTTTTTTTTTCTGAGGCCCTATGTGGAAATATATGGCCAGAGGTTGAGTGACACTGCCCCATCTTTGGAACTTACTTGGCAGGAAGAGTAGCTTGTCATATTGTGGCATATTGAGCAGGAATTCAGAGCATGGACAGAACTGGCTGTAACAAAATCCTTTCCTTTCCCCTTATATAATTTTTGTGAGTAAGTTTCCTCAGCATTTACATCAACAAACATAAAAACAGAAATCCAGTTAATGCCAAGTCCTCTCTCACCCTAGCAGTAAATAAAATCCAATGAAGGAAGAGAGCCTTATGCCCATCAATCTCCCAAAGACACTGTGTTTATGACTAATGATTACTCAATAGCATTTCTAACTTATTTATGCTGTTTTGGTCAATTGTGTTAGTAACTATGATTATAATCCATCCAGAAGCAATTGGTGGTTAGAGTTTTATAACCACAGAAACTTTTTTTTTATTTTAAATTTTATATGTATTTTTGAAGTAGAGAATTATGCCAGAATTCATCAAGAAAAGATCTTGAAACATTAAAACATGTTACATTAGTATAAAAATCTGTGCAGAAAACATAATAGCAATTGAAAGATTTAAAAAAAAAACTTGACTGTCATGGAAAAGCTCATTAATGTATTTTTTTAAATGAATACAGGAATTTAATGGTATTTAATGTTACTATTTAGATTCAATTGATGATCTTGAAGAGTTTCATTTAAAATGTCAATATTTATAATAAANAGAANTTACATTTTTTCTAAGTATGTAGACTAAGAAATTGTAGGCGTTAACTTAAAAATGTTGGCAGGGGCTCCCAGTAGTCTAAAATCCTCATCAGGGTAAATTAGAGGGGACCATTTGCAAATATATGCTCTGGACGTGCAGCCGCTTGGCCATGCTCTCCCTGCGTCCCTGCCTATTGCCAGGCCTCCACTCAGTAGCCAAAGTGGCTTTATTGTTCTGCTGATGGTAAGCCTCACAAGTTTTCACTGTCCAATGCAAACTTCCTACACCTTCGCCTTTCTCTGTAGCTGGCATTAGTCACATTTTTTCTACATTATCCTGTTCACCCAGCTTCCCAGTTCTAAAACATACCTAGAATACCTGCCCTAGTGCCCACGCTCTTGCTGACTCCTTCTGTCCTACCGTTCAGGTGTTATTGATGCACAGAGGCTGTTGCCAGAACCCTCCTTGAATTTATTCTTATCTACTCCCCTCGCTCACCCACTTCAGTTCCTTCATGGTATATAGCCCCCCTATAATAATGGTATATATTTCTTCCCAAGTTCTTTGGCTGTATTCCTTATAGAAAGTAAATTCAGTGAAGGTAGAGCCTCATTGCCCTTTTGTCCATAGACCTTAGAATAAAATGCGGCATGTATCAAACAATTAGTATTTGATGGATTATTGATTAAGAGNACTTGCTGTTCTTCCAGAGTATCTGAGTTTGGTTCCTAGCACCTATGGTTGGGTACCTCACAACCCTCTATAGCTCCTGGGGATCTGATGCCCCTGGCTGTCTCAGGCATCTGCACTCATGCACATATCCACATGTACACACACACACNGACAGCTCACAACTGCATATAACTTCAGCTCCAGGGGACCTGACACCCTTTTCTGGCCTCTGCACACACATGCACATATCCACATGTACACACACACACACACACACACACACACACACACACACACTCCTGTGCATAGTTTTAAAAATAATAAAATATTTACTAATGGATGAATCATAAGGAATTACACTGTAGCATGCTCCTGTGGGGAGGCTGAGGCAGAAAGATTGCTTAAATTGTGGTTCTCATCTTGGGCAACATATAGAACTCTATTTCTAAAACAAAAAAAATGCAAATAATTAGTTATATGTCCATAAATAAGGCAATTATTTCTTCAAAATGCAATATTATATTACATTATATTGTATAATAATGCATAATGTTTAAAAATCATGTAAAATTTGTCAAAAGGGAAAAAGCTAAGCACATNGTATTTAATGGATAAAGATAGTGAACATATTTATTTTTATATATCTATCTAAATACTGCCATGAAGGAAAGCATTAGATCTAGTCCAGTAACAAGCGATTAGAGTCTTGTGGGCTTGAGTACTTTTGTGTTATTGTTATCGAAGCAGTACTTACGTAGGGAGTTCAGAAGTTTGAGAAGGAGAGAGAAAGGGAAAAGGACCCTGTGAGAGGATAGCTTGGATAACATCCTAGTATGTAGTGCTCTAGCANGGATGGCACCCTGTGTCCAGGAAGGGCATCAGGCCTGGGTGTACCATGATGGGCTAGGCAGCGGCAGTGACAGTATTTTTAGTCTCTACAGTGTGAGAGGGTTTAAGGTGTGACTTTCTTTAGTGGATAGTGTTGGGCTGGCCCATAGATGATATCTCTGAAAATTTTTTCTATGCTACATCTTCTCTTGGTCTGCATGTCACCCTAGATTCTTAGCCTTACTAATGCTGTGACCCTTTAATACAGTTTCTCATGNGTGGTGACCCCCAACCATAACATTATTTCATTGCTACTTCATGACTGTAATTTTGCTACTGTTTTGAACTATAATATAAATATCTGATATTCAGGATATCTGATATTTAACCCCTGTGAAAGGGTTGTTCGACCACCCTCCCCTCCCCATCAGGTCACAACCCATAGGTTGAGAAGTGCTATTCTAGAAACTGCTCAGAGGCTGACAACAACAGTATTTCGGATTCGACATCTTTCTATCAATTTTGTTTTTCCTATATGCCATTTTCCCCACTCCCTCACTGAGCGTTCCCAAACTCATATTCTATAACATATTTGCTGCACACATCTCAAAGTATGCTTTCCAGGGGAAACCAAGGTAAAACAAAAGGCACTCAGTAAGTGTTGACTCATGGAAGGAACCATTCATAAATAAGGATGTTCAATGCACTGTGATATGATTATTGCTACGAGGCCCTAGAGAAGTGTGATTATAATCCCGTAGATTTTATATCGGTGTTGCACAAAAAAGACAGGCTCTTTAGGATTACGCTCTCACCAGGATGAATTCTCAACTTTTCAGGCTGGATACTTGAGGCTGTCTTCACCAATCCACACAGCTGTTTCTCACTGCCCCTCCCCTACATCCAATCCACTTATTTGTGGATAAGGAAGCCACCAGGCTAGTGTTAATGACTATATGATCATCTCAAGGGCCAGTGGCTATAGGCTGGTTCGGGCTTCCTGGACAGCTAGATGGGGGGGTGAGGATTCNGAGGCTTTGCCTGGACTTGGAAGGGGGCTTGTGGCAGAGCATGTCCATGCTACATGGACCCGGCAGTGNAGGATGTTTACCCTCCATCAGTGAGCTGTCTGCTGTGTTTTTTTAAACTATTGCTTGTGCTTGTGATGAACACCCTCATTAACAGCAGAGTTTCAGATTATTTTTATCAAATCATATCTTTTAAGTTCACTAAGGACAACCTAGGACCTGCTCTGTCCTGGAATTTAGACCTATTCTGTCCTAGAATTTTGCTGTCCACCACTATCATTTTGACATCTCCCCCAGTTCCATATCACCACATGAACTAGGCTTTTTTTTTTCCCTGTCATTCCTAAAACAGTCTACCGAGCTGTAGAATTATAGTATTTGGTCCAAATAACCCAGGGAGATGCCACATGCATTTATGTGTTACAAAAACAGAGCCGCTTAGAATAGTGTGCTTAGAAATTAGAGGTGGCAGACATCTNGCAGGTCATTGGCAGCCCTGTACAATTTGGTTAAATGCCTGGTATTTTTGCACAATTCCTTTTTAACAGTCTCTATTTTACTAACTATTTCAGTCACACCTATTAGGAAAGTCAATGAGTATCTACTGTTCAGACAGTGAGAAGGCCCCTCCCTGAAGCTTACAGCCCTTTCCTACCTCCANCTTAACCCCAGAGAATTTTTTTAAAGCCCCAGAGTTATTCTATATGAATCTCAGTAACAGCAACAACAGTTGAACACTAATATTTACCCTAGAAGTTGGTTCGTCGGACCAGTTTATAGTACGTCAGAACATTGGAAGCAGTCCATACGCTGAAAAACAAAAGATGGACTGAACAAGCTTCTACCCATCCCTGACCCGGGGCCCCCAAGAGCGATGACTTAGCTGCGAGTTTATCGGTTCCAAATAACGGCCATAGTGAAGATGCAAACGTGACAAAAGCAGGCATGGAACAGAATGTGCTGCCCTTAGCCCTCACCCTCATTCACCTTTGAAAGTCTCTAGACCACAGCTANGGACGGTGTGGAACACTGAGCCTCGGAAAGCTTTTAATTTTGAAATTTCTGTTGGTTAGATGTTCTAATTTGTCTGTAAAGAAATGCTCTGTTTTTATAAATAAAGATATATTCATTTTACTAAGATGCTCACCTCCATCACCACCTGTTTGAGACAGGGTATTACAATGTATCCTCAGAGGAGTCCAGGAGGATTACAAGTGTATGCCATGTGACCAGCCAATCCTCTCCTGCCACCCTGACCCCCCCCCTTCTTCAAAATCTGGTAACGAGGGCTTAGTTTCCATTTTATTCATTGAGAGACAACTGAGGTATGAATTTTTCAAATGCCTGTTTGTTTTTCTGCTCACCCCCGCGTGGTCTAAGCAACAACTCCTCCGAGTTTCCCGGTGTTGAGTTGCAAAGGCGTCCCTTGGGTCTTGCCTGCACTAGCACTGGTGAATGCGTCCTCCAGCTTCCTTAATCCTGTCAGGTGTGTATTCTGACTCATTCAAGCCTTGGCAGGCTTCTGTTCACGTCCTCAGGTCGGTTATGTCACTGCCTCCCCAAGTCCCTCACTACTGGATGGTGGTTCCAAAGCCACTTGGACACACAATTCATCACTTCCGGGGCAAAGACAACAGCTTCCCCNGTAGAATTGCCCCATGGGATTTCAGGAGCTGTCTGTGTTCACCTAAGCCCTGTTTATATCCCTGCAAACAAAGCCACAGAAAGCCACAGAGCAGCTAGGGCTGTGAACTAGCATTGTTTTCTGGAGGTACAGGCTCAGAGTAATGTAACTCTTTCCCATCATCCTCACGGGCTTTCAAAGCCCAATTTATTATAGGTGTTGTTGAAGGTCACTGAACTAGAAAAACAAACCATGCCACCTTGATGCATTCCTAATTGCAGATGGCAGTACATGAGGAACAATGGTTTGGGGACCTCGACATTTCTTTGAACCCCAATCAGGAAGTGGGCTGTTTCTTCTTGGCCATCCGAAGAAAAGATTACTGACAATCTAGAAACTGCTATCAGCTTTCTCGGCTATCCTGAACTAACACAAAACCATTTCTCAAGTATCAGCTTGGCCAATGAAAGTTTAGCAGCTGACAGTGCTTTGTAAGAGCAAACACCAGGGATTTGGTAGGGAAGAATGAGCTGACATGAGATCACATTCCAGCTTGTACGCTGCTGCCTGCCCCNGCCAGCAAGGATGGGCAGAAGGTAGTGGCTGGAGCTGATCACACTGACCCCACTCTGTACAGAAGCCTGCGAATGAAAATCTTCCATTTCTTTCCTTGACATTATTCATTTCACTCTTCACAGTGAGCAACTTAGGGGTTCATCAGCTATTGCATGCGTGTGTGTATGTGTGTATGTGTGTGTCCCAAAGGATTCTGAGAGTTGTACCCTGGGCCTTGAGCATGCTAGCCATATACTCTGCCACTGAACCGTAACCCCAGCCCTTGTGAAATTTTTTTAATGTATCAGAAAAAGCAAACAAATCATGTTGAACTATTCCTGGTACGGTCCTCAGTGAGATGAATTGAAAGGTATATTTGTTCTATAAGTCTTCGGTTAAACTTCATTGCTAAGTGATAAAGGGAGAGCAAGAGTCAAAGAGGGCAGCTCCATGAACTCCCACTTAGGAGAGACACGGAGAGTCCACAAGTACCTGGCCTGGCCTCTCTGGGCATTTGCTGTGGAAACAGACATTTGTATTGAACAGGCTGACATCACAAAGCATTTGCTGCTGTCATTTGAGCTGGCTGATTCCAAGGGCCATGCTTTCTGGGATCCAAATTCAACTTCAAGAAGGAAAACGTCTGCACCAAAGGGCAATCAAATGGTTGGAAATAAAAGTGGCTCTGAGGACGGGGCCTGTGCCGATGGCNCGGGGACCACCTTGTCGTTGGGCCAAGCCTCCATCTCCATGGAATACACCATCCTTGCCAAAATGGCCAAGGTACTAGAAAATGCTCTAAAAGCATTATATTTTAACAATGTTGAGCAGCAAAAATGGTTTGTGTTTAACAACCATCTGTATAAAGTCTCTTTTTATTTAGGAAAATCTATTTTAAATTAAATATCATAAGCCCACAAGCCATAGCAAACAATATTTTGAGCATATGCTCTGAATTAATATGGCAAACATTGCAACCTCTATTTTCTTCACAGAAAGGCCACTCCACCCTGATGGGGGTATGGGGAGCCGGAGGGTGTGGGCGGGGAGGAATTTTCAATAAGGCCATGCGGACAAAACGATGGCAGAGAACCAGAGCACTAGGTTTCCCCAGAGTCTCCCCGTCACAGGTTATCTCTACACAGATCCGNTTTCCTCTGAAATACTTCCCTCCAATCCCCTTTTACCCCTTGCCTACACCTCCGCACCTCAGGGTCCTAGGCACTCTGCACCTCACTGACTTCAGCAAGCTTCTGCGATTCCTTGAACCTCTCACCTTCATGGTGATGTGGTCTGAAGCTGGGCCTTCACATCGGGTGCTGGGCAGAAATGGAAGGTAGTGGTGATGTCCAGTAGCCTTGTGCTTGCAAGCACCTCCCCATCCTTCTCCAGGTTCCTCCTGCTGCTGCCCTCTGAAGAGCATCAGAACTGCAGGGGTGGCCTGGGAGCCTACACCCCAGGGGACCACAAATTCAGAAAGCTATTGTTACGCACTGAGGTATGAAGGAGGGTTTCTTAGGCGTGCCTGCTTGCCCTTTGTCTGTGTAAAGGGGGATGGAAGGTTGGGAACAGGTTTTATGGCACATCTTCACCTCTGAGAGTGAACATTTGATCCTTTATAAGGTTGGAAGGTATGGCTAGGATAGCTGCGGGGTCAGAGGCACTAAGACTTGCTACAGTCTGTGGAGTGGCTTTTTTCACGGTGATCCAAAACCGCCTCTCAACAG
>LZPO01075935.1:239896-267323 GCA_001675575.1 Neotoma lepida
GCTTGTGCATGTGACTGTAGTACCCATGGGGGCAAGAAGAGGCATTGGACGCCCTGGAGCTGGCCTTCTAGGCAGTTGTACACATCCCAGGGTGGGTGCAGGGAACTGAACTAAGGTATTCTGGAAAAGCAATATGCTCTCTTCATTTCTTCAGCCCCAAATCTCAACTCTTTCCCACACATTAAGTCTTAATCTTGCCCAGACATTAACAATTATATATGAGTTGCTAAATCAGCTGTAATAAGAGAACTGAAAGTAATTTGAAACTTGGGTTGTTATAATTTATAAAAAAAAGATTGTTTTTATTTCATTCTGTCTGTTTTAGTTTGTTTTCTTATTGATGTGATAAACACTGTGACCAAAAGCAACTTGTGGAGGAAAGGGCTTATTTGGCTTCTGGGTTGCATTTCACCATCAGGGGAAGTCAAGGCAGGAACTCAAGCAGGCAGGAACAGAAGCAGAGACCATGGAGGGAACACCACTTACTGGCTTGCTGCTCCTGGGTTCCCCAGTTTGCTTTCTTTTTTTATTAATTAATTTATTTATTCTATGTGTCTATACATCAAATATCTTGATCCCATTCATTTCCCCTTCCCTTTGCATCTGCCCTCCGACTATGCACCCCCTCTAAAAAAAAAAAAAGTTTAAGAGAAAAAAAAGACAAAATAGAAAAGGGAAAAATGTAAAAATCTCGTCATGGAAGATGTAGTGTGACACTGTGTGTTACACCATGAACCCCTTTGTCCATATATCTGTACTTGTCAGTGTTCATTGCAAAGAGTCATTGGTCTGGTTCGAGGTCTCTGGTTTCTACTCTTGGCTCCTCCTGGATATCCTGTTGTTGCTCTGTGTTGTGGAGATCCTGCAGCTTTGGGTCTGCAGGTCAGGTCCCTTCATCTGCTCCAGAAGATCATAGATGGGGTGGATGATGGAGCAGGCCAAGTCATATCCTTGAGTCTGGGCCTGGGCCTCTGTGCTCTCATCAACAGGATGATCTTTGCTGTGCTGCTCAGATGGTGATGGGGGCGGGGTTCAGGGTGCCCCTGGAGGACCTAGCTGGGTATTGCCCACTCCAGCTCCATGGCACACGGAGTCAGAGTTTCTCGGAGTCCAGTTGGGGTCAGTCTGTTTTCTTATACAATGCAGGATCATCTACCCAGGGACAGTACCGCCCATAGTGAGCTGAGCCTTCCCACATCAATCAACAATTAGGAAAATGCCCCATCGGATGAAGAGATTCCCTCTTCCCAGAGGACTCAAGTTGACAAAAACCCAGTCAACACACTGTGCTCTTCCAGATCAGAAAATCTTCAACGAACTAGAATAATGGCTTTAGATATCAGCAGGTTGATTTAAAAAATTTAACACCATTTCTAAATATTATGAATAAAAAAATATGACATCTGCCATTTCCAGTATGGGGCAATGGACAAAAACCTTAAACCTGTGCCCCCCCTTTTGCCAGTTGAGAACAAAATTGATCCCAAGATTATCTAACCTTAGCTCTGACATATAAGGATTTTATATTTTTCAAGTGATTTGATGTGTATGTTAATGATTATTATAAAAATATTAATCGGACCAACAAATCAAGGTTTAAGTGAAATATTTCATGTGAAGAATTAAAAGCATTATTTGTGATGTTTGGATAAACACAAATTCATTTTATTCTTGCCGAGGGTGGCCCTTTAATATCCTAAAAATATGTTCCCCCATGCAGTCACTTTGATATTAATTTATTTAGGATTTTTTCCTGAGGATGAAATTACTTCCATAAATACAATTAGTTAAGCACCAGCCCAATCTGCCTTGTTTACATTTTAAGAAAAAATTGAGTCAAATTTTAAAATATTTCTATGGGGGAAAAGTTGGATCACGTATTGAATTTCTAGGGGAGGGGGTAAGGTCTGGATATTTCTCAGTTGCTTGTCTAATCATAGTGTTTCCATTTGAGGCGCTATAAGCAATGGACATTTAGTTTTTACCCATGTAAAGTGTAGCTGGTAGAGAGATGGGGGTGTGGGGGGAACAGGAGCTGAGAGCTGCTCCCCATTGTCACAGGGGATGGGGGTGGTTACCAAGTCACAGAACTGTTTGTTCTCAGTAGTCATCTGTAATCTTCAAGACATGTAAATAAGGCTGCTTGCCCATTGGGCATTCCAGGTGTTTTTTCCTTGACATTTTAACTCATTTTCACCTCTCTTTCTTCCTGATTTGGCTCCACNTCCACACAGGCATTAATTTTATCGCTGTGTTCCCTAAATCGTCCCACCTATCAGAGTGGACGCCTTCCACCCTGGCAGCACACCTCACGGTCAGAGTCCCTCACCTCCCTCTCAGGTACTACACTGGAACACATTCTGCACAGCTTCACTAGGACATCAGTGTAAATCTCTAACACAGCTTTGGGGACACTGCTTTATGAGTGACCTGGCTGTACAAATGGCGTAGCAAACGGTCAAGGCTGTGCAGCTAACGATGGGTAGAAATGGTGAATGAGCCTCCGACTGTCTAACTTCAAAGAAACTCAGCTCGGCTGCCTCCCAACCTCCACGCTCACCCCTTCCTGTTTGCTGCAAATCCCTCTTCCTCAATCCATCCACGGACTCCTGCCCAGCTCCTGTCCACAGCCTTGCGTGAACTCCCCACCTATAACAGGTTTCAAATCTCTGAAGGCGAGGCCTGGAGCGGCATCAAATGTGCCGGCAATCCTTTTACAGTTGAAGTGTTTTCACTCCGGTAGTTAATGGCCTTGACAGAGTTCTTACTTTGTACATGGGTTCCTTCAAATGTTTCCATTCATTACCTGAAGGAATCCTTACAATCATGCTGAAGGTGGTAACCATTAGCTCACCTCCACTTTATATATACACGGGAAACCTGACACTTAATGAAGTGTCTTGTCCAAGGACACCCAGGCTGTCTGTCACAAACTAACTTTGGAATCCAGACCTTCTCTCTGGAAAGCTCCATGCCTCATGGTTTTGATACTCTTCTGGGGACTTGTATGTGCATGGAGGAATTATCTGTATCGAGTGTTGGGAAATGCCCACTGGGACTAGTGGTTCTGAGCCAGACCCAGGCTTTCTCTGTTTACCCCAAAGTACCTCAAACAAACCCTGGCCAGGGGACATTCAGGAATTGCATCACACGGCTTCTTGTTTTCAAATACTAGTGAATGCTCAAATTTGTTCAAAATTCTTTTATGGAAAACTGTTTTCTCTATAGTATAATTTTNGATAGTTTTCAATGGAGAGAGGAAATTGGATCAGCACATCACCTGTGTTTATTTTCTTTTCCCAGGCTATTTTTGAAAGGAGTGTAAAAGATCTTTGTTTTTTTTTTTAATGTTAATCTTTAAAATTCTTCTGGGGCATATAATCTTGAAGTCAGCTTAACTGTAACCAATACTAAGTTTTCATTTTTTTTTCCATAAGAAAACAAAACAACCAGCAGAAAGATAACTTACCTGTATAAATCTCTTCACTGATTTCATATCTATATCTATGTGTATCTTGGATCTATATATACATACATACATATATACATACATACATATTTATATATATAAATGATGCTTTGTTTCTGGTCAACAGCATGAGAGATCAATTCTGAAGGGCCATGGGTTTTCTACGGGACATATGAAGATTGTGCAGCTTGGGGCTTGGTGTTAGTTGTTTGTGATAAACTCAGTGTCATTTTGTTTGTTGTGTTTCTGGGTCATATACTGAAATAAAGTACCTGACTAATTTCTTATAAAAATCTGAAGCTGTCAAATGAGCATAGTAATATATTAACTTTCTAGTTATCACATTTTGAAGGTGTTTTGAAAGCTTCTAATATGAATATTAATATGATATGAATATTAATATATTCAGTTAAACTCACATATCTGACATTATGTAAACTGTTTTTTTTTTTAACTCTCATCTCCTAGTAACTGTAAAGGAAAATCTAATGAGCACTCCTATAGTCATCATCTCTACTTCCTGTGTTCTTTAAAAATATTGATTTAAAAGTGAGCAAAAGCCCTCAGAATGTGTATGTCTAATTTAAAATCCTCTATGGTTGGTTGACCTCAATGCTCAGCAGGAATCATGACCCAACACATCATTTTTTTCCTCATTTGTCATTTTTGTTTCTCCCTTTCAGAATCATTGAGAATGAACAGTGTTTCAGAACTCTCCAAGAAAAAGCAACAGAACACAGTTTGTTAAAAGCAGAATTCCCAATCTTTCACATCATAGAAGTGGCTCACCCTGTGTGGTCACAGGCACAGGTCCCTTCTGCTCATGGACTCTTCCATCAGGAGAGAACTGTATTTGCACACTTTTTCTTTCCCAGATGCAAATCTGATTTTTTTCTACCCTGGCAAGAGGCATTTCTANCACCTAGGAANTCCAGTGTTCTTACCTGTCAGAAATTTAGAGGCTCTTTACGGAAAAGCCAACCCATGCTCCTCTTAACTGATGGAAGGTCCTTGGGATTGAATCATTATTTAGGCTACTATTTGAATGACCAGCACAATACAAAGGCCAGCAGTTGGCAAGAGAGGCAGTTATTACTACTGTAGAGCGGTCAGGGCCATGTGTGGACAACTTAGCATCTGCAGCCTCTAAATCTGTTTTACTCTCAATGAACGTGGCTATCATTTGTCCCTCTAAGGGTCACACTTCTTTCCAAGCTCAGAGATTGTCAGAGGTCTCTTTGGACTCTTTGGATTGCTGGTGGAATTCTCAGTGACCTGCAACTTGTCCTGGAGAAGTAACCAAACACAAAGGAGCCTTGGGGAAGAAATGGGAGATGCGATGGCTTAGTAATTTCTGAGCAGCTCCGGCCTTCCAGTCAGAACTCAGCTAAACTCCTTTTGTATTCAGAAATTGTGTTGGGGGACAGGCAATGGCTAACCCCTGAAAAGGCTCCCAAAATCTTGCCCTCTTTGTCACTTAATTGGCTGTGTCCGTAAATCACAATTGGAGAGCTTTTAAAAGCTCCAGAACAGGGATAGGCCACCGCTTTATAGGAAGGCAGGTGTGAGGCCATTAAAGCCACACGGCATCCCAGGGATTTTAATCCCTCTGACCAATTACCTGGAATTTAACTTGGGGCAAGGAGCAAAAAACAAGGTTCCTACTGAGTCCGTGTGTCTGTGCCAAGCATATGTGTAGTGTCCTAGGACTGGTCATCAAGCATAGCTTGTTTCTTCTCTAGCTGTCTGTCTGTCTCTGTCTCTGTCTCTGTCTCTGTCTCTCTGTTTCTCTGCCTCTCTCTCTGTTTCCCTCTCTCTCTCTCCTGCCCTTTGGTTTGAGGTGGCCACCTTTTTCTTCCTTTGGGGTGACTATGCTTACCATTTTGGAAACTGTTTCCTTCAATAACTTGTTAGAAAAATTTTGTAAGGGTTCAAGATTGTTTAAAATTTGTTATTAGATATATCCAGTTCTGAAGATTTAATGAACTCTTCACTCAAAGGCTCACCCAACCCCTTTGCTCAAATTCATTGCTATCAAGGTGGTTTTTCTTCCTACTGTTCTTTAGTGTTTCTAGGAAAGTATGGATAATCCACAAAAGCCGTCACAACAGAAGTCTAGTGTAACAAGTATTGGTCGTCCATCACAAACCAAGCATTCTTCATTCAATATGCTCAAATAAGAAGTGCTGCAGACTTTCAGGTTGGAAATATTTGCATACATATGATTAATGAGATATCTTAGAATGTGACCTAGTCACTAATGTTTCATCATTCCTCATAGACATAGCTGGAAGGGTGCCTGTGTGTTGATGGCCACCTGTCCCATGAGATTAGGGGATAAGATCTTTCACTTGCTGACATCATGTCAGTGGTCAGAAAGTTCCAAGGCTTGAGCCATTTTTGATGGCAGGTTTTTGGTGAGGAATGATTAGCTTGTATTGTTAATACTGTGTGTAGATTGTTTGGGAGGTCAAAATTATCACAGGAAGAATAGAGATCTCCTTGGTCTCAGTCCTTGAGGCAACTATCTGCTTACCTGGTGTCCAATTACTTTTCTATTGCTGTGATAAGATACATGACCAAGGCAATGTATATAAGAAAGAATCTATTGGGGCTTACAGTTTTAGAGGGTTAGAGTCCATAGCCATCATGAAGGGGAGCATGGCAGCAGGCAGACAGACACGGCACTGGAGTGGTAGCTCAGAGCTCACATCTTGATTCACAAGCACAAAGGTAAGAGAGCTAACTGGAAATAGCATGGGCTTTTGAAACCTCAAAGCCCACCCTCAGTAACACACCCCCCTCCAACAAGGCCACACCTCCCAATCCTTCCCAAACAGTTCCACCAACTGGGGAACAAGCATTCAAACACGTGAGCCTGTGGGGTCATGATTGTTCAAAATACCACACAGAGATACACAATTAGGATGACTCACTTGGAAAAGGTAATGTTGTTAGTCACCAAAATAAATAAAGTAGATGTTCAGTACTCAGAGATGTAAAGAGCCAAGGTTAATTTATTCTGGAAAACCTTTAAGGGGAGGAAGGACTTTCAGGAAGATGTTTCAAGATGAGATGAGTAGGCCCAGGAATACTGGATGAGAAAATGTTTTAGGAAAGGCAAGCCCTTGCCACTTCGTTTTTGTCAGCAAAGGGAACAGGCTGACTTTCAAAGACAAGCTTGGGAACAAACAAGGCACTGTAGCTTTCACATCATAGAAGGAAAAGAGTGAAGACAATCCACTCGTTTCTCTTGNCAGCAAGATGTTTTAAATTGTGAATCTTGGTGAAAGCTTAAGGGAGGAGAATGCATGATTTGGAAGCTCAGGAATCTGCTACGAAATCTTGAAAGGAGAGAAAAGAGAAGCCCATGGGACCTGGGCTTGGCTGGGATTCCTCGAGGATGACGTTAGCCTCCTTTGCCCAAACTGGGATCCAAAGTAAGAAGGAGGTGGTTAGTATGCAGTTGTAGTCAGACTCTGTGACAACCACACTGTGCTCAGGTGTGAGCCTGCAGGGGTGGGGTGTGTTGCTTTGGAATTAATGCATCTTCTTCCCTTGGTGGCTCCACAGATCACATGACTCATGAGAAAGGTAATGACGGAGCACGGACAAGTGGAACTTNTGAGCTTGCCTGGCTTTAAAAGGAGAAAACAAAGCTGGCTGGATTGTAGGACCAAGCCTGAAAGTTGAGGGAGTGACTACAGCACATCTTTTGAGTTTCTTTCCTTTAAATTATCTGCCCAACTACAAACATAGGGTCTGAGGATGAGAGCTTCTGTCTCCCATGGAGTGACATCTATGATTTGGCTTCCTGGAGTTTGCTCAGTGAAGGGCAATGGTGATAATGTGCCAGCAACTGTTAGGCCAGAAGGCAATGCATCTGGGCTGTTTCTAGCATGGACCTGAATTGATAAGATTATTGGATTTTGGGTGCCGGTTTGTTTGCTTGGTGTGTTCAATGAGATACTGTCTGTAAAATATCAGTAAGTGGGTTCAAGCATTTCTAAAGGAAACAAACAAACAAAAAACAAAAACAAACAAACAAAAAACAAAACAAACAGGAGTATCCTAGCCAGTGCCCACTCAATTCTGGATCAAAATAACCCAGAGAAAATTCAATGAAGATTTGAAATCCCCTCCCCTAGGAGAATACTGTCAGTTCCAGGATTCAGGGTGTGTAATAGCCCTACTCAGTTATTATCAGTGAGCCATGAAGCTCACAACCGAAACTTCATGAAGCAAACTTCATGCATAGCTGGAAAATCCTGTGGAGTTGTGGATCCTAAGTCTGCAACAATGACCAAGGGTTTCAGGTGAGTTCAGAAACCAGTGACTGTGTCTTAAAAATGTGGGGACTAGATTTCATTCCATACTCAGAAACCAAGAACCCAGACTTGAAAAGAAAGGATGGTCTCATATAACCTTCTACGATGTGTTTTGGGCTCAGCTCTGTGATGGCAGTTTCCATTATTTGAAAGCCAAGCATGGTGGTAAACACTGTCTCTTACAGAAGCACTTCAAGAGAGACATTAGTGCTAACAATGCCAGAGATGCTGAGATGTAAGTGAGGTATGGTGAGGCCTTAGAAAATGGTCTGAGGAGAGAATGAGCTGGGCCTATTAGGCTCTTGATTTGTTGGCCAGTAGTCACCCCTCTGAACTACTTGACTTTAGTAAAGACTGGAAAAATGCTTATTCTATAGTCTATCCACAAGGGCGTTTCATTCAAACACTAGGAGGTGTGGAGAAAGATAAGAATATTTGAGAACAAGAAAACAGCAGCAGCAACAAGAAACCAAGCCCCCTTAACTCAATTTAACTCTCAAGGTGAGTTTGATTTTTTTTAAGAGANAGAAAACGGCTAACACTGATGTGACTGTGTAGACAGACCCTGGAAAGGTCCATTCATCATGAACTCCATGGCAGGAGCNCTTTGAGTGGGAATGCATCTATAATCGATGGCAATGACTCCCCGTGGTTTGGGAATGAGCTGCTCTAGGAACATGAATTTTCTACATGGTTCATATTGACCCACCTAAATATCAGCTGTATTGAAATGCACTTTTTATTACTACTGCCTTTTGAAAAAAAAACATCATCCTGCCCCATGAATCATTTTCCTTAAAGAACATGATTGGTCATCTTTATCATTAGTGTCATCTTTTATCCTAACCATATTATCCCTGGGGCATACTTGGAGTCAGCTGGGTGCTNTAGANCACTGGAGAANTGTNTAGTGCTGTGGTTTTGACTTCTTGNTTGCTTTCCTGATGGATTTCTCTCTTCTTTCTCCTTCCCACTTCACTTCTGCCCTTTCTTCGTCCTTCCCTTCTTCCCTCCCAGTTTTTGCTTATTTGAGAAGCAGGCATTGAGAACATAACTCTGGCCAGCAAGTAA
This sequence comes from Neotoma lepida, assembly GCA_001675575.1. Taxonomy (NCBI): domain Eukaryota; kingdom Metazoa; phylum Chordata; class Mammalia; order Rodentia; family Cricetidae; genus Neotoma; species Neotoma lepida. Next base: position 248,765 of record LZPO01075935.1, read on the forward strand.
CTAAGCAGTGGANAGTGGACAAGGGACAAGTTCAGTCCTTGTCTTTGAGCAACTCCTTGTCTTTAACTTCCAATTGTCACTGGTTTTGGTTCCTTGCATGCCTCTAGTGTTCACACCCTTGTTCTNTGACTTTCCATTTTAATCATGCACTCTCTACTTCCAACTAAAGTAAGCCATATAGCCCCTAACGAAAACTTGAGTGAAATATGAGGGATTGATTAGCCTTTGTGATTTGAGACAATTTTCAGCATCTGTCACAATTTAATAGTAGAACCCGTGCCTCATGGTAAAAAGAACATAGGCATTTATTCTGATATTTGCCATCAGTGTGGCCTCAGCTGTGCCTCATGGTAAAAAGAACATAGGCATTTATTCTGATATTTGCCATCAGTGTGGCCTCAGCCAAGTCACTCCACTTTTCAGGTGCAAACTGGCACTGTGACTGTGATTGCCCTGCCCACTGCCTGGCTCTCTCAGTTTATCTTCTGTTGCTACAACAAAATGTCTGAGGATGTATACATTATAAAGAAACAAGGTTTATTTGGTTCATTATTCTAGGGTCCAGCAATTCCAAACAGCATGGCAAATGTCTAATGAATGTCAAATGCATGGATGGTCTTGACTTACAGTGGTGCTCTCACGAGAACTAATCCCATCACACAGGGCCTGCTCAATGCTGAGAGATGNTCACGAANACTCAACACCCAACCTTTCCCCACTAGGCACTATTCCTCAAAGGCTTCTTGAAATGTCATCATTGGTGCCCATCACACTAACATAACAACATGTGAGCAACTTGTATTATTTTAGAGGTGGAGGAGTTTCTTTCTTCACTTTTGAAATAAAAGAAGTTTTCTTTTAATTTTCATTTTTAATGATAAAGTAGAGCAAGACTCAGTTCAGAGGATTTGAAAAACATAGACTGAAAAAGATAGTTAGATCCAACTGTTTGCTGCTTGTTCTATTTATGCATTTTTCCTCACAGGAATGATATATTCTATCTAGTCAACTCCATTTCCTAGACTTCGCTAGAGTAAATGTTAAATATANGTGTGGAGAAATATATAAACTGTTCCCAGTCTCAATGGTTTCCTAAATACAGTCTTTTAAAAAAAAGAAATCATCAAGTGGGCAGAAAGGCCCAAACACAGTAGCTGGTTGCTAGTGTATGCCTGTTAATCTGGTCTAAATTCTATTATGGCTGACTTCAAGCTACCAACAGTTCAATAGCTAACTAATACCATCTCTAAATATCCATCAAAGTTATCATGAGCATGTTATTGTGACTTGTGAGCACTTGTCCTCTATGGGGTTGGTATGAGGAGAAATGCTCACTACCATGAGATTTTCTTCCTAGTAGCTAACATCTTTTTCTAGTACCATGCAGGGTAAAATGATTTTGTCTGTTTGTTTTATGTGGGCATGCATTTGATATGCGTCGGTGTGTTTCCTGTATATGTCATGCTATAGGTACTAGGATGTCTATTATCCCATTCTTTTTTTTTTTCAGATCTCCATCTATTCAGCCAATCACACATGGTCTAAATTATTTTGGCTTTAATATTTACTATGCTTTTTGAGGATAGCGCTTATCTATTTTAGCAATGCAGCTCCTGTGTCCAGAGAAGTATGTTTTGTGTAATAGGTTTTCAGAAAAGATGCAGCCTTTGTTGGAGTGGTTTTTGGGGGGCAAGCTAAGGCTGTCAGGAAGCCTTGATGTTCTAAGACAAGAGTTCAGGACTTAATGGACCCAGGCAGTATCAATTCTACAGAACTTTGATCCCGAAAGAGATTTTGGATGTATGGATCAGCGCATCTACTGCTCCATAGCAAGCATTTAGAAACTTAGATGCAAGACAGNACAAGGTTTCATTAATTCCAAAGACTTCATGGATTGCTGTATCAGTCATTTTCTGTTACTGTGATAAAATACCAGAACAAAGGAAACTTAAGGAAGAAAGAGTTCACTTGGGCTTTGTACTCCAGATGGAGAAGAGTCCACCTTGACAGGGAGAGATAGCTGCAGACAGCAGGCATGGCGGCAGGAGCAGAAAGCTGAGGGCTCACATCTTCGAATGCAAGCACAAAGCAGAGAGAATGAAATGGAAAGTAGTGGAGGCTTTAAATCCTCAAGGCCCACCACATTGACATACTTCCTCTGTTAAGACTGCACTTCCTAAACCTCTTCAAACAGCCCCACCAACTGGGAGTAAGATTTAAATATCTTAGCCTGGGTGGTGGTTGGGCTGGGGACGATGATGACGACGACGATGACGACGAAGACGACGACACTCTCATTCAAACTACTGTAGCTGCTTACAGACTGCTCTTTCATTGGGCTCATTCGTACAGCTTTATTGAGCAGAAGACCAGTTCTGTTGGTTGGATCCCTTTGCATATCTGTCATCTTCAATAAAGCTACCTGGCTAGATGCCACGGTGGCAGCAACATTTCAAGGTGGCGATATATAGGATTACTCATCAAATTTCTGTATGCAACTTACTGTCTCATTGGCTAAGGCGTGTCATGTAGCCAAGCCCAGTGTTCATGTGAAAAGAGANAATACAGGGTACATGGTACTGGTTGTTGGGGTAAGGGGATGTCTTAGGTACTTGTCTATTGACGTGACAAAACATCATGACCAAGGCAACTTATAAAACAAAAAGCATTTAGTTTTGAGGTTCATGGTTGCAGAGGATTAGAGTTCACGTCCATCTTGGCAGGAAGCATGGCAGCTGGGAGGCAGGCATGGTGCTGAAGCAGTGGCTGAGCACTGCTTATATATGACCCACAAATGAGGGGCAGAGAGAGAGACTGGAAATGGTGTGGGTTTTTGAAACCTCAGAGCCCACCCCCAATGACACGCCTCCTCCAACAAGACCACACCTCTTAATCCTTCCCAGATAGTTCCATCAACTATGGACAGAGCACTCAAATATATGGGTCTACGGGGTCCATTCTCATTGAAACCGCCACAGGAGACATTAGCATATTGGTCTACAACAGTATTTCTTGCTCCTTTCCTGATGCAGACTGGTCATGTGGTTGCCTCCATGGACATGGAATAGTAAACAGTGCCTATCTGGAACATACAGTGAGCTGATTATAAATGTTATTGTTTTAGGCAGATCAACCTTCTTCTATGCTTGGCATACATGATTTTATGTACATGTGTTATTTATACACCCGCCCAAAAGCACTAGAGGCTGCATGCAATGAAAAGCAGATTCACAATTAAGCATTAAAAATACTCAAAGCCTTGAAGGCTAACTTTGTTGTTTTAATTGAATATTAAATTTAACATCGAGCTTCCTAGGAATCAAGGCAAAAAGGAGGAAACCTGATAGCACACGTGCTCTTTATTGCTTGCTAAGAGAAGGCACACTCTGTTTCAGGAATCATCATCATTGTCTTGGCTCTGCATTCATTAGAGCATCTTAGGAGACTATGTAGTCTGTGAAGCCTCCTNAACGAACCAGTCCCCATCCATCTTGGGATGGGATGTGGTGAAACCCAGTGGGGATGTTCAGATACAGAGCTACCTATGCAATGGGGTATGCAGCTTTCTAGTACAGCCATAGTACTTGGAGAACCCAGGGTTCTGAATGCAATCCAGAACCACAGGAGCATGAACAGAGGTATTGGGGCCGCTTCTTCTGTCCTTCAGACATCCAGTGGAGCTCTACTGCTGAATGCTTCTTCGCTTTAGCATGTTCTCACATGAATCTCCCTTCTTAACTTTATTCAGAGCTTTATTCAAATCTCCCATATCACACTCCTTCCCTAACCCCATCCTGAATCAAAGTCCATGGCTCTCCCCACACCCTCTGTGTGGTGTCTCTGCCCTCTCTCACCACAGCACTCTGATTTCCTCAAGGCTGCAGTCAGCACACAGCACCATGGAAGTGCAACTGGATACTGTAACAAATGGAGCCTTGCCCCTGTCCTGTCCCATAGTGTCTCCTTTCTTTTTAAAAAAATGAATTTTTAATTTTATTTTATNTGTATGGAGTGTTTTTCCTGTATTTATGTATGTATGTGTACTGGTTGCCTGTGGAGGTCAGAAGAGAATACTGATTCTCTGGAACTGGAGTTACAGACGGTTGTGAGTAGCCACATGGGTGCTGGAAACCAAAGCCAGGTCCTCTGCAAGAGCAACAAGTGCTCTGAACTGCTGAGCCATCTCTCCAGCCTGTGACTCCCTTCAGACCAGAGGTTTGACTTCTGGGTGGTCTTTGTGATGGTTAATCTTCCGATCAATTTGACTGGCTGTAGAATCACCTAGGAAACACACCTCTAGGCTCACCTGTGACTGTTTTTCCAGAGAGATTTAACTGAAGAAGGAAAACGCTCCGTGTATGAAGATAGTACATTCCAGGGGCCGGGAGTCCGAAAATAAAAGAGAAAGGAGGAAGCCAGCATTCCTCGTGCTCTGCTTCCTGGTTGCAGACTCAGTGTGCCCAGCTGCCCCATGTTCCCACCACTAATCTTTCCCTGCTTTGATGTGCCGTATCCCCTCAAACTGTGAGCTAAAGAAATCCTTCCTCCTCAAAGTTACTTCCTACCTGGCATTTGGTCACAGCAATGAGAAAAGAAAGGAACGCAGTCACGAGTGGAACAGTATTAGATGCCTGAGACATAGAACAAGGAAAAGTGAGTCCAGGTTTCTCTTTCAGACAGCAGCCCCTGCCGTGTAGACTAACTCTCCTCGGGGATGGGCACGCATATCAACATAGCAAATATCTGAGGAGCTGTGTGTGAGTGACACTGAGATCCCAGTCTTGGCTCTGCCATCTTCCAGCTGTGTGGTGGCTTCTGGAAACTTGCAGAAATGGGGACGGTGATTGTGCCTCATTCATAAGACTGAGAAGACCCGGGAAGGAAGTGTTCAGATTGGATTTTTTTTCTTTCTTGTCACATACTTTTGAAAGAGGCGAGAGTCGGCAAAGGAGAAGTGTAGCTGGTTTTTCTCTNAAGGCAATTTATTGGAGGACCACAGGGCTATTTATTTTCTTAACTAGAGGTCATGAGACATGAAGCCTAATGAATGGGATTGTGGCTAAGGGAGCTAGGAGTTTCCCCCTCTTCTTCCAAAGTCTCTTCTCAAACTGAAAAGAGAGAAAGAAGAAAAGTTCCCCTGCAAATTTTATGACGGCAGTGTCAAAAGTCTTCTACCCAAATCGCAGTAAATATTCTAATGAAGTCTGGAAAGAAAAGCCATTTGTAATGGCTCGGGGCGGAGTATTAAGATAGCCTGTTTCTAGTTAGTCAGTCATTAGAGAGATCTAACATGCATGGGAAATGGTTTCCTGTTCTAAGTGCTTTAAAACCCAGTTTTAGGAAACCCCACTTCCTGCCGGCTCATTTGGAGACAACAATGTGCCAACTGGTCAGAATTCTCAGATGGCCAAAGAGTTGCCTCCTTGGCTACAATTTTGCTCAGCTGCTTCTACCTAGGAGAGCTGGGCTTTGCATGTCAGGGTTCCTGATGAGGAGAGAGCTGTACCATGGAGGATGTCTGGGCCTGGGCACCCTAGGGGCTGTCCTATGCATTAAGTGTATGAGGGTGGAGTGACTCACATAGGGTCAGAAACAGCAGAAGAGCCTCCCAGGCCAGGGCCTGCCCACGTGGCTCTGGACTTTGCCGGGCTGGTGAGGATGTGGATGAATATCCTGGCCGTGGGAGGGGCAGGGCAATTGATGGGAAAGGGAATTTTTCAGTTGCCTGATGTGCGATGCATTAAAATGGGATTTTCTAAAATAAGGAAGCCTCAGAGACTTCAATCAGAATGTAGATGAAAGTATTTGCTAATCAAATCCGTTTGTTTCTTTCGGTTTGTGAGATGAAGGTCAATACTGTACTCAGTAGTGGGAAATTGATGGATCTAGGAAGACCACACATTTTCTCACCTCACCTCCACATACCACCCTCAACAGCTGTTTGCATCAAAGAGGGCAATTCATAACAAGACATACCCACTTATAGACGCCTGACTCTTCCCTGAGGAGGCACAGCCAGGCCTTTTCGTTTACTTATAGCTGAGAATTACAGCTAAGTAATTCTCAAAGTAAAGCCAAGGAGGAAGAGGAGTGGTATTGTCCCTTCTGACAGCTGAACTTGGAAGCAGCTTTTCAGCACTCACTCTACACCCTTGCTATAGCCTCATTTANACAAGAATGTCCCTGTCCTGGGTTANGCATGTGTATGACAACTGGAACTGCACAGTGGCTGGGCCTTAAAGGTCCCATGCGTTTCCCCTGCCCTGCTGTGTCTGGGCTGTCACTTTGGTGGCTAGCCTGCTAGACCCAAGAGGATGCTAAGGGGCACATTTACCAGAGCAGCTGTTACCTACAACCCCAGGACCTAGTGAGAAGCAATACTTCCACAGCCAACCTGTAGATACATGGGCTCAATAAGCCCTTGCATTTTGGAGCAGTTTGTTACAGTATGAAAGCTAGCTGACACATCCTCATTTTACAAATAAAACAAGACTCAGATCTTCATAATGATTTTCTCAAAGTACAGGGACATTTGATTCTTATCCATAGAATCAATTGCCCTTTCCAGGGATCTTTCTATTAACTGACTATTTTTAGGATGCTTCTCTGGGGTTTGTATTGTTTTTCTTTAAAGATGGAACCACTGTCATCTTTNTGACTGAACAGCTCAGGACTGGAGCTGATTTTGCAGCCAGGCAGGAGGAAATGGAGGTGTGTTGTGCTGTTGTCTCAACCGCTGTCATAGACCTGGCTAGGGAACAGCTCAGAGTCCTCTCCACATCTGATTTCTGTCAGGCCTTGTCCTTCTCTGTCATCCCTCTCTCCATTAGAGTTGATTTCAAAAAGTGGGCACTTTTATTTTAACAAAGGAAGCATAATTTTGAAATATCATCTCCACCAAAAGCAAGCAATCGATAATGCCAGCGTTTCAGAAAATAGCCAGGCAGTNGGCATGAAATGTTTGGCTTGCCTATTGCACCTCAGATCATAATCAATAGTTGGCAGCTATTTGGCAGGCGGGCCCTGGAGGACAGTGACCCAAGGATGTCACTACAACTCTGAGAGCCTCGCCTGGGTATCAGGGACCTCTGCCCTAGGCTCATTTGTGGGAACTTGAAAGTCTCCCTCTCTCTGGACCTTGATTCCTCCATTGTAGAAGAGGGGCTGTCAGTCCCTCCCTGTGTTTTCCTGCTCTGACGCTGTCACAAGCACAAGGCTTCTGAACATTCAGGTGGTGCTACAAATAGTGAATGTCAAGTTTCAGATCATCAGAACAGAGCCTGTTATTTTCGTGATGTGCTCTGAGCAACCCAGGATTTCATGTCACTGGTGTGGCACGGATATAATTTAGAAAAAGATGAGATTCCTCCAAAGTACAATAACAGTCCTCATTATTTATTTTTTCATCTTATTTAAATAAAGATTGTGCATTTAAAGCTGTATTTGATTGAACAACTGTCCCTTTTAAAAATTTTCCTTGACAAAAGCTATGAATTATTAATTTCTGTCATTGTATTCATGGAACACATGTAATTGTAAGTAAATGTCTGAAGTTAATGAAAAAAATTAAGAAAAGAGGATTTCTTTATAAGAATTAATGAAACGTTTCCTCCAGCCTCTTTGAAATCGTGACTCTGAAGCCTTGAACAGTTCTTGCGGGCTTCTGTCTACATCAAAGGGGTCTGAACTCCNCTCTCCCATTGGCATGAAGGATGGAAGGAAGCCTTTGATTGGCTCGCACCAGCTGAGAGACGAACAGATGAGGATTCAGACCTCAGCTCCCAGGGGCTCCAGTCCCACTTGAGTTGCGATCCACTCATCTTGGACCGCCTTTTGTTTGTGAGAGGTCACAGGGCTTCCCATCCCATTGTTGTCACTGTTGTCACAACTGAGAACATATTCTCTTAACAACACAATAAAGAAGTTGAGCTTTGCCTTCTGAAGAAGAAAAGGAAGAATCAACGGTGTCTGGAGATTCAATCCCCAAATCAGACTGGCATTTGCCTTCAGAGCTTCTACTAAGACGACTTCAAGTCCTACNGGTCATGAGTCCCACGAATCAGACTTCACTAACACCTCTGGAGAACCCCAAATAGTCTTNCAGCTGGCGCTCCATGCCAGCTCTCTTCAGCTCACCGATTCTGTCCCGTCCCACTCTAGCTGTTCCTGTAACTGCGGTGCAGCAGGGAAAACCGAAAATCCAGCACTGGGAGGCCTAGCTTCTGTTTAAAATGCTGTCACTTAGTGCTATGACCCAGGTCATAGCTAAGTCCCTCTTCCATTAGGAACCCAGNGTAAAAGCGAAAGTTTGCCTCTTCCTGGGGCTGGTGTGAAGGTTGAGTGAAATGGGGCCTGTTGTCTGTGGCAGGATACAATTTGCAAAAGAAACTATTTAGTTTTTATTTCTACTCCTTTGTCTCTGGGAGATATCCTGGTGGCTGCTAAGCCCCGCATTTTAGGGATTCTGGCATCATAATGGAGGTTTGAAGCCAATGTTCCTCCCTGGGATCGTAGATATGTGATGTGTCCCAGTGTCCTTTGTAGGTAGATGGAGCCATGAGACAGTCTTGTTAATGGCCTAGTAAGTCTCCCATATGGGGACCCCTGGTTTCTCTGTTTCCAGCACTTCCCAGGTAGATGCAGAGCGTGAATGTATTACTTCCTTTCAACATGGCTGCCACAAAACATTTGACAGAACTAATCAAGGGTAGAAAGGCTTCTTCTGGGTCCCTGTTTGAGACGGGTTCAGCCTGTTNTGGTGGGGGAAGGTGCAGTGGAGTGGCTCCTCTTGAGGGAATATGTGACAGGAAGAGAGAGAGAGAGAGAGAGAGAGAGAGAGAGAGACCTAGATGGGAACCCAAGGGTGGATACAGCCTTCAAAGGCCCAGCTCTAGTGCCTGCGTCCTGTCATTCAGGCCTCACCTCTTATGGCTTCTAGGGCTCCCACAATGTCACTAATTACTGGGAAAAAGCATTCAAAACAGGAACTTTATGGGGCATACGTTGGGCTGAAACCACAACGTAGCATTCCAGGTATCTGAAGATGGCAAAGTCCCACTAAGACAGAAGCTGGCTCTCTGAGCATCTAACANGAGTACAAGAACAACAACATACCTTTGCTATGTTTGNCCGGTGAGGTGTGCTCTATTACCTGAGCTAGTGTGCCATAGTTTTCTGCAAGAAACAACAGCTCAAATCTCCAGGCACTGTTTCCTGGGACTATTAGGAAATCATTGTGGGTGAGGGTGGGGGTTGCTAAATGGTCCCTGACTTAAAGGATATGAGGAAAGGTTTACATTTGGAAAATTCTGTCTTTGTGGGTAATTGTGGTAAGCAGATGGATGAAACAGAAATTTCTTAACCGGAAGCTACCACAATGTTGTGAATTTAGCCTAANTAGCATATCTGCAAGAGATTCGGGAGTCTGAAGCTAGGCTGGTGCATGGTTTAGGATCCTTAGTTTTGCAAAAATGCAAAATTTTTCTCTTCTGCTAGAAAACATCAATGACCAGAGAGTGGTGGTGGTGGTGTGGTGTGTGTGGGTGGGTGTCTGTGTCTGTGTGTATGTGTGTGTGAGAGAGAGGATCATGTTTTGAGACCACCCTTTCTCTATCTCTCCCTCCTCTCTTTTCGAGTGCTCCCACCTTCTGGGTCTGAAGGCCTTTGAACATAAAAAAGAGATTAAGGGGAAAGGCACAGTCCTATGATTTACTCCGATGTGCGCACTTCAGTCTATGCAGAAGAGAGGCCCCAAATCATCCCCAGACCAACACACCATCCTCGGCGAAGGGACCCTCTTAACTCCATCCCTGAAGTCTCCATTAATCCGCCTGATATATAGACATCAGGTTTTTCTGGCACTTGAAACATGAAGCGCACGGCATCAGCTGGGGATTGCGTTTCAAGCCATAAAGACTATGTTTACATGCTGGTTCTGTTTAAGAATTTTCCCCTATCATTTTACTCAAATGGCCTCCCANTTTATGAGAAATAAAGTTAGAACTAATAAAGGCAGCCCCTTCTGAGCTCNGCAAGGCATTCAGNCTGCGGCCATCTTCACTGTAACAAAATACTGAAATTATTTAGAGACAACTGTGAACGGCTCCTGTTCCCTGTTGACAAAAACAGCAGCAGGAGCTAACGTGGAAACAGAACGTAAACACGGGGGAAGGAATCTGAGGATTAATGAAAGACACATTAAGAATTAGAGGAAGAAGTCAAATGCAGGAGAACCCAGCTGAAGGCCTGCAAACTCACCTCTCAGCCCCTGGACTGCTGCTGGGCACACTGGGGCACCTGAAGGACCTTAGACATGAGATGAAATCAGCTCCACTCTTCCCTTCTGTTTGTCTCTTGCCCAACAGGAAGCATTGGGCCACAGAGGAGTCTCCATTTCTAAACAATATAGGCGATGTGAGATGGGAGTCTTCTTGCTTTAGGGTTCTGAGGGACAGGGACAGCCAGGACAGGAACTGAGTTCTTATGACTAAAAATGTTGGTAAACAACTGTTCAAGGTCAACGAATTTTTCCCTAACATTTTCTCTCTAAAATCAAATCCCAAAACTCTGTCCCCTAAAGTCCTCAGACTACAGATTTTCTAGGAGCTCTGGGTTCCCTGTGTTTCACTCACAGCATCTGCTCAGAATCAGAAGGGTTTTCTGGGTTCTGTGGAAATCACACAACATGTGTATGTACCTATGTGTCAGGCAGCTGCCAGAATTGTCCACTGAAGCAATTGCAGACCTTTTTCTCCCCACCCATATTGGACACCTGTGCACTGCCATGACATCCCGACAGAACAACATGAATGAGGAGAGATTTATTTGGCTCCGTGTTGCAGAGGGTTCCATTAGTTATGATGGGAGAGGCATGCTGGAGTTCCTGACAGCCAGAGAGTGTGGCAGAGACTGTTCATATCATGATAGACCGGGAAGCAGACAGTGGCTGGAACCAAGGACCAGGCTATATACATCAAGGGCCGAATCCTGGTGACCTGCTTCCTCCAGGTGCTCCCCCTTTCCTCCCAGTTCCACAGCTTTCTGGCATGGCTTTACCAGCCTCTGAATAAGTCTGTGAACACAAGCTTATGGTGGACAGTCCAAGCTCAAACTATAAGAACTCCTCAATTTCTCCCCATAAAGGTCGCCATTTCTGGTTTTTAAAGCAATTACAACTGGTGTTTTACTTTAGTAGAGCAGATTGTTGTCCATTTACCTTTTGCACTTTATGTGAAGGGTCTGTTCAGTAGAAACGATCCTTCAGGCAGTGATTCTCCATATGTGGGTCGTGACTTTCTCAGGGTTGAATAACCCTTTCACAGGGGTCGCATATCAGATATCCTAAATATGAGATATTTATATTATGACCCTTAACAGTAGCAAAATTACGGTTACAAAAGCAAGGAAAATAATTTTATGGTTGGGGGTCATCATACATGAGGAACTGTATTAAAGGGTCACAGCATTAGGAAGGTTGAGGACCACTGTTATAAGAGATGTTTAAAAGACATTCTTAATGTCCTGTGGCAGACCTAGTGCATTTTCTGCAGACCTGGAGAGGTGGTCGAGGTGGTCATTGTGCCAACCCTTGGACCTGACTGGATAGAGGGTCAAGTCTGAGGAAGAGAGACAACTGGCTAGCAGTTTCTCTCAATCTGGGGATGTCTCATGTTGCCTAAGCCACTGACTGACATGTTTCCAGGGATGACATTCCTCCCCATCAGAGGATATGGTGTCTAATGGTACTGTCCTGAAGGTACCATCTCATCAGAGATCTGTAGTTCTAGATGGTGGAATGAACAAACTCTGGCCCAGAGGCCAAACTTGGCTCACCACTTAGGNTCCCGAAGATCCTCAAGCTGCCACATTTCATTGCTTGAACAACAACAACAACAGTTGTGTGAATACCTGTGTGGATTTCCATGCCTGAGGAAGGGAGCTGCTGGGGTTCTACAGACATTGTCCTAGGTTTAGAGAGAATCTAAGTACGGTATTTATATGACTGTTCAGCATAGAGAAGTGAGTGTGAACTGTCCCTAGTGCAGACAGGTCTTCACTGGTTTTCTCCACCCAAGCTCCATACGGAAAGGTGGTGCCTCTGCCTATCCATTAGATACAGTCGAATGTAAGCTCTTTAGATTAAAATGGCCTAAGCCAGTGGTTCTCAACCTGTGTGGGTCATGACCCTTTTGGGGTTAAGTAACCTTTTCAAAGGGGTCGAATACAGATAGCCTTCATATCAGATATTTACATTATGATTCATAACAGTAGAAAATTACGGTTATAAAGTAGCAACGAAATAGTTTTATGGTGCGTGGGGAGTCACCATGACATGAGGAACTGTATTAAGGGGTTGAAGCATTAAGAAGGTTGAGAACCGCTGCAAGGTATAACAAAAAGATACCAGCCGTNNAACACACGAAGATGTTCAAACTGCGCTCCATAGCATCAAGGAACTTAGCCAAGTAGAAAAGGAGACTCACAAACAGGCTGCCACTAGGGCCCTGCCTGATTCACTTCACTTTTCGAGGAAAACCCAGTGATACTTGCAGGACACTGCACAGTGCTTGCCTGAAGGAGTTCCGAGTCTCAGNGTTAGATCTCACCTCAGTTCTCTGGATGGTATCCTGTCTTTGATGAGCTTCCGGTGGGGTTCTATTGACATTGAATCCTGGGGATGTCACCAAGGATCAGGAAATGAGGGTGTGGAGTCTGCTCCCATTCTGAGGGTAAAGAGTTTTCCAAATGCTGTAGATGCGGGCACCCCACCAACATGTAATCCTGGCTTTTAGAGGGTAAGTGAATGGGATATTTTAATGGAAATTCCGGGGTGATACTGAAAGTGCCGACTGAGTCATTAATACATAAATACTTTCTGAGTGGTTTGGACTCAAATGCTTAGTGAGTGGTAGGTTGTCAGGCCATCTCTTGGAATCAAGAGCACTGTGAAAGAAGTCACCAAGACACTAAGTAAGGGCGATATGAATTCCAGAGTTGGTGGACCTTTGACCGTGTGTATCAAGTATGCTACTCATGAATATGAATGCTTTTTAAAATTAAACTAAAGCAGAAGACAAAGGCTATGTGGCATGTAAACAATGCTGCAATAAACGATGTCACTGCGGTTATAATTCAGGGGTAATCAATGAGATGCCATCGGCATTCCTAACATGGAGTCAATGTGCACAAACTTTTAATATAAGCCTAATTATGACTGTCTCTTTGCATGAAACTAAAAATATTGAAAATGCTGACATTGGGGAGGTGCCCTTGGATCAAATCTCCTGAAGTCAATAATCTATTATGATTTTCATTTTGCAGAAGTAGTGCTATTATTTCAAAAGATCTGGAAAATCAATTTGGCCTTCAGTATATCTGTGTAATAATGACATCCTAATTAAAAATCCCAATCTGAGGAGTACAAAGGATGAGGTTTAATCTCTAATCAATGAACACCAAGTCCAGAAGTTATAGACGCAATCACCCATTTTTAATGAACTTTCTTACTTTCCCCAGGTTTGGCCTGCTTTTCTTTCTGTAGTTTTGGAAGCCCTGTCTGTGTGGAAACACATCCCAGGAAGCAGAGACAATTGGGTGTAACAAGAATGTAAATCAGAACAAGATGCATCAAAGAGCGCATAGCTTCAGAATTGTGTGGGTTTCTTTTTAATTGGAATTTATAATTGCCCCTAATTATAGGACATATTTCACATGTTCCCTTTGAGAGGCTGAGAAGGGGTGGAGCCCTGTCCACTCCAGTCACAAGAGCTCTAACCCTGACATTTTAATTAGATATTATTTTGAAATATGTAAAAGGGATTTAATACTCACCAAAACATATCATTGACTGTGCAGTTTACCCGAGAAAATAAAATGATACACAGTTTGAAAAATAATCAGCCCCTCGGAGGAACTCTGGAAATGCTGGAGGGTAAATGCAAGAAGACATCTCACCACCATGAGCCTGGATTTTCTGATGTTTCCTCTAGGCAAAGTCCCTTCTTTGGAGTAGCCCAGTGTCAATGGCCTCCGACTAGACAAAGGAGGTGGGGTTAAATGATTTATGGGTCCTGTACACCCATCCTGCAGATAAAAAGGGAGGTCAAAGGAGGGTCAAGAATATTTTCTTTGAAAGGCGTTTCTGGTGCCCCGTTACCTGACTGCACGAGGCTGATTAAAACAACCCCTTTGGTTTTCTTCTCCCCAGAGGCCCTGCTCTCTCATGCTTCTGTAGATGAACAGTGTGGGCCCGAGCAGAGCCCAGACAACAGCCCTCCCTTCCTAAGCTTGCCTTCCTAGATCAGTCCAGAGTCGGATGAGATNAAATGTNTGCNTCACTGTATCCAGCACTGGGAAAACCCAGGGCCAAGAACCCCAGGGTTCTCCACCAAGATGGGAGCTTATCATCCTTCAGGCTCTCCAGCCCCTCCCCAAGATTAAGAGCTTCTAGATTAAGTCTCCTGGGGCTTGAAAGAGGAGGATCGATCAGTGGTGCAAGAGGAATGTTGATTACTANAAGGCTCTACACCGGTGGTTCTCAACCTTCCTGATGCTGCAACCCTCTAATACAGTTCCTCGTGTTGTGGTGACTCCTAACCATGGAGATTATTTTCATTGCTGCTTCACAACTGTAATTTTGCTACTGTTATGAATCNGAAAGTAAATATCTATGTTTTCTGATGGTTTTAGGCAACCCCTGTGAAAGGGTCATTTGACTCCCAAAGGGATTTTGACCCCCAGGTTGAGAACTGCTGTTCTAGATGCTAGACTCTGCCTTAGTGTTCTCAGCCACTGCGCCCTGGAGAGTCAGCATGAACTAAAATGTGTATTTAAAGTATGGCTTATCCAGGTGTGCCATGGTTTGGGATTTCACNATCCCAAGAAGAGCTTACTGCCTCCATCAGTATATAATGAAGAAGGAATAGGAGTGAAAATTTCTATATAGTCCCCTCATACTAGGCTCGGTAGGCATCACGCACCTCAGCCAAGACCCACCAGAGATAGCTTCTGCATTTATTACTTTTATGTTGCTGTGACCAAAATACCTGACAGAAACATTGAGAGAGACAGTTTATTTGGCTCATGGCTTTAGAGAGTTTAGTCTGTTGTGTGGGCTGGTAGGAACATNGCAGTCTTTAATTGCTGGTATCCAAAAGAAAGTGGACTATGAAGCAAAGATGACAAGCAGGAGCGGGCATAGCCCTCAAAGGTAACCCTCCAGGGATGTACTTCCAGCAACTAGGCCCCACCCCTAAAAAAAAAATCCCACAGCCTTTTAAAATACTACCACCTGATGGGGTATGATTGTTAAAAACATGAGCCTGTGAGGACANCCTCATTTCCATGTCTTGTCCAAGGTCATGGCTGGCTGGCTGCCTGTGATATGCTTCCTTGGCACTTTGTGTCAATGGTGTTTCCCCAAGGGAGTCCAGGACTTGACTTAAATGATAGGGCTTGGTCCAGATTAGGGAATTCCAGTGATGGCTGGTGAGAGGAGAATCAGACAGAAATGTGAGGGCTCTGAGTCTGTAGAACCTGGCCGCACGGTCTTCTCACAGGACCTGAGCTCNTTGTCTTCTCACAGGAGACCTTGCCCAATTGTTTCCTCATGGGAGACNTGACCCCNTTGTCTCCTCGTTGGAGACTAAAACCCATTCTCTTCTCTTGGAAGATCTGACCCCACTGTCTTGGCTGCACTGGGAAAGCAGATCAGTCACATTGCTATAATATCCAAAATCTGAAACTCAAAGTAGTTGGGGCACAGATGGAGTGGGTAGAGGAAAGGCTGCCCTTCGGTGCACCCCCTTATTCTGTACCTTGACTTAGCACTCACCGCCCTTCCATAGGGTGGTATTACTGAGTCAGAGGATGAGAGACATGAAAGGTCTCATCCAAGGGCATTGTTCTCCCCTCCCGCCCTGCTGGCTCCCCACACGACATCTCCTCACANAGACAGTGGCAGAGAAGAGAAATTGCTGCTTTGGGTTATTGATGCTCTCCATCTTTGGGTACCAGTGCCTTGCCATCACTGCTTCATCACTGGCCCTGCAATGCAGGATCATTGTTCTCTGGGGAGGAGGAAACCCATGAAGTGATTGTTGGGAGAAGATGTAGACAGATTCTNCCATCATCTCCTCCCATNTTCCACATAGGAAGTCCCCCAGACCAGGAAAGATGCTGGGAAAACATTCCCAGGGGGAAGGCAGAGTAGGGGCACATCCCCTAAAAACCCACTTGTGTCTAGGCTGCAACAGTATTTTCTGCACGTACCCCAGCAGAATTTCCTGTGGATTTCAGATCATCCTTTATTTCCAATTACACTCTTGTTCACATTATCGATTTGGAGGATACAAATGTTGAATGACAAGAGAGGCAGAAGAAACAGGGAGGGGGAGAAGAATTCCATTTTGCCTGAAGGAGAAGATGCTGAAATGCCACCCCGTGCAGCATCTCCGAAGCGTTCATCAATGTGGCAGAGGCTGGCTCAATTATCTTTGTGTCAGATGATTATCTGAGAGCTTAATTTAATCTCCATTATCCTCCCCCGTCATATTTCAATTAAATCTGCTATCAGAGTGTTAACACATCTTTGAACCTGCTATTTCTTCAGTTAATTTTCCACTAAGAGGTGCTGGAGAGTAACAGATGTCATAATTATGCAATTATTAAGTGTATCTGACACTCGTTCTCTCAGGATTTTGTGGTTGGGGTAAGAGCGTTGGAAAATTAATCTGATGGCAATATGCTTCCGTTGTGATCCATAACACCACTGCAGGCTGGGGGCTGTCCTCCTGCTGTTCCCGAGGCTGCCGCCAGGAAAGATGCAAGATTAACCGGTTGTGCGTCAGGTTCCTTTCCCTATCCCACATCTGGTGAGCTGGATGAGTTCATTAGGCCANGCAGTTCAAAGGCAGTTTTGATTTTTCTAACCTTCTGTGAGTCCTCGGGAAGTACAGCAGGCAGATCTCAGGGTACTGTTGGAAGTAGAGGTGGCAATGTGGTGGACAAAGTTGGGACTGTTTATAAGCTACAACCTTGAATGCACCACATTCTCTGTCTGCACTTTTGTTCCATGATGAATGAGAAGCTGGTTCTGTAAACTACTGCCCCTCCAAGCACTCCAGGAAACCCCTTACAAGCTATCTATCCTCTCCCTCTTGCACATGCGTGCGTGCGTGTGTGTGTGTGTGTGTGTGTGAGAGAGAGAGAGAGAGAGAGAGAGAGAAGTTTAATTTTAAATATCCCTCAAAGGTTCGTACATCACAACCCCCTGGCATGTCTCTTACCTGCTGTATTTGTTTTCTGGTCTCCATGATCTGAGCAGCTGTTACCACATTACCACATACTCCCATGATGCTCTGCCTTGCCACAGCTCAACAGACTAATCAATTGTAGACCAAAACCTCCAGAATGGTGAGCCAAAACAAATCTCCATCCTTGAATTTGATTTTCAGCTGGTGTTTTGTCACAGTAAAACAAAATTAACACACACCCTCATACAACACACCCTCACACACACCCTCACACACACACACACACACACACACATGTTCTCATTCTCTCTCCCCCTTCCCTTCCTCTCTCCCTTTCTTACTTTTTCACACACACTTCTAGCTATTTAAATTCTCAAAACTGTTCAATTTGAGATATGAATAGATTTCTGTTTGTTTTGCATCTATAACATATAGCCATTAAGACCAAATGACCATCAGGACTTCAAATCATGACTCTGCCATTTGCTAACATGACCTCAGGCAGAGAGCTTACCCNTGTGATCTTTCATTACTTTTCCTATAGCACAGTGATGGTATCATGAAACTAATTTCCAAAGATTGTTGAGATGACTAAATAAAATATTAAATTTGCCTTTGTCTATTTGTATTCTTGGCTCATATATAGGAAAGGTGCTAAAAAATACAAAGGAAGTTGAAGTTAGGGATAGATGTGTAGACTGGATATGACTGAGTATCTTTGGGAATTTCTTCCTAATATGATGTAGTGTTTTGAATACTGCTTAAAAACACAACCGTGTCCATGAAGACCATCAAGTCCTTGCTTAAGATCAAGGACCAAGCTCAGAAGAGACTTGCCAAAGCACAATTNCTGCTACTGATACAATGTGGCCCAAAGCCACGCTCCTTCCTCCCAGGCCAGAGCTGCCTGGTCTCNTCATCCATATGGTTCAGTCTTCTGGCTACTAAATCATTNTCAGACTGCTGCACCCCCATCAAATCACCTTCCTTCCACAGTACTGCCCAAGTGTATAAAAAGTAAGAAATACTTGCCTGCAGCACAGGTGACATGCTTGTGGACGGGGCCCGAAATTCTTCAGTCAGTGGGAATCTTGGATTAAAAATGACTCCCTAGCTCCAGCCCAAGGTTCTAGTTAAACTGAGATTATAATAAAAGCAGCTCATTGTGTTTATGATCCTCTGTCCCCAGGGGCTTCTGAGATGGCTCTGGGCTCCACAGGGACTTCTGAGATGGTTCTTGGCTCCCACAGGGGCTTCTGAGATGGTTCTGGGCTCCCACAGGGGCTTCTGAGATGGCTCTGGGCTCC
>LZPO01075935.1:275081-303510 GCA_001675575.1 Neotoma lepida
CTTCCTCCCTCCCTTCTCCTACCTCCTACCTCCTTCCTGAAATCAATTGAACCCAAGGTCTCATGTGCATTTGTAAATACCAAATAGTTACTGTATCACTGAGCTACAAGCCCACCGAAGTGTCTCATCTCAATCCCAGACATTTTTTGCTATTCTTGTTCTGTTTGCTTAGGTGACTAGGGCACTGGTGATGTCCTTCCATTGATTGTCTTTCTAGTATGGTTTGTTATATTCTCAAGTTTCTTTTTCCCTTTTAGTTTTGGCACTGTTGGGGGTCAAACCCATAGCCCTGTGAATGTTAGCTAAGCCCTCTATTAACTGAGACACCTATCCAGACTCCACATTTCTGAATATTGAATATTTTCTGTTACTATAGCAAAATACTTGGACCTGGGCTCTTATAAAGAAAAGAGGTATGTACAACTAAAGGTCACACTTTTGGAAACTTGAGAGCATGCTGCCCACTATCTGCTCAACCCTGGGAGGAATCCCTTTATTGGGCCATGAAAGGGAAAGGACCACACGCAGGAGGCACCGAGCACACAGAGGGAATTTGTTTTGTAATTCACTGTCCAGGATTATGCTAATCCTTCCAGAGGGCAGCACCCTAGTGAGCTGAAACCATTCCACGACGTTTTAAAGGTTTCACCACTTCTCAACAGCACCACACTGGGACTGTGTTTAGCACATATGAACCCTTGGGAGACACACTGCCTTAGTTAGGGTTTCTGTTGCTGTGAAGAGACACCATGACTACAGCAATGCTTATAAAGGAAAACATTTAATTGAGGTGACTTTCAATTTCAGAGGCTTAGTTCATTATCATCATGATGGGACATGGTGGCATGCAAGCAGACATGGTGCTGGAGAAGGAGCTGAGAGTTCTACATCTTGATCCACAGGCAACAGGAAGTGAACTGTCTACCACACTGAGCATAGCTTGAGTATAGGAGACCCCCAAAGCCAGCCTCCATAGTGACACACTTCCCCCAACAAAGCCACACCTACTCTAACAAGGCCACACCTCCTAATATTGCCACTCTCTTTGGGGGCCATTTTCTTTCACACCGCATGCACAACACTGCTATTCAGACCACAATACTGCTATGCCTTGCAGTTCTTAAATGAAACACGTCTTGCTGTCTGTAACCTGAAGACCATTCTCTGGGCTCTTCCACACAGAGCTGCCTTTTCTCTGGAGTCCTGCTTCTTCCTGACTCTATTTCTAACCTCATCCAGGTGCCTCTTCCTCAGGCAAACATGAATGGGCTCCTGTCAGGTTCCCACAGAGCCTTAATCCTGCTTCCACAGGGCCCCATCTTCATCCTGCAGCCTTATGTTGTCTGTAATTACCTATTTGTGTGACTCTTCACATCATACCTGTCTGCACTANCTGACTCTAAGCTCAATGGTGCATAAAATGGCATTACTCTATTTTGTTTCCATACTGTTGCCAGCACCTGATGCATCCAGCACACGGAATCTCAAGAAATATTTGTTTGTGCCTCATTTGCCCTCTGACCCAACGTGAGACAGCACACACTAACTACAAAGGCCTCCCCATCCAGCTTGCAAGTCTGTGATTAGACATGAATTAATTTCTAATGAATCCACAGAGTAAATTTACATTCTTACATTCCTGCTTTGGAAACATTTNCCCTTTAAATCTGTTCATAGGATATTTGGAGGCCGACAGGAAAGGTTCTCATTGTAGCCGTGCACATGTATCTTTTTCTGACTTGGATGAAATTTCATGGCTGGTGAGCACGTCTAATCGGAACATTGAATGTTGTTTAGACTGGACTCTCTCTGTCTCTCTCTGTCTCTGNATCTCTCCCTCTAGTGTGTGTGCATGTGTGTGTGTGTGTGTGTGTGCGCGCGCGCGCGTGCGCGCGCGGGCATCTCTCTACTATGTGTGTATGTGAGTGTGCACTTCTCTCTCTAGTGTGTGTGCATGTGTGCGTGTGTGTGCATTGGAACATGTGTCTGGACCTTCTTTTGTTTTCAGGACAGGTATCCTCATGACCTCATGATGAGGGCTTAGATAATACTTAAGGGACTGGGATCTGAAAGTGATGGATGACGCTGCGCATTTGGATTCCAAAACCATCCCCAAATCTTTACTCAACTCACCCCTGCAGCTCCCCAGTGTTGTGACACCTAGCAATTATCACCCTGTGCAGAAAAGAGGACAATAGAGAAAAGGAAGCTTTGCACCCAAGGTTTGCCCTCAGACCTGTGCTCCAGACGGTGCGTGCTGCTGAGACAGTACCCAGAAGAGCTCCATGAGGAAACAACGGCTGGTGAGGCCTGAGGTATGTGAGACTCTGTCCCTTCCCACTACATTTTGCCAGAGCTTCCAACTGCATCTTACAGCGATGGCTATGTCTCCAGTCTGGGATCAGGACACCCATTGTATATAATTTCCTTATAGGACCAGGCATCTTCTTGGCGGCTGGATGTTTAGTAGACAGCCCAGTGCCTGGGCAAAATACTTGGTAGCAAAATATTTTTGAGCATATGTGAGTCTGATCTCTCAGTCTCCTCCCTTCTTCTTGTGCAGAATTCCTGTTATGTGTGCTGTCCCCACAGCTGTTTCAATACTTAGATCTAATAAGATGGTTTAATACTCTTGAAAAGAAGTTAGTTTTTTGACAGAGCACTTGTGCATGCAGGACCTTCAGCTAGATATTTCACAGTTAGATATACCCCTCCCTGTTCCTCTAGTCGCCCTGTGTGATGGGTGTGTGAGGTCGAAGCTAATGAATGCCAAAGTTGTATTTGAACCCTTCTTGTCCCAAACTGTCAAGCCCATTCCACTACTATTTCCTCTAAAATGCTCCCTGGCTCTGAGCTCCTGAGTGCCAGTGACATGCCACAAAATTGTACACAACCCTCATGACAAGTTGTTGCCAGCTTGTCTGGGATTTAGTGGGTGGTGACTGTCCAAGGGATGGGCTAACTTTCTTTTGCTGTGTGGATCAGGATGCAAGATGGACTTCTCTCCCCACCCCCAAATCTACCCATCCTCCTGGGGCCATTCAGCTGACAGCTGTGGAAAGGACAGCCTGCTGAAAAAGGGTCCATAATTTCCCTCTGGCAAGAGACCGAGGTCCAACTTTGGAGAGGACAATTAGTGTGCTCTCAGCTGGAACAATGGGGGTAGCAACAGATGCTACTTGTCCCAGGGATGCTGGGAGCCGCAGCCTCCTGCTAATCGGGGGGCTTTCTTCTTCCCGGCCCAGGAAACCTGGCAGCTATGCCCGAGCTGAGAGGGGGTGGGCTGGCTGGAGGCCGGTAGGAGTGTCTCTGTCAGAGTAAGCCTGAGGACAGAAACCCCTCAGAGCAGCCACCACCTCCTCAGATGGCTGCCCCACCACACCACTTTCCTCTTGGGTAAGGATGTGCCCAGAATCACTCTTCTATGAACTAGGGTTTGGACACATTCAGAAAGTGTTGCCAAATAAGTACGAGCCAGACGTCCAGGGTCAGTCGATGTGAGTTTGAATCCCAGTATCGCCATTGGCTAGCAATTGTCCTTAGAAAAATCCTTCACAATTGCTAATTCTCAATTTCCTCATTTCTACAATGAGGGAAATAATTGTGTACACACCACAGATTTTTCTGGACACAAGAAACCAAATAAAGTGTGAAGAACTCAACTTTACAGTGGATGTGGTAAAAATGGCTTTGGCAATCTCTATATAACCAGGACGACTATGGGGCTTCCGGTGTAGCCCCATGGTAACACGTGCATGGCCCTAGGTTTGAACTTCAGCAAAGTGCACGTGTATACACACACACACACACACACATGCACACACACACACAGAGTGGGGGAGGGATAGAGAGACTAAGGGAAGGGGGCTGTTCTATATCAAGGTGGTACTAATGATCTTGGAGATATTTGAAGGGAGAGAGTCTTTCAAGAACTCCCCAGATCAGTTACACTCTGCTGACACCTAGAATATTGCAGAGACTATGAAAACTGTCTTGGATACATTTGTTAACAGTGTTGTGAGAATTTTTTCAAAAACAAAATGAGTTGCTGATAGGTTAATCAGGTATCTGAAGCCAATGAGTGACTCCAAGTGTGTCAGTTTTTATGCCAGGCTAAATGACATCTTCGCAGACTTGGATTGGGCTTGATTTGCCTNTCTTACCATGGAGATTTTGAAATTACAAAGTGAGCACTGGATGTTTGACAATGCTTGTCTGTGAAATGTCCATTGCTTTTTATAATGGAAATAGCTACCTCTGCATCAACTGTCATCTACTACTAAAGGAAGCTTCTCTGACCAAGGTTGAGGGCAGCATCAAGCTGTAGGTAGAAGGATAAGTATTCCAAAGGTAGCTGGATACTACATCAGTTCATTAATATGGAAGTAGTAGATTCGCCCCTAGGATCTAGGACCACTCCAGCTACAGGTTCTTAGCCAGGTTTATGGTGCTAGACAGGAGTTTCCTCCTATGGAGTAGGCCTTAAATCCAACCAGACAGCTGTTGAATGGTCAGATAAGAGCTCATGGAGGGCTTCCCCCCAAGATTCAGGGAACATTGTGGAAGAAGGCACAGAAAGGTTGTGAGGGTCAGAGGACCGGTAGGACTGTCTTGAAAAAGTGTTTTCTGGGTGTGTCATGGGTGTTGTACCCATGTCTCAACAGCCATGGTTGCCTGCACAAGACCTGCAGAAGACCACACCAGTCAATGTCCCAGCACAGAATGAGGAGGGGCTCCCAAGGCCCTCCTTCTAGTTGAGGAGTCACAGGCAGTCAAGCACTGTGGGGGAAGAGTAGGTTTCTGTCAGGAAGAGGGCCACTGATAGGTCATCCACGCACCAGTGGTCAGCCCTCCACCCACATTTATATGGCCGTCCTAATTCAGCACATCAGATCCTATGTAGAAAGAAAACAGAGGAGGAAGAGAAGGCATGAGGTTGAGAAGGGGAGGAGGAGGGGACCTGGGAGGAAGAGGAAAGGGGGATATAATAAAAAAGTATCAAACTCATCTCTGGAATTCTCAAAAAATTAAAATGATCGTAACACATATGAGTTTGTTTTTCTTTTATTATATTAAATTTTAATATTTAGTTTATAAGAATTCCTGTTACTATTTCATTTTACTTACTATAGCAAATGCTATCCATTTGGATCTATAATATGCATAGATAGTATTAAATTCTACTTATACACACACATAGACATAAACGTACGTGGGTAGTTTGAGGGGTAGGTAGGGTCCTGGTACCTGCTTTTTATTTGTGGCATTGGAAATCAAACCCAGGACCTCACACATGCTAGGCAAGTACTCTACCACTGAGCTATGATCTCAGCCCCCCTCCCCCATATACTTTATATTTTAGAACTCCATGCAACCTTAATCCATCCTGAGTACCACTGATTTTCTCTTCCCTTTAATTCTGAAACAGTGATAGTAGGTTAAAAAAAGAAGAAAAAGAAAAAAATGGACTCATTGGTGCATAACTGGTACTAGGCCCCAAGACCCTTGCTCACTGCTCTCTGTGTGCCTCCCAGAGTTAGCATGGCTGTCAATTGACATCCTTTCGACATGCACCGTACAGTCCCCTAATTTAGCTCAGTGCTCAGGAAGCTCCTGGAGATTCTAGTCATCCCCTGGCTCCACATCGACATTTTGGCCCATTATTGGAGCGAAGGGCTCCAGGTATCAGTGTCTTACACCATTGTGTTCTGTGTTCCATAGCCCCGCTATCTCCCGATTTGGGGGGCCCCTTAGTCCTGGAGACTGGTTCACTGAACAGCAGCAGGTCCTCCTCCTGCCCACCTTTCTCTATTGGTCCTCATGTCCTTCTCTTGTCCTCACCTTTCTTCCTCTCTCCTTTCTTCATTCCTCCCTTCCTTCTCCCCTTCCTCTTCTCTTCCTTCCTCTGCAAGTATCATTTAAATATGCACACAAAATGCACAATTAATAAATGCATGCATGAGTAAATCATCATAAAAATTCAACCTTGAACAAAAATTGAAGAAATGGAAATAATACAGTGCCTGATTTTAAACTACACTACAGAGCTGTAGTAAACAAAACAAGCATGGTATTAATACAAAGACAAACACATAAACCAATGGAACAGCATAGAGAATGCAGAAATAAGCCCACACATTCCAAATATCCGATTCTCAACAAAGATGCCAAAAATACATATTGGAGAAATGACGATCTCCTGAACAAATGGTTCTGGGAAAACTGGATTTTTCATGTAAAAGGGAAGAGGTCACTATACAAAAGTCAATCCAAAATGGATCAAAGATCTTCACATAAGACTTGAAACTTTGAAAATACAGTGAGATAACACTATAACATATCAGCAGAGACAAGGCATTTCTTACCAGAGCACCAATAATCCAGGAAGCAAGAGCAAGAATTAACAAATGAGGTTCCATCAAATTAAAAACAATTAATAGTAAAGAGACGGCTTGCAGAATGCGAGGAAATCCTTGCCAGGTATTCACTCAATTGCAGATTACTATCAAGACTATATAAAGAACTCAAAAAACTAAACATCAAAAAGAACAGCCCAATTAGTAAATGAGGAAATTAACATAATAGATAGTTCTCAGAAGAAATGTAACCCCCCCCCACCTCCAGGCTCAGGTATTTGGCTCCCATCTGATGGTGTCATTTTGGGGAGGTTGTACAAACTGTAACAGGTAGGGCCTCTCTGGAGAAAGTGGGTCTCTGGGGGCAGGCCTTAAGGTTTGTAGACTGGTCCAACACTGGTAAAATGTGTTGGATGTTCACAGGCTGGTGTTGTGTGTTCCTGCTACCTGCCATCCTGCTTTTCCAAGGGTGATGGAGGATACTGCCTCAAACTGAGCCAAATCGTTTCCTCCTTCAGTTGCTTCTTGTCAGGCATCTGGTCACAACTATAAGAAGAGAAACTAAGACAGCATTCTTAGCCCTAAAGGACATGCAGATCAGGATTTCACTGATATCCCATTTCATATCAGTCACAACGGCTAACAGCTAGAAAACAAACAGCAACAAATACTTGTAAGAGTGCAAAGTGTGGTGTGTGTGTAGGGGGGACCCTTATATACCACTAATGAGAATGGAAATCAGTGTGGAGTGACTTTCAAATCCTAAAAACAGAGCTGTCATATGATCCAGCTATACTGTGCCTGTGTTTGTACCCAATGGTACCAAAGTGAGCTCACAACAGAGGTAACTGCAGATGTATGGTTACTGCAGTAGCAACAGCCAAGCTATGGAGTTAAAGAAAATCTCTCTCTCTCTCTCTCTCTCTCTCTCTCTCTCTCTCTCTCTCTCTCTCACACACACACAGAGAGAGAGAGAGAGAGAGAGAGAGAGAGAGAGAGAGAGAGAGAGACTTGGACATAGAGTGAAATAATTTACAAGCAAATAGCTAGTGTGAAGGCAGTGCAGACTCCATCTTAGGATAGGGCCACCATCTTAGACCACCTGCTGTACTCAGTTCCAGGAAAGACCTCAGGAATGTGCCATGACTACTCGAACAGATAAAGGACAGCATGCTCCTGTAGACATTCTGTCTGCGGTTTGTGGCCCTTGAAGCTATCTAGATAATCCTGCTGAGCAGCCCTGATAATCCTGCTCAGCGGGTTGTGGTTCCCACCAAAAAGTCTAATCCAATGGTTTCAAATGTGGTTTCGTGCTGAAAGTGTAGATCAATAGTTTCAAAAAATCACCTTGCGCCATATCCCTTCTACCCAATCCCAAGTTACCAACACAGGTAATTCCTGGCTTGCAGTTTTTCCCTATAAAAATTCTCTACACCTGGGCTCATGGCCGCCACTGCATTTTTCTCCATCTTCCTGGCAGTGGCCCAGGTTGAACCTGACAATAAAAGGACCCTTATGTGCTTGCATCAGAAATCGGCTCCTTGGTAGTCTTTGGGGGTTTCAGGAAACAGGTACAACACTAGAATTAGAGGTCATCATGTTAAGCAAAATAAGCCAGACTCAGGGATATGAATGCTCTGTGTTTTCTCTCACACGCAGAATCCAGAAAAATATTGATGGAAGTAGAGTGTTCAAGGAAAGGAAGAACACTGGGGAATAAGTAAGTTGGTAAGGAGGTGAATAGGATCAAAGCATGTTCTATGCATGTATGAAAATGTCACAATGAAACCCATTATTTTTTTATAGTTTTTTATATTTTAATTAATAGTCTCTAGTTTTAAAAAGCTAGCCCAACAGTATAAATGTATCACAAGTGGTTAAGATGGTCAAAGATGCCTCAGCTGGGTGGAGTTTGCTTTTTAACTGCCTTCATACTGGGGAGGTGTCTTCAAAGCTGTTCAATTGCCCTTTTGAAGCATAGAAGGTCCTTAGGGACCAGTTGACCTTGGCTTCATGTAATGATCAGCTTTGCACACTGCAACTCCCTGAGTCTCAAGGCCTTCTGTCTCAAAGAATCACATTCCAGCAGGTTTTCTGGTGAATTTTCTCATTTTCATTTCTGGATGACCTTTCAAGCAAGGGCAAGGGTCTACAAGCAGCTGGGAGGGTATGCCACCTCTCCTGAGATACACAGGAGGTAGAACTGTATTTAGAGACAATACCAAGTTCTGCTTCCTNTGAGTTAGGGAACACATGGATAGTGGCTTGAGAATTCTCCAGCACATGCCACCTTGTGGCCAACCTGATGCTTTTCTGAACCACCTGGTGGAAAACTGTTGCCTTTGACAGTCACACCAAGTGAGGTACAAAAGAGAAAGAGCGAATGTGACAGTGATGACTTCTCTCTTCATGGACACATATTTCAAGGAAGTAGGAAGGAGAAAGAGGAAGCAGATGTGGTCGGTTTACCCATCAGCTTGGCTAGGCTCTGGTGCTCATTAGCCAAGTAAACACTACTAGGTATTGCTATGAAGGCTTTTGAGGATGTGGTAACAACTGCACTCAGTTGACTTTATGTAACAAGATTATTCTTGTCGATTTCGGGAGTGGATGGTTTATCTAATTAGTCAAAAGACCTAATTAACAAATATAAGGTGTATCTGACAGGAATTTACCATGGACTGAGTGCTAGCTCCTGCCTGGGTTTCCAGGTTTCAAGCCTACCCTTCAAGTTTGGACTTACCAGTTGTGTCAATCACATATGCCAGTTCTTTGGAGCTGAAACACAAACATGCGCGCGCACACACACACACACACACACACACACACACACACAGGAGGAAATGTATGTGCATAGGCACACATACATACATAAATACCTGTCACTATGTATGTTTTCTCTCATATGCAGAATCTAGAAAAGTAGTCATAAAAGCAGAAGGGGACTTTTGGGGAAACGGAAGAGGACCTGGGTTGGGGGGCATAGAGGGACGAGTGAGGGGCAGGTGAATATAGTTGAAGTACAANGTCTTCATGTATTAAACTCATAATGAAAANCATTTATTTTATACAATATATGCTAATTAAAATATATCTNTATGCATGCCAAACAGTCAACCAATCATCTCTCTATCTAGTCCCATTTCTTCAGTAGAACCCTAACCTGTAACCCAGTCTACATTATCACTGACAACAAGGAGGCATGTCCTGATGTCAAGGAGAACCAGGAAACAAAGACGTGGGTGATGCGGCTTAAGGTGATGAGGGGGCCATTTGGGAGGAGGAATATGTGAGGTGAGACCTGGAAGAAAAGGAGGAGGAGGCGGGGGAGGTCTGTACAGAAGAGTGTGTTGGAAAATCAGTGGGGGCCGGAAGAGAGGAAGGCTNCTTGCTAGAGAAAATAGACTCTGGAGGATCATACAGTCAGACTGGGAAANCAAGAGCCATGGGCAGGGAGGGAGGTTGATGATCTCATGCAGAGGGTACCCACGGGAGTTTCCAAGCACAGACTTTATTTTAGGAAAACCACTGAGATTCACTTTATTTATGAAAGGGAGATTTTCATTCCCTACCGAGCTCCCTTACAACTGTGAGAGTCCTATGAAACACGGCAAAGGAAAGTGTTCNGAGACAGAATGGGTCCGAGTCAGGCAAGCGGTGGTTTTAGTGAGCAGGGAAGAAGACCAAGGGCCATACAGTTGGAGCACAGATCCTCTTGNATTAAATGCAAATCCACCACCAAGTGTCACATGACTAGACTCTTCACAGACCCATCTGAACTTGGTTCTTCACCAGCTTTAGGAGAAGACAGTTCCACAGCAGCCATACAGAGCGCTGCTTTTTTGTCTGGCCTCTGTAGCCCTGGCAATGCTTCCTCAAGAGATCTCTTTCAGCTTCCAATCCCTGCAGATCAAAGACCTGTCCATGAGAATCACTGAATCAATATCAAGTAAGTGGGACCACAACTGCCGCCCTTTCCTCTCTCCATAGCAACAGCCTTCAGAGATCTAGCATCTGGCTTTGATGAGATGGGAGTATTTGGATGTATTTTAGGGTAGGGGACTAATGGCATCCTTAGTGCACAGAACCAGGAGGTCCCTGAGAATTTCCCGGTATATGCAACTGGATCTAGAAGACTCGGTCCATGCATCAAGCAGGCACGTTTCACTCCCCACTGCATCTCATTCTCCTATTGCGTCTGCCTTTGCTTTCAGGCATTGCTTCTCAGGCAGCTGTGACATGGCCACAGATATTGTCAGCAATTTTATATTATTTTGAGACAGGGTCTCTCTCTGTAGCCCTGACTGTCCTGTACCTTGCTACATAGACGAGTGTGACAAGTGTGACCTCAAACTTGCCTCTGCCTCCCTAGTGCTAGGATTGAAGTTGTAAACGTTAGAAATCTTTTTTTTTTCCTTTTTTTTTTTTTCGAGGCAAGGTTTCTCTGTGTAGCTTTGGCACCTTTCCTGGAACTCACTTGGTAGCCCAGGCTGGCCTCGAACTCACAGAGATCCACCTGCCTCTGCCTCCCGAATGCTGGGATTAAAGGCGTGCGCCACCACCGCCCTGCAAAAGTTAGTAATCTTAAAGGAAGGTTGAGTTCCTGGCCCAAAAACATCTGATCATCGGCAGTTTCCTGGAAATTCTTGCTGACACAGGGTTTCTATAGACACCAGAACACGCCCAGTCCATCCCATGGGCTTTTGGTCCTTAGAAGGTTTCCTGACACCTTTTTGCTGTCTTGGCCTGTGCATCATCCTTGCTTATGTCAAGCATAGAAGGATGGGTTATAAATGCATTGCTTCTAATAGACTGAGGCAGGTGCTCAAGGGGTGTGTGACAGAATCCAGAGGAGGCTTCAAGCTGAATGGTGCAGACAACCGAGCTCCCTAGCACTGTAACTTCTGTGGTTTGATTTCTGCCACCATATAGGCACGAAGGAGGGAAGAAGGGGGCTTTAATATGTCTCCGACTGCTCCTCTTTCTAGGAGTCCCCAGTGCCCAGGCCAGGGTTTCAGCTCAAGCAAGTGGGAGCTATGAAGAAGCCAGAGCAAATCCTTTCTGTATGTAGGGCAGGTTTAAATTTAAACCACACAGAGTAACATTACCTTTTATTTGTTTATTTAATACATCTAAACATAGGTATTTCATGTAAACAAATGGAAATCTTGCCAATTAATATAAACTGTACTCTAAAATCTCTCTTTTAGCCCTAGTTATCTCTTACCTGCTCAGTGATAGACAACATTAACCAGTTTTGGATGTAAACTTGTAAGTTTTCTATGATTTTCAAGCCAATAAATTTGTTCACTTATAAAAGGTATTGTTTGACAGCCAATTTATTGAACATATAGAGTACGTTTCTATTGCTGTAACAAAACACCTGAGATAATCAACTTACACAGCAAGAAGTTTATTTGGGCTGACAGTTCTGAAGAGTTCAGCACGTGATCAATGGCTCTGTTGCTTTGNAGATGTGGAATGCAGTGTGTCATGGCAGAAGAGTGTGGCTGAGAGAAACCACTCACCTGGTGACCAAGGAGGAGAAAGGATGGAGGAAGGCAGCAGGATCCCACAGTTTCCTTTATGGTTGTACCTCCAATGACCTAAAGACGTCATATGAGGCCCCGGCTGCTAGAGGGCTCACCATCTCCCAATAGCCCCATAATAAAGACCAAACCTTTAACTCATGTGCCAATGGGAGGAACAGGTCCAAACTACATCCAGCTGTATCTATCATCCTGAAGTTAGCCCCCAACCCATCTTCCCAGCTTCATATGTTAAAGAAGAACCCATGTTGACCAATGTGGGTGTATTATATTACATCCAACTGCTACATCTGAACCATGGCTTACTTACTAGTGTTGATGGACAATACTTGTTACCTACTTTTTGTCTATATAAACCAACTCGCAACTAAAAACTCTCACTGGCGTTTGTGCCTGCACATTATTTTTAAATTGGGATACATATTGAGAATTGAATTCCTGGNATATAGAGCGTGCTGAGTCTTAATTTTAGGGGATCTGATCAAGTTAATCAGCCCTCAACATAATTCCATNGGTTGGCACACCTGCCAGTCAGCTCTTTAAAGGATCATTTTCCTCACATCTTGGCCTTGGTGGGATTTCAGACTCNGTTTTCCTGATTTGTCCTCCCATCCAGTTGTTCCTGGTCTTGGCATCTGTATTGATAGCACTGAGAGCACATGTTGGAATAGCTGAACAAACAAAAGCCATCGCTAGAGAAGTAGCTGGCAGTTTGGGATCCAGTGCACAGAATCTCCAGAGGAGGCTTTGCCTCATGTCTGTTCCTTGATGTAGTGAGACCACTCAGAACTAAGCAGCTGCTAACTGGATCTGGGAAAGGGCTCTATACATAGATACAGACAGCCCAGTGATGACACAGACACAAGCTATCTATCTATCTATCTATCTATCTATCTATCTATCTATCTATCTATCTATCTATCATCATCATCTCCTTACCTATGCATCCTTTGTCACTGCTTTGAGATAGGATCTTGTGATGTAGTTTAGGTTGGTCCAACTCAAAATATCCTTCTGTCTTACCGTCTTGGGTGCAGGGATGACAGGTGTGTCACTATACATGACTTCAAATTATTTGATTTAAAAACACAGAACCATCTGTATAATATCAAGAAGACCTCCATCCTTTGAGTAGCTATCTACATATTCACTTTNTTCTATTTCTTTCGAGCCTTTAAAGATGATAACTTTTTTTTTGTAATGTAAAAGACAGTCAACTGAAACTGCAACCAGCGTGGATGAAGTGGACATGTAGGCGATGATTTTCACAACCTAATAAAAGATGGCCCAGCTCTTCAGGTAAACACTGGGCTGCCCCTCCAGTTTAAGCTCTACAGAGGCTGATGATGATCCAGCTCCATAGGCAGGCGCACCAAAGACCTGTTCTACAAGACTCTCACATCTGACTTCTGGTGCACACTTTCCTGTTAACTTTTAGCATACGTAGCCTGCAGGCATGCTTCACACACCTCTCCAGCATTCGGAGGAACCGACGATCAGCCAGAGAAATGTGCAAAGATTTGAGAACACGCGCAATTCTCACTTTCTACGTTGTCGGTGGGTGACTCTTCTGAAGGTTCTTTTCTCACCACGTGGCTGCAAAGCAACCTTCAGGGTGGCGGCATTCTGACACAGTTACACATTTAATGNACACACTCCTCTAAGGAATTTCTTCAGATTTGATAACTGCTTTCCTGGTGTTCAAAGACATGCTATACCCAGAAGTTCCGAAGCTAGTTTCTGTTCTTTAACTGTAGAAAGATTATTTCAAGTCTGTTCTACCTTCAAGTTAGTTCAACCTTCATGTAAGGATCCATATTGGTGGGAGTAGCCTAGATAAATATTGAAAAAATAAATAAAGAAAAGATAATCCAAATAATGTTTGCCTCACTTTGACCTCTGACATGATTTTACAGTTTTTTTTCTTTAGACAGTTTATCCTGGTGTATATTGTTACTTTAAGTTTAAGTTCTCTCTCACATCAGGTTCCATAAGGAGAAAGGCCCAATTTTGGTCTCTTTTCTGGCCACCTTAGTTCCTAATACAGGGTTAGGGGCTCATGCACACCAAATCAATATTGACTAGAATGAAGACACTTCATGTTACCAATCCAAATAAATATACTAAGTAGAAAATAGTCATAGCTCTTTTATTTGTTCTTCGAAGGACCTGTGAATGTTTTATAAGCTAATTCTGGACGTGGACATCCCTCACAGCCTTGACCACGAGCCCCACATCTAAAGCTAGACAGTCTCTGCTGACAGTCTGGAGACTGTCTGTGACTGGAACATGCTCCAGTGAATACCAAAAGGGGACATGAACACCTCAAACTTTCATAGAAATGGCACATGTCCAAGACATAAACAGAGTAGCTACTTTTCTAGAAATTCATTTTATTATTAAATTTTACAGAAACATCTGTCCTTAAGGGACTAAGAAACAAACCCAGATTATCTGAAAAACCTTGGCCTCAGCCACCAGTGTGAGACNTGAGCTTGGGTCTAAGGCACCCAGGGGAAGATAATACAAAGGGAAAAAAGAAAGCGGGAAGGCAATTTTTCTATTAGATAATACAGGACTGAGGGAAAAAGCTCCGTAAGAATAAAGAAAGAGAGGAAAACTGAGAAGTTCAATGGTCTTATACGTGCATGTATTTTGACATATTTAGTTATTAACATTTAATTTTTAATATATATTTTTAGTTTAAATAGAATTATATCATTTCCCCCTCTCTTCCCTCCCACCACCNCCTCNCAGCTACACTCCTCTGAATCCTTCCCCTTCCCCTCAAGTTGATAGCCTCTTTTTCTTTGATTATTATTGTCGCATATGTGTGCATGTGAATATGCACAAATATATACAAATACAACCTGCTGAGTCCATTTTTATTGTTTGTGTATATATAATTTCAGGGCTAACCACCCTGCATTGGAAAACCAACAAGGGCTTCATCCCTGGGAGAAGCTAATTTTCATTTCAGCTTCATTAGTTGCTTATAGTTCTTTGTCTAGTGGTGGGGCCTCCTGAAACTTCCCCCCTTCCACGTTAATGTGTCTGTTGATGTCACTATCTGTGTGTGACCCAGGGTTTTGACAGATAAGCTTCAAACCAGGATCTTAAAACTCATGTTGGTAGAAGAGGAGGAAGATAATTCTAGCCCTTTCCACCTGAAAAAAGGAGAGGCAAGCTGGAGGACTGACAGCTGAGTTACAAAGCATTCACTGCCCCTCGCCCTTGTCTCACAGTGAGAACCAGGTACTTACACAGCCTAGAATGATACAGTGAGAAGCAATGAGCTTGTGTGATGAGCATTCATGAGACAGGCTTCAGCTGAAAACACTCGGCCCCAGGTAAAGCCCTTCCACCTGCCAGGATGCAGGAAAGTCATTCTGTCAGCTCCTGTTCTCTTTCTCTTGGAGACTACATCCTTGTGGCTAAGGGCCATATCTCAGAATGTCTGAGCCTGAGTTTAGACTCTGACTCTTGACACAGCCTGTGAATCCCAGTATATGTTGCTTAACCTTCCGGAACCTCAGTTTCTCAGCTATCTAGGAGGATAGAATCAGCTCTTCCTTACGATGCCTGTGAGATTTTTGCTTGAGAGAGAAACATCTGGTACTGAGGCAGGAATGGATGCAGTTGCACACCGGCTTGCCAGAATTTGAAAGCTCAAGGCTTAAATGACTTTATACTTCCAAGCATCCTTCCACTAGCNTGTGGGTGATGCTCCCTAAGCACTAGGCCTTCATTTTGATAGCAGCAAATATCTGCTGGGGTGTTATCCGACTATGAGTTAGCTAGCACTGCCCCACCTGATAACTGGGAATCTTGCAGCACAGTAGGTCTTGACAGGTGTGCTCGATGGAAGAGTGTTCAGTTTGTCCTTCTCTCATTTTGTGTTGTTCTGAGACCACAGGTGCTGTTTTGAGGAAGATGACTGCTACAGGNAACATGGACGAGATAGGCATGTATACACAATTTTCCATGCTTGCCTGAACAACCGTGTTCAGTTTTGCCATTGTATTTTGCCCGCTGTTCCTAGAGATGATGGGTCTCTCTGGAGAGTGGCAACCTCCACAGATTTTCCCAAGCTTTGCTGCCCCTCTCCCATCATCGGCTGCCCCTCCTCTTAACTTCACTGGGAGTAAGATTACTGCATAACCCAACAAGTTAAATTCCCGTCTACTCATCTAGCAAGGGGCTAAATGCAGGAGGTATCTTTTATTACTGAGCTCTTGCCTGTTTGTTGGAGAACGCCAGCCTGAATGATATTGGGCTCTTTTTCCTGCTTCTCTTGTTGACACTCAAGGCACCATCTTCAAAAGCAGTGTGTGTTTTTCTGTGGTAGAGACTCAAGAGGGGTCCAATTTTGCCATCAATCATATTTAATAGCCTATGTCATTAATGTAATTTTGTTATTGAAGATTCCTAAATCTATTCAGTGGCTTGCACAAGACAATTACGGTTTTTCAAAAAAATACATGTATGTAATCAGATCTCACCTTTAATTAAAGCCATCCCAATTAATGTGGTCATTCCAACTATAATATGCAATTTTTACTAAATAATACTTGACTTTGCATTTTCTTCACTTAAAGGAAAATGGCATAAGAATGAGATGAAAATTTGTAATACTCGTGTCTTCTAAAAGATTGCCTGCTGCGAGAAGGATGTAAAAAGTTGTGGAGAATAAAACATCCNATGCATTTAGCATTTTAAACAGTGTTCTTTTGCTCAGAGCCAAACTCAGCTCTGCATTAAGATAGATCCAAGTTTTAAGATCCACTCTGCCTAAGGAAGAGCTGTTGGAGTTCTGGTTTTTGACCTGATTGACAGCCAGGCCTCTGGGATCCACATTGCTTTCCTTGAAAAGTATGGACAGGAGGTGAGCACTGTGTAGACTATTTGGAACAAGTTTTCATTGTGGGATCCATATCTCTTTCATAGAGTATTTGCTTTTAGCTTAAAAAATAAATGCAGTCAGATGTGGTGGTATGTGCCTGAATCCTGAAATTTGGGAGGTAGAGGCAGAAAGACCAGAAGGTCAAGATCTTCCTCCTTAGCTCCATAAGGAATTTGAGGCTAGCCTGGGCTACAGGAGATCCTGACTCAAAAACATGACAAAGAAAACCTAGCACGAGTGCTAAGCTAAAAATGCTTCAGCAGAGGAAATCTGAGGGGACTAGAAATGCCTCAAGTTCAAATTCAGTCTCAAATTTACCCAGCTCTTGAAAAAAAAAAAGACTTCATTAATTTTTTAAGTAACAACAAATTAAGACAAAAAATACATAATAGACTCAATAAATAGTATTTCTCATCAGCTACAGTGTTTTTATTTTGTGCTTTGATATTACTAAAAAGCAGAGACTTTTTCCTGTTTGGAGAAAAGTAGCAGTCTTCCTTTTTGTTCTTTAAGCATTTGTTCTTTGGCCATTTTGTTACTTGTTATTTAAGAGCTGGAGAAAGAGGCCGCTCCGTGCCAGGGGGACGTTTCAGCCCAGTACTACAGCCTCGTGGCTGCAAACACACGGCTAGGGTAGAGTCCCGAAAGGAACTACAGAGGTGCATAACGACTCCTCCAACAATTTAGAATGTTTGAAGTTAATTATCCTCCTCTGATGACTGGTTGTCTAGACATTTTAAGTATTTATTTTGTGGTGTCCCCTACAGTTCATAATTAAAGAGCTAAAGGACGGCTCCCGGAGGTTTTTACTGGCCAGACCAGAAATTACCCACACAACATACTGTGCATTGGCAAAACACAGGAAGAAGTTGAATTCCTTTTTTTCTTTTCTTTCTTTTTTTTTTTTTTCATGCAGTTGGATGGGAGGCATCGGCTAGAGTATTGACCATCTTTGAACCGCAAAAGGCATTAATGAACCCAGCCAACATCCATAAGGCTCGGCAAAGGATCCCAGCCTGGGGCTCAGTTTGTCAATGGTTACTAAGAGACGGGATGGGAGATGGGCAAACCTGGAGAGCCATGCATTCACTACCTTTCAGTACCCGAGGCTTACCCATGTATCCTATCAAAGGGTGTGGTAAGAGGCAATGATATAATACAGGTATGGCAGAACTGTTTGTTCCTGAGGTCATTCATTCATTCACCCTTCAGATCAGAGCCAGAGGCTGGCTCTGCTACTAAGATGTGTCACTCCAGTTAGGTTGTTTGTCCTTGATGATACCAGTTTCTTCCTTTGTTGGATGAGAATGATAACACTGATTTTCACGTGGTCATTAGGTAACTTCCACTGACCGCTGTGCTTGGCACATATTCCCGGGCTTTATCTCATGAACTTTGATGCTTGCAAGGATTTGATGGTGATGTCACCAGTGCCAAGGTATTACAAAAAGGTGTGCAGTTCTTTCCACTCGTAGTTCTGAAGCCTAAGCTCTTTAGGACATACCATGGAAGGCTGCAGTGTGCTCTGCTGTTCTATGTCTTGTCTCTCATCTGCAAGTTCCACATATAGTCTGACAGCACAGAAGAACAAAGAAACAAAGACCTAACATTTCAATGCAGGACTAGGTCTGCAGGTACTCAAAGTCCTCAGCTGAGTCAGAAGTCAGGAGACAGTTGTCCACCCAGATACCATATTCTCTGCCATATGCCATCTAGCTGGGGTCATAACTGCTTCCCTTGGGAACTTGAGCTTTCAGACACACACACACACACACACACACACACACACACACATACACACACACACACTCACACAAATTCAGAAGCAAGTGTGCAACGTGTTTAAATTCCAAAGTGCCTGGGAAATTATGGTTTTGCCATTTTGCCGTCGTTGCTGTTAATTCGGTTAATTTTAAGTGCTGTGTCATTCTGACTCCTGTCTGGGGTTGTTCTGGCCTCAGTCATGGTGAGTCAGGCATCGCCCAGCTTCAGTGCCANAGATAATATCCTACAGGCCTATCTATTTCATGGTTTCTCTGGAGCCCAGAGGACTCCAAGTGTAACAGTGGTAAATTGTGAACTTAAGCCTCAGGCTTCACTCATTCTTAAAGCCAACACCCGCTTTCCAGGCCCTGCTGCATTTGACTTGAAAACTAAGCCATCTGGAGATGTTTCTGAAGGAGTAAAGAGTGACCACATTACTTTTAACCATGTTTGTCATCCCACAGGACCAGTGTGGGCAACAGCTGACGGTGCAGACCCTGGTAGAGCATCAGTGAGAAAGACCTGGCTTTAAGAGGAGAGCTGACCAAGAAGGGCTGCATCTGGCCCCTGTGGCTTAGTCTATGGACAGAAAGTGTGGATGGACAAGAAGACAATGGAATGATGAACGAGGGAATGAGAAATTCAGTTTCCTTTCCGAGCCAAAGTGACTCAGCTGATGAACTTCGTAATTGATGAACTTTGTCAGAATTCCTGGAGAACCCACAGATCATAAAGATGGGATAAATCTAGAGTTAATGGGTGCCTCTCCATGGTAGACACTGTCAAAGGCAAGAGTTGGAAGGAGGGAGGAAGTGAAGAAGGAAAGAGGGGAGGGTGAGAGAGAGGGAAAGAAGGAGGAGAGGAGAAGAAAAGGAACAGGGAGCAGAGGAGAGAACCCTGATCCCCANTGGTGTCAGCTACTAGCTTCTAGGCCTGTCTGAACCTATTCACATGCCTGGACTTCTCTGGAGCCATAAGTTTATTGTTTACCTTGAAGCTTTAGTTTTGTTTTCTTTTGATTTTGAGACAGGATCTCACCATGTAGCCCTGTTTGGCCTGAAACTCTCTCTGACCACACTGGCTTCAAACTCACAGGGATCTGTCTACCTCTGTCTTCCAAGTGTTGTAACTAAAGGCAGAGGCCACCATTCCGGACTTTACTGGAAGATTCTTGATCATTTACAAACAACAGGACTGATTAATACATCCAATGAAGGGGTGGTGGTGGATATTAATCTTGATTTTATTTTGAAAACACAGTAGCAGATGAGTGGAAGCAAAGGCAGGTAAAGGGCATTTTGATAGTGTTTTCCACAGAAACCTATAGCCCACAATAAGTTCTAAAGGCTGGGAAGGCAAATCAGACCTAGAGAAGTCTTGTTTTGGAGCAGAAGCCGATTTAAACAGCGTGGTGACTTGTGGCTCAACTGGAAAGTATGATGACAGCAAAGGGAAGTAAAGGCAAGACTTAGGAGCAGACAAGAGGGCTACTGGAGCAGGGTGCTGAGCCCCTAGCCGAGCTCCAGGTAAATGAGTACCTTTCTCCCAAATGGCCTCTCTGAAATCAGTGTTCCTCTCTCACTGGAATTAAGACATTGCAAATCTTCTCTTCCAGTTACAGTTTGGATGTGGCTACAAAAATATCCATCCACAACTTACATCTGAAATATTCCTCCAGGTAGGAAAAGGTGAATTTTTAGACAGCTCTGTTAGGTTTCNCTTAGTTTTATCAATACTGCCTCATTTCAGTGTGAGGGGACCAGACAGCCCTTGCTTCATCCCATGAATTAATGATTCTTCAAATCAATTTAATCTAGAGCCTAATAAATTTTCCTAATGACAAATCAATGTCAAAAATAATGAAATGAGGAGTGATTCAATGTGTTTGCCCCCCAATCTCTACTTCCCCAAGCAGAGATGTATTATCTGAAGGGCGGATTTAACATTTTCTTGTTCCACAAGGAGAGACACTTTTCCTACTCTGGCTGAATTCTCAAAGGCAGAGGACAGGCTTCTTCTGTCTTTTCCAGTCAGAAACTAATGTCTACAATGTTATCCTTTCTGCTTCTTTTTAAACCATAAGCATCATGAGAACTAGGGACCTTTGGTTTTTCTTGCTAAAGCATACAAACAAAAAGAGAATTGTGCGTGCATACCTCTGTGTGTGTGTGTTTGTGTGTGTGTGTGTGTGTGTGTGTGTGTTTATATGTGTGTGTGTGTGATGTTTCCAGAAAGATTTTTAAGCAGTGCTGTAAGGTTAAGGGGTGAGTGTTGTAATATATTAATGCCATGGAGTGTGTAATGGAGAAAATGTCTGGGAAATGATGGCCTCATGGTTTGTCCTTGCTAACCTGAATTCTATTGCTTAAGACAAATAAATAATGACACTATTAAACTAGCACTCTTTCTATCTCCAGATGTGTGGTCGATAGTCCCAAAGAATTAAGCAATACCTGGTGAAAGCAACTACGTGTCCACAATTGAATCAAGNGCAGTAGGTGGCCAAAGGGAGATGGATGTCCTAATGTGAGAACCCTTCCANTGGAGTTTAGTTGGAACTCAAATCTACACAATGGGGGACAAAAGCCACGTGCTGATAGTGACAGGGACAGCCCATGTACAGAGCAGCCGGCGGTGAAGGAAAGAGCGGCATTCCGGAAGCTTAGCTGAAAGGCCTAGATAACAGGGCACGGCATAAAGCCCGGAACATGAACTAGGTGGAGGATAGGGCGAGATAGACACACTGAGTCCTGAAGGTGCTTGGCCTGGTGACAACAGTGACAACACTGCTCTTTGTGCATTTATCTTAATTCTCTAGACTTCTTCAAGTTGGGCTGAAAGGGGAACAGACGAGACCAGACCAGATGGTCTCAGGAAGATTTCCCTGGGAAGGTCCTCTGAGTCCCATTGGCCTAGACTCAGCCATTCTCTTCCAGGGTCATGAGACACATTTTGTATGTCTGACATAATGGATGTGTTTAATAATACTCTTTGGCCTTCTGGGAAAAGGGTTCAAAATACCTTAACCTTTCCTCTCTCAGGGATGGGCTGATCAAATATTTAAGGTTGTCCCCGCTTCTACCCTTGGACATTGCTTAGGATGGGAATGCAGGAGAAATTTCTTTCTTAATCCTGGCCACACAGAGATGTTGGTTTCCTGCACAGACACATAGAACCCAGATATATTTATGGTAAATTAGATCAAGGTCCCAGAGCCATGGACATGGAACCTTGCAGCAGATACCTCCTTTATGTATCAGAACTTTCCAGGAGAGTCATTTTGTCTGATGTCACTGATGACTGGTGTCTCCCTGGACCTAAATGGTCCAGTATTGTTGCTGATACCACTGCTGCCTTTTCCTAGAGAGAATGGTGACTTTGCAGTGGTTGGAAGAAGGATTTAGATATGACAGAAAATGAAAACCAAGCTCACTCAGTTTTTTTATACATCGTCTTTTTATCAAAATGTATTTATTTTGTGTACATGGGTGTTTTGCCTGCAAAGGTCAGAAGATGGAGTCCTATCCTCTGGAACTGGANTTACAAGAGCCTGTGAGCCACCATGTGGGTGCTGGGAATTAAACCTGGGTCCTCTGGAAGAGTGGGATGTACTCTTAATGCTGGGCCATCTCAGCCCATACACCAAGTCTTAAAGGAGCTCTCTCCCATCAGGCCCTATCTTCTACACTTCTACCATGCCCCAATAGTCTATTCAATTACGAAGTCTTCAATTGGTTAATCCATGGATCAGGTCAGAGCCCTCATGATGAGATCACTTGCCCTAATTCTCACTTCTGAACAATGCACTGGGCATCACACATGAACCTTTGGGGCATTTCAGATCCAGACCACAATACTGGCCCTTTCTTTAAATTTCCTACTTTGAATATGGCTCTCATTGATTCGCACATTAATATATTTGTATGATTGGCTTTTCCCCGTTTTATCTGTCTAATGCCAATTATTTCATAGACTTAAAGAATCAGACTGTCACAGACGATTTAAAATTTCCCCATTCTAATCAACAACTTGGATTCTCAGAGCAGGTTTGGGCTGCACTGAGCTGGGCTGATGCCAGGATAGACATACTGGTGACTTTCAAAGGATAGTGGGACATGNAAGACAAGCAGAGAAACAGAACATGATTCTGGACCCACTAAGCAGAGTCAACAGCCCTTAAATATACATGGGNTATAAAGTATGGACTGGGTCTTTGTCATGCAGTAAGGTCAGAAGACCCCAAAGACACCCCTAGCTTTTAGTTTTGGCCACATTGCTTGTGCATATGGACTTCCTCACACGCTCTTGAGTGGTGGTCCTCCCCAGCACAATATCCATTGCTAACCATTGCCACAGGACATACACACTATACCTTTGCCTGGCTGTCAAGGTCCCCAGAAGGTGGTCCCCACCTCTCTGGGGGCCCTGTTTTCCTACCATCTCTCTAGCCTATTGGTCTTTCTACTGGATCCTTGTCCCATGTTCCCCTAAGCCCAGTGCAATATTTGTTTAACCTTGCTTTCTGGAATGTTCTCCCAGGGCCACTTGTCTTCTCTGATTGNTGTTCATTCTTCAACACCCAGTTCTAGCTCTGCCATGATGCAGATGTGTTCCCTACTTCCGGCCCCAGTGGACTGGAGCATGACTCTTGTGTGGCCTTTACTTTGACTGAAACAGATACTCAGCTCTTACAGATTTTGNGTTCCTTGACTATTACATATTTTCAAGATCCTGTGTCCTTACTTCCTATTTCCCCTGGGGTTAGCATGACCCNAGGCTCTAACCAGATCTGTCACCCTTGTTCCTTCTTGTCCATTGTACAGCGTTGGTCACNCTGAAGGGAAGCTCATTTTTGGAAATGGGTAGAAAATAAAACATGATTNCGTCAGTAGCTTTTNGGGGCTGGTTTTTACTATCTCTTANTACAAAACTCCCGCTNTGTGTATGGAACACTTTTACACATATTCCTCCTGTAACCCAACAATGTGATGGGACCAGGAACCGAGGCTCAGAGAGGTTACAGAGTTCATTTAAGTCCCTACGGGAAGAGGTAAAGATGGATTCAAATCCAGTGACACACGTGTCCCTGGTGCCTTGGGGCAGCTTCTCTCACAGGAAAGAATTTGTTATTTTTCCATTCCAGCTTCCTGATGTTACCATGGGAATTGAATTCTTCCTGGTTACTCTAGGAGCTAGACAAAGGTCTGTGTTTGCGCTGTGTCAGCCTCTTGGTGCCATAGGAACAGGACTTTGATTCTAGAAGAGCCCCATCTTTGCTGTCCCTACCCCTGCTCCTGTGGCCTGTGGTCATAGCCCTTGCCTCTTGCGTGGCCTATCTCCACAGTGCCCTCCTTCTCCCTCCTCCTCCAGTCAGTCCCATCATTAATGAGCCTCAGAAGGAGGCAGTGCAGGGACTTGAAAGGGTACTTCCTTTCTTATTTATAGGTCTCCACCAGAGGACCAGAGGCGAGGAGTGTGGTCTCTACCCTGAAGCAAGGAGCAAAGCTCTCCTAGGGGGCTGGGTCCTGGCTGGGCTCGGCCTGTGACCCCTTGTGCCTTAATCTCCTCAGCTGTACAATTAGGTAAAAGTTGGGCTACAATGAAAACCAGATGTTCCATCAGGAGCGAAGTCTCCTGAGCAAACAAATTAAATAATAAATAAATGCTTTCGGTTTTACTAGCAACTGGCCATGCTGAANCCCCTTCCAGGCGCCAATTAGAGCTTTCCCGTTGTCTTGGGGGGGTTTTAAAACCTGAGTGGAAATAGGAAGGGGTCTTGTGAAGCCAAAAGTGCTAACTAGTTTTGTTTTTGTTTTTGTGGATTGTTGGCTGTGGTGTCACTCAACGGTGCAAGCCTGTTCACGCCGATCCCGAGTTTAGTTTTCCTTCCTGGTTTAGGAGAGAGGGCAGGTTACTACTCCCTTTATCGGTAGTTTGGGGGACACTGACCTTGGCACCTTCTAATGTGTGATGTGTTCCAAGGATTCCAGAGACAGTGTGGATTTCTCCCAGTCTGCCTAAAAGCCAGACCAAGCCTGAACTATACTCAACTCTAGGAAAGTAGTTCTGATCCTGGATGACAAACCACTTCATTCCCTTGAAAATCTCTTGGAAATTTTTGTGTCTACTTCTCTTGTATGGCTCGGTATATGTAGCTAATAGTACCTGGATACCTGAAGAACTTGAACAAACTTAGACCTTTTACTATTCTTTATTCTTTTTCAATGGACTCATTCATTCACTTGATAATATTTGTTGACTGTGATGTGGTACTGAGGGAGATGAAGTTCTTTAGGGCTTAATATTCAAAGACTAAAAAGAAGCAAATTCTGTCTGACACTCTGCTTTAGCATGAGGTTCCAGTTACTATTTTTGAAAAATTCAAGAAAATATGTATTGACTAGCACAAAGGNGGAGTAGTTAGGGACTATCCTGCGACTGCACTGATCACATTTGTTCAAAGGGAAGTTGGGGTATAGATGACATTTATTGAGCACCTACTGTGGTGGCTAAACTTGATTGTCAGCTTAAAGGGATTGAAAATCAGCAGGCTGGTGACTTCTGCTGTCTAGGGCTGTGTCTAGGAGGATGTTTCCAGATATGGTTAGGTCTTGAGAGCTCTGATCTAGTGAATGGAGCAATCACTTGATGGGATTGTAATATGATGGGAGGTAGGGCTAGGTGAAGGAAATAGGTCATCGGGGTAATATGTTGGGAGGTAGGGCTAGGTGAAGGAAATAGGTCATTGGGGTGCAGCAAAAGCCCCTTCCTATATTGCTTTTGTTGTTTCCTGTGTTAAGAAGGGAATAGCCTGGACCACATGCTCCCATGGCTGTGAGGTTCTGCCAAGCACATGGGCCCAGGCAAGCATGGACTGAGCCTTCTGAAATGGAGAGCTTGTTTCTGTAGGGCATTCTGATACAGCGATGATGAGGGTG
Source organism: Neotoma lepida (assembly GCA_001675575.1). Classification (NCBI taxonomy): domain Eukaryota; kingdom Metazoa; phylum Chordata; class Mammalia; order Rodentia; family Cricetidae; genus Neotoma; species Neotoma lepida. Next base: position 300,592 of record LZPO01075935.1, read on the forward strand.
ACTAATGCCTGCTACCCAGGCGTGGATGCAGCATTCCAGGCAGATTGCCTCATTTTATCTCCACTGCTTTAGAGCTGGGGNAGCCTTTCCTGTGAGCTCTCCTACCACAGAGAGCTTGCAAACAGGAGGGAAAGCTGCTCTCTCCCACTTGGAGTCAGTCAATGCCTGGTGTCTCGTGGGAGAAGCAATGTGTATGAACCCAGCACCTGCCACTTTGCAGACACGGAGCTGACATCTCTCTACTTGTGATCCAATAGCCTCCTCATAGATCTCAGTAAGATCAGTCCCACTATGCCTTCTTACCAAAGAGGACATGGAGGCTTGCCGTGATGGTATTGCTGTTCTATGGCACACAACTGGTGACATCTAAGCCAAAAGCCATATTCAAGTGTCTGGTTTGAACTCAGAAAGCAAGTGTCCATGTTTTTCTTATCTCCTCTTGCTATAGATCCTGCACTTAGCCCTGGAGAGCAGTCACTTTCTCCAAAGGGACACAGGGATGTTGAGGCCTAGTGTGGTGGCCTTTCTTCTGCAGGACCATGTGGCAAAGCCAACCACAGAGCTTTTCCTGCTCTATCCTTGCTTGATTTTCACTAGAGACATTAAATAGAAGCCCCATTAAACCACACCATTCTCTAGGTGACTGTGGGTGGGAAACACTTACAGGCGCACATTTGGAAGTCACTTTTATGTCCTTTCTTTTTGTGTCCTTCAGTTCAGCTTCAAAATCAGAGGCACATCTGCTTCTAAGAACATGCTTGACCAGAGTATGGAATTTCCCATTCTTTTCTGTCTTGTCTTCAGCTTTGTGTCATATGGAATATCTCCTTACAAAATGGCAGTGATTGGTGAATGTNGGGGTTTGTTTCCAGTTTTNGGTTTGTTTAGAGACAAAGTCTCATGAGACAGCGCAGGCTGGCTTTAAACTTGTGGTCCTATTGCCTCAGCCTCTGAAGTGCAAGTGCCGAGATGACAGGCCATACCACCACATCTGAGTGGCAGTGATTTTTTTAAAAAGCAAATGTATACAATTGTGTGACCACTGCTTAATCAGAAAGAGAACTCCTCCATCCCCAGAAGCTTGCTATGTCCCTTGCAGTCACACTGCATCTTCACCTGCCTTGGAAAAGGTTGATAGTGCTTCTAGCTTTCCTTCCCTCTCTTTCCTTCTCCCTCTCCTTTTCTGGATGGTAAGAGGCTTATTTTCCAGGAAAGCCTCTAACCCCCTTCCCATACATTGCTGGACAGAGTATCTTTTGTTGATTNACTTTAGTGTCCTTACTGGACAAAAGAACAGGTTACANCTTGGGTCTGCAGCTCACANTATGAAAATTGCCTATGAAATCTAAAGATCACAGACTGTTGACTTGATTGGAGTAGAGANGNATTAAAGGCTAGGTGGTGAGGATAAAGACCCCACATTTGCTTAGAAGATGGCAGACTCCAATACAAGATCCAAACACAACTGTGAAATCCNAGGAGGGTGTTGGCAGCCTGTCCTAAAATCTCCATCTAGTCCCACCTGTGAGTTCTCAGGTCACTACAGAACATAGCTGTCCCTCTCTGACGTCATTATCCTTGTTTGTAAAGTAGATTGGGTTGGTTAAATTATTTCTGTGGCTTGATTTCTCCTCAGGCCAAGTTTGGGTTAATTAGCACTAATTTCCCCAGAGCTATGCAAGGTCTGAACGCCAGGCTAGCATTTTCAACCTAAAGCAAACACAGATCTAAACATCAGGCTTCCAACAAGTTCTGTCTAAAGTTTCCTTCCACCTCTTTCTAGGAAGCAATCAAGGCCTCGCTCTTCTAGGAGACTGTAATTTGTTGAAAAGCATTTGATTGTTGTATTGAAAGGTTGCACTGTATGTGTAAAAAGGTGTTTATGAGGCTTCGTACAGTATAGTTAATAACCAACCAAGACCAGAGCCTTTATAACAGAGACTCTGGCTGCGAGCATCTATACTGAGCCTTGCCGGGCTGCGAAATGTATAATTGCAGTGGCTGGTGGTCTGGAATATAAACTGGGGCACTTGCTGCATGCCTGCAGGTCAGCCCTCTCTGTGGATAGTAGAACACTCTGCACCTTTCTCAGCCTCCACAGAAATAACCCTGCGTATGCTTTCAGTCCAGCCTCGGAACACCTACACGCTCTCAGCACCAGGCTGCAAGGTAGGCTGAGCAAGTGCAATTTTAGATGTGTGGGAAGCGGAGAGCCAGGCAGCACCAGGAACCAAGCCAAGGTTGGCATCTGTGTACTCTGTAGGGAAATTTGGGTCAAAGGGTCCCTTAGCTCAAGTCACTGCCATTTNTTGCCCGGAAAAAGGCCCATGCCTCTTGTAAGGTCTCCCCATTTCTACCTTAACTCCATTCCTCACACTGTAGGGACAGCACACGGTACCTGGATATTTGAATCCTCAGATCCTCCAACGTTCTCTAGGGCAGACCCTGCCTNTGCCTCACGGTCTCCAGGGCCCTGCAGTGTCTTGCGTTCGTTGACTTTGGTTTTGCTGCAATCCTAACACCTCTTATTCCCTGGTCATTTCTCACTTCTCACTGATTTCCTTTGCTTCTTTCCACTGTCAGATCCCCATGGACTAGGAACACATGCTCTNTCCTTGGCCTGGAATTAGCCTTTCTCTCTTGCATCTTGCCGTGGTGTTGGCCTGGTAATCTACCCTCCTCCTTCAAACCCCAGATCAAATAGTACTTCTTCAGGCAAGGCTTCTCCAGGTCAAAATAAACTTTACAACATCATCACTCTCAACCAACTTCCCGTTTCCTGCTTGCTTCCCGGGATACATCTAGAAACTTTTCATTTCTCTGTGCTGGAGAGCATGGCGGATGCTCTGCTATGGTATTCTGTTCTTCCCAGTCATCCTTTGTGCTGCTCATCATGTAAACAACCCTGGGACAGTCCGT
>LZPO01075936.1:8790-37818 GCA_001675575.1 Neotoma lepida
CATAGAGACTATATATTTTTAATACAGAATATGGGCCCCATTAATGTTATACTATGTCACGCTCTGACTGGAAATCACAGCAATATGAATCCTGGTCTTCCACCAGGGCTGTGAAATGGGCACCATCCCCCTGGAGGTAGAGGAATTTCCTCCTGGGAATCTGTAAAAGTTTGGAGCTCTAACCAAGGCAATGTAAAAGCCCTGTTTCCAAAGGACAATGAGGATTTTGCTATGAAAATACTTTTCTGTAGTCTCCATTGAGGGAAAAGATCTAAGAACAGTTCTAACTCATTATCTGTGCCTCCTGAGCAGACTGTGTCTCAGTCAGTGTCTACGACCTCAAGAATGCCCAAGTGCTGCTCACTGTGAGTCAGTGGAAATGACAGAGAAAAATGAAACACATCCCCTGACAGTTTACACTAAAGGCAATAAAGGGTAACACTGTAACAGCCTGGTCTGAGAGCACTTATGGCAGAGTGTGATATCATGCTATTGTAAGACACACACATTTTAAACCTAAGACAGCATATCACCCATTGGCCCGGTTTCCAGTGCATAGCCTGTATGAATAGCATGATAATCTTCCATAACACAGAGTGATGATGAACAGTTATACGCTGGCCAGCTTACTGAGGCTTTGTTCTTTCTCCTAGAGAAATGGAAGCCAGGCAGGACAAAACTATAAGACTTTTCAGTTGGAAGGGTGGNTCTCAAATGTTGTTTCCATCAACTGGCTTAGCTATCACTGCCCAAAGACCCCTCCCTGAACGATCTACAATTTACCACAAGTCTGTAAGTACCTAATAAACTACAGTACGTCCTGTGAACACTTGATGTTTGGGTGCNATATGTAATGGACGATGAATGTGACGGCCCCATTCAGCAGCCAGCTCCCAGTATGCCACAGCACTGCTGTGAGCTGCCTACTAGCATCTTCCCACGGTGACACTTAGCCAGCACTTGGTGCTGACAGTTAGGAATGTTTCCAAGCTCCTAGTCTTGACTGGTCAGATGACTAAGCAGAACACAAACAGAAGAGGTTTGTGGCAGCTTCCTGGAAACTTTAGAAAAATATTTCAGGTGAGTGTCTCAGGCTGTTCTTTGCTTGTCAATTTGCTATTTATAGTGTAGATGTTAACTTTTTTGACCATGAAGAAACCTAGACATAGTAGAGTGGTAACTTGGAAGAAACCACACCCTGAGAACTGTCATACCAGCCCTAGACTACAGCCCATGAACTTTTACGTGAGGGGGAAAAAATGCTTATGGCATTTAAAAAAACAAACAACCACAAAAAACCACTCCCAGAAGGAACTCACTCATGATGAGGCTTTTTCTGTTGCCCCATAATCAACACCAAGACCCATGGCCTGTCACGAAGAAGCTCCAGAGAGTAGCCATCGACTAGGGACAGGCCTTGTTCACCACCCNACCCACTTCTAAGACTCAGAACAACTGGTCCAATGACTTAGAATACAGAGGACCTGGCATGGGAAGAAGGTCCATGGCCTAGGACTCAAAGCACACAAAGGAGNCTGAGCTGCCCTCAGAGCCTGAGCAGCTCAGAGAATTGACCAATGCTTGAGGAAATCATGGACACTGACCATGTAGAAGTCATCAGTAGACGATATCAGGCTGACATGATCACCTCTCTCTATTCTAGTACTAAAGCTTCCAAGCTTCCTAAAACCAGAAGGGCACGGAACAAGTGGACTGTAGAAGGTATCTCAGAACCAGATCAAGCCACACCCACTCAAGGATCCTGAAGTGAGGCCAGAGGCCAGCATGCATTTGCCATCTTCTAGTCTCTGGAGCCAAAAGGATTGGCTTTCATGAGAGAGGTGTAAACCTGCAGCCCAACACTGAACTGAACTAGACCAACTGGTGCCTTCCAAGCTCTAGGTAAGTGCTATGCCACTCAGCTACACTCCCAGCCACTGGACTAGATTAAGAACTAAAGGTAAACAGCAAACTTTGGGACTTGCCAAAGTAACACACATGAACACAAATGGGAGATTTGGTAGCACAATGAGGAAAGCCATGATTGAAGAAATAGAAAATCATTTCCTATTGTACCCAATGCACTGATACACCTCAATAAGCCAGATATAAATCCCTAAAACAAGTAAAATGAAACTANTACTTAAGGACCACATCATTTCAAATTGAACAAAACATAATAGTATGTTGATAAGAGGCCTACAAGAGAGCCATGCTTTACATATCTGACTAATGATTCATAAGTATCAGATGGCTCTCTTTGGGCATATATTTTTTCTTGGATATAAAAACATGTTCATAAAGTTGTCAATTTAAAAAGTGATATCTGTTATGATTCATGTACTAGTAGGAAACCTGAATTCTCAGATACTGTAGAAATAATTAGGTCGTGTCCTATAATACATGAGTATTTAAAGCTAACCAGGCAAAATCTTTCTGAAAAATGAAGAAATGGGTTTCTACCGTTGGCCCCCAAACTCCCACATACAATGTCACAGGACTTGATTCTAGTGAAAGAAAAAGAGTCAGCAGAGACAGTGTGGAAGACAGCCGTCCTCCTANCCTCNTGAAGATTTAGTGTTTCATTGTGATGTCGTCTTGCCAATTTGATGCCCTGAGATTGAAGTACCTGATGTTATCTTACAGCTGCAGACTTAGCACAATTCATGACTAAGAAGTGACATTTTGTTTCTTTTTCTTAAATTTATAAAGGTTATTCCACTAAAACAGGAATCATAAATTTAAATACCAATTGAATTCAAGGGCTTCCTTGGAAATGTGCAAACCTATGTAGTAACTGTTATCTTAAAATGCCTAGTTTGACTTGCAAGGCAGTTTGNCCAGGTGAGATTTTACATTTTTATATTCCGACAGTTTTGTAGCAGTGTAAAGAATTCCTTTTCTGAAAGAGAAAAACACTTTGGCTATTCTTATAATAAGAAAAATACTTTGTGTTGGAATCTTTACATAAAATTATGTGAATTTTTCCATGCCCAATATGAGGGCTGTCCAAATGAGAATTACTCTTTATCCTCACCGTCTCCACCCCCTCCCCCACCCAAAGAGTTGAGCTAAACTGTTTCACATAGGACCACTCTCACTTGATGCTGTAGAACGAGCAGGGAGCTGGCTAAGGGCTGTCTACCTGTTTGACATGTAAAGGCTGCCTCCTGTCGGATGAGGGTATGGAAAAGACTCAGGTTAAAGCAAGCTTCTCTTTACATCACGAAGGAGAAAGGAAGGGCTACTCCTCCATGTATTAGACACAACATGACTGTGTCAGGAAAGCCAGGATGCTTAGCCCACCTCAGGTTCAGACCTGGAGTTCCCTCCTCAGCAGCAGGCAGTGGTGGCACTGTGGCTACTACAGGGAAGCCCAAACCTGAAAAGGGCCGAGAGGGGGAGGCTGAGGAGACAGCACACAGTGATGAATCTCAGGACACTTAAAACATGCTTGACTCTTACATCTGCTACAATCCCACTTGATGCATGCTTGATCTAGGAGTAAGGTATAAAGGTTTAAAAGTGAAGTCTCTATTTATTCAAATAGCATGCTCTTAGCAAGTATGAAACAGATTTGTTTCATAAATCTTGAACTAAAAAAACAGATGAACTTGTATTTCTGTAGAGTGAAGACTTTCATCTAATGATATGTAAATTATCATTTAATGATATGTAAATTATCATGGGGGCCAACCTGTCACTAGCAAACATTATTTTAGTTCTATGTATGTATTACACATGTATGCAGTTAATTAATTTAAAAGTCAATAAAATTTATTTTGTTTATGAAACTCATTTGGTACTGTGACTAGCTCATAGTTTTTAATAAAGCAAATATGTATTTTATTACTATGATATGACTTACATAATAAAATAAAAGATATGACAAGATGTACAATTTTAAGAACAAAATTAATTAGGACAATATCTGTTACTAACTTCTCCTGAAGTTTTTGTCCTCAATCTCTTTTAAAACTAAGAACTTAATACCATGTCCACTGCTTTGTTCCAAAAATGTAAGCATTTAACATGCTCGGGCACATACCAGGGCTTTATGTGATGATAGCCTGCTTCACCCTACATGCAGTACGTTCGTCACACTATTACCTCTAAAGGGAGAGGAGGAAGGGACTGGATGGAATCACATCACAAAGATGGAGACAGAAAGCATATGTTTGGATGAGCTTTCAAAATGACATGTTTGTATTTGGTGTTCAAATCTGTCAGTGATGTATAAAGACATAAAAATTATCTGGCAATGCCAACAATAGATGTGTTGTCAGCACTAAGTGACTCTAAGTCAATTGTCTATCTGCCACAAAGGGAGCTTTCTTCTTTTGTAGGAGGTGCTCATGGTTTGATACACACACACACACACACACACACACGCATGCACGCACGCACACACGCGCACATGTAAAAGAAGCCATACTAAAATTTACAGGGATTTGTACAAAATTAATTGTTTCATAAGAAAATGATTTTCAAAGTCAAAGGAAAACTGTCATTCAAAAGTCACTAACCTTTGGAGTTTAGCCCATGCAAGCTCTTCACTCAGCAGAGCCAGCTCAGAAGTCTATCGTACTGGGTAATATTTCAAGAACATGGGTCTCAGAGACAAGACCCTAGAAATCTTTCCATTGCACACTGATAATGTCTTTCCGTTGTATATTGATATTATATCTTTTTGTTATATAACAACAGGGGAATATGCTACTTTCTACCAGGGAATTGGTATTTTAGAAACATACATAGAAATACACTTGCATTTAAAATATAATTACATTTTTAAAACATTCTAAAAAGAACATTTATGAATTTCTGCTCCCATCCCAAGTGAACAGATTTCCTTTTCCTTTCCTCCCTACTACATACAAGGAGAAAGCTCCAGGGAGTATATGTGAACCAAGAGGACTCAGAACTTCAGAGAGAGAGAGAGGCAGAACAAGCAGGGACCTCAGGACTCAAGGGCCAGCACAGGGGTGAGCTTCTGGATTTTCTTTTTGTATTACACATCCTGGACTGGCTGTGAGCTACACTGCAACCTGGAAGTGCCAATGGCTATAGGGAAGAAGAAAGGGAGGGAGGGAGGGAAGAAAGTAAGCCCCTCAAAGCAAGCTCCCTCCCCAAAGGGCCAGAAAATAATAACTAACAACACAGAGAACTTTAGATAGCATGTGTCCTACTCTAGGCTATCACTGTGGGAAAAAAGGCAAACTTACTCCTTCCGCACCAGTAGAAGTCATCTGGGGAGCTCCGAACTTCCAACCTGTGAGATTCCAAGGAAAGTCAACTCCCCAAATGTGGTGAAAGTGAAAGGCAAGTGGGCAGTCAAGACTTTCACCCCATGAGTGACAATGCGGTCCCTAGCTCTCCTTGCCGTGGGGCACGTCAAGAGAAGCATCACGGAGGGTCAAGTCTTGATCACCACCCAGCTGTACCAAGCCCCTCCCATCAGGGTGTCAGCATGTGGAAAACAGGAACAAAGTGGCACCACTTTGGAGGGGGAACCCAGTGGAAGAAAGAGGGATCATTAGGAACATGTCTCTGGGAGTGTGTTGAGACACCAGCCCCTTTCTCCTCTCTCAACAAGCTTCCCTGTTGTCATGAGGTGAACAGATCCCCTGTCTGCCACATGCTCCAACCATGACCCACTATGCCATTACAGCTCAGCCGACGCCAGCTGTGTAGTATCAAACTTGAAAACAGGAGTTTCAGGAATACAGTACTTAAAATGTTGAGAATACAACAGAACATCACTCACACCAAGGAACAGGACAGTCTCAATGTGAGTGAGAAAAGACAAACATCAAATGCCAGCACCAAGACGAAGCAGACTTCTGTGACAAGTATTTCTAAATGTTTCAGTAATGAATTGCACATACTTAGAACAAGTAGAAGAAAAACAACAGTCTCTCCAAAGAAATACAAGACAACTCAGTGGCTAGGCTTACCAGTGAATTTGAAGACTGAACCAATAAAACTTACAACAAAACCCCACAAATCCTCAATCTGAAAAACAGAAAGACTGAAAAAAAAATGATCAGAGTCTTAAGGATCTGTGGGACCACAGGAAATAATGTAATAATATGCATATTATCAGTGTTTCAAAAGGGGAAGAGATAATTGGTGGGACTAAATAATAATCCTAAAAATCAACTGCTGAAATTTTACCACACTTTGGTAGAAGGCAGGAGCTGACAAGGAGGAGAGCAATCCCCACAGTGTAAACTCAAGGGAACTCACAAATGATAAAGCACACTTTCGAGATTTCAAGAGGCAAGCTCTGGGAACCGTGGGAAGAAACGCTTGACCTACATAAGTAAAGCTGCTTCGGAACAGAAACCATGAAGGCACAGGTGGCATGGTTTTCAACAGTAAAAATACCCCTGAAGGATGAGGGAGAAACCAAAACAGTCTCAATGAAAGGGAACAAAGCTTTTGGTTGGTACAGCTACCGTGAAGCAATGGCTAGAGTTAAAAGAAGGAAGGAAAAAGCAGCAATCTTGGAACGCCACTAAAAAGAACAAACACCAAAGAGTAAAGTGTTGGTGAACACAGTAGGCTTTGCTCCTCTATGTGAATCCTCTAAACTGTTGGGCCTATGAAGCAAACGTAAAACATGTCTGATGTTTGCAATGTGTGCAGAGGGAATACTGCAGACAACCCTAAGTGCAGCTGCATGCAGAGCATTGAGACGAGTGCATCATATCAGCAAGAGTCTCACAAAAAATGCACAGCCTCAGGTGGCACAGTGACACATGTCTATAGTCCCAGCATTTGGGAGGAGAGACAAGGGAATCAAGGTGTTCAAGGTTATCCTTGGCTATACAGCAAAAGGCCAGCCTAGGCTACATGAGAACCTGTCTCAAAAAAGAGAACAAAGCTCCCCACATAGTTTCAAGCTAGTTTTCAAAATCATGGGAAATTATCAAAAAAAGCCATTCAAGAACATTCTTCCTCCCCCTCCCCCATTACCACCCGAGACAGGTGGGAGAGCGGGCCCTGGGGCAGGAGAGCTAGTCCTGACCCTCACAGGCTGCAGCACTTGAGAAAGCAGCCTCTGTTTCCCATCTGGGCAGCACACTAGAACTGACCCTGCTGTCAGGCACAGGTGAGCCAGCCCTGAGCATGTGAGAGCAACAGAGCTGGTGAGGGAAAGATGCCCTCCCCCCTCTGCCCTTTGCTACCTGTGGCAGGCGAGAGAGCCCAGGGTCACAAGAGAAAACCAGTCATGCCCCAAACACAGGAGAGCAGGCCCTGCACCCACCCACCCTGGGCAACGCACTAGAACTGACGTGGTGTGTGTGTGTGTGGTGGGGCAGGTGCAGGTGAGACAGGCCTGAGGTCCTGAGAGCAGGAGAGCTGACCCAGCCCTGCCACTCAGACCATCAGGAGAGAGGGCCCTGCACCTTGCCTGAGCAAAACAGTAGAGCTGGCCCTGGTGATGTGAGTGAGGGGGGCCTAGATCTGAGGCTGGAGAGCAGGAGAACTGGCCTGTTCCTTGCAGGCTGCATTGTGTGAGCTAGCCTGGGCAGTGCTGGGGAGCTCGCCTGGATGAGGGAAAACTGGCAGGCTGACCAACCCAGCTACCACTCAGGCCCAGAACCAGGGCTATGAGTTGGCCCANCCCAGCATCCTCCGAATCTATGAACTGTTGGGGCATGTGAAGGATCTCTAGGACACAGGACAACAACAGGATATCCAAGAGGAGCCCCAGGGAGAGCCCGTTATCATAGGTGGTGTAGCAGAAACCACAGGCCTCGAGCCAGACCAATGACTTGAGGCAATGCTTACTCTCAAGTAAAGATGAACAGACTTAAGGGTAAACTGTGTGTCTCAACAGGCCACACTACAGCTTCCACGACAAGATTCTTCTTCTTCTTCTTCTTTTTTTTTTTTTTTTTTTTTTTTTTTTTTTTTTTTTGGTTTTTCTTTTAAATTTGGTTTTGTTTTAGGGGGAAGTTGCAAAGCCAAAGGGCAGACATGAAAGGATGGGGAGATAAGTGGGACTGGAATGCATGGTGTGAAATCCACAAAGAATCAATAAAAGTTAGAAAAAAAAAACATTCTTACAAAATAAGTGATCACTATTCCTCAAAAAGTATCAAGATTATGAAAGACACAAGAATGGTTACTTGATTAGGGGAGCAGGATTGTAACTAAATGCAGTATGGGGTCACACAATGGTCCCAGGCCAAAAAAGGTACCAACCAGAAAGCTGGTCTATAGGTTACTCAATATAACTGTGTCATCGTTAATTCCTTGGTACATATTGAGACTTATATGACAGTTATACACCACCACCAAACCCAGAGACACATATCTACTGTAGGGAAAAGACTNGTCACCATTTTTACTTTGTCCCCATCATTTACTAACTACAAAAAACTTTACACTCATGCTATCCTGCAGCAATATTCACCCAGTGTCAACTCCAGGAGATTTTCCTTTATAGCATTTCACATAGAAAGTTGATGTAGAACTAGGAGAGACTACTGTCTCAAAAGTCAAAGTCTGAGAAGAAACACCAAGTTTGGAGTGTGGGTCCTTCCAGAAGTGTGCCTCAGAAAACACACTATTTAGAACAATGTAAGCCAGCCTCTAAAACCCATCATTCCTAACAGCAAGGATGTAATATGGAATTAGAACATATAGGAAGAGGTAATTTGTACTCAAAAGACTAGAAACTAACCCATACTCCATATTCCTGTAGAGAATGACTGGATAGAAAGCCTCTTCAGAGAAGCAGAAACTATGAAAAAGAAACATATGAAAATTCCAGAAGAGTGTACTGTCCAAAGTACAAAACCAAACAAAACCCTAGAGGATAAATAGTAAACTTCTTTATCACCAGAAAAGATTATCTAGCCCAGAATGGGAAAAAAACATAGTCTCAGGAACCTCAAAGCAAGACCTGAGAGGCATGTAAGTAAAGTCCCAGAAGACAGTAAAGGAAAAGACAGAAAAAGCATTAGAAGAAAACACAGTCAGAATCCCCCAAAAGTGCTAAAAGAAATAAATATTCACATTTCAGAACACAAGAGGTGCCCACACAGCTAGATAAACAGAGGCTCCCACAGACAAGCAGGTGCTTAGGCCTCGTGCTTCTGAAGCTTGAAATGAACATCTATCTCTGCCAAGTGTTAGTAAGCTCATTATTTCAAGATGAGATCATCCTGGGTTTGACATTGACCTCAAAGGAACAAAGAAGATGGCACGGATACAGAGGTACAGAGGTGGCTGTTTGGAGGTGACTCAGAAACGCTGAGTTTATGCAGCAAGGAGCTGGGGACCTGCAGCCACAGAACCCACAAGAGGTCTAGAACTTCTAGAAACAGCCATTCCTGCCACCGAGAGCTGAAGTCAGGTCTCCAAATCTTGAAGAGAGTACATTTCTTTTGTTTAAAACATTGTTAATAGAATTAGGCTGGATATTGAACATCTTTGTATATATAGATTTTTCCATACTTTGCATTATTCCTGTTGGTAAATGCCAAAATTGTAAGTTAGTAATTAAAGGGTTAATTCAGTGGCATTTTAAAAAATGTATTGGTAGAATTCTAGCTTTTGTTAATGGAAGGATAAATTATTAAGTCTCTTGCAGGTGTCAATGAAAGATCTGGATTTTAAAAATATGTGATGACTAGAATATGATCAAATTCAGGAATAACCAAGCCAGAGTTTCATCTTGAAAGGCTGAAACTCTCACATAGGAAAAATTTTATAATAATATTTTATGTTTATACTTTGTTTGTGGGTGGTGGTAGCTGAGGACAGTCTATTTCCCATCGTCTACAGATGTAAAACTGAAGTCTTGGCAGCTGGAAGAGGCAAGAGAAGGGGTTCAGGGCTGGCAGAAGAGCTAGATATTTAAGGAAGAAATTCTAGGAGCAATATAGCTATACAAATGATGCAGCCGCTGTTTGGAATACCAGCTACCCAAATCCTCACTGACGGCTGGGTTCAGTGTTCACAGGGACCCTGGAGAACATGATGGGAATGTACACAGAAGATAATGAATGTTGGCTGACAGTGGTGGGTCTCCAATCGGCACAGGTCAGATGACAGAAACCTAAGTGAAGGTTTACTATCTTGAAGTACCAGTGGGCCTGAGGCTAACAGAATGACTTGAAATTTAGGGCATCAATTCTGAACACCAGGACAGGCCAACGAGAATAGGCCCCCAAATCTGGGCATAAATAGCCCAACTACTGGCTTATATGTGTACCACACAGCACAGAGGGACCACAGGGGAAAGCCACAGATCCTGAAGGAAAGAANTGGGTGTTGCCCCTGGCATTAGCATGGAGAAGACAGTTTATAGTTTAGTCCAATAGGCTTAACAGGTTACAAGACCGAAAAAGCAAAGACTCATCTACAAAAGATGATCCAGAGTTCATTTCTCAAATGTAAAGACACTCAGAACAGGCCAGAGAAGGGAGGGAGTGGTACTGGCATGCTTTCTTAGAGGACATGCTGACACTATATATTGCCTTGTATGCTAATTGGGAAAAAAACCCACACAGACACATATTTAAGAGGCAGCTTTAAAAATAAAAATAAAAAAGTCTTTGAGACTTTAGGTAGCCAAGGGTTTCTTAGATAAGACCAAATAGGCAAAATCCACTGCTGGGGGGGTGGGGCATTTAAAGATTTAATTCATCAAAACAGAAAACTTTTTCAAAAGATCACATTAATGAAAAGATGGGTCAGAGGCAGGCACATTTGTGTAACATCAATGCAAATGTGACTGTTCAGTATCCAAGGAACTCTTACAACTCAGTAATAGGAAAAGCACAATCAAGCAGGTTGTTGGTGGTATATGCCTTTAATCCCAGCACTTAGGAGGCAGAGGCAGGCGGATCTCTGAGTTTGAGGCCAGCCCAGTCTATGAAGCAAGTTCCAGGGCAGCCAAGGATACACAGAGAAACCCTGTCTTGAAAAACAAAAAACAAAACAAAACCAAAAAAAAAAAATCACAATTTGAAACAGTGACTGTAGACTGTTTCGCAAACGGCCAGTGAACCAATGGGGGTGTGGCCATTGGCCATTCCCTGTGCTCCAGTGGATGACCTCACACCCACACACATATCAGCACACTAACTGGACTTAGTGTGTATGTAGGTAATATCATTTAGGGTTATATTTAACAAGAGAAAAAAGAAGACCTGAGGTTGATGGGAGGATTTGTATGGGGGCCCAGGGGCAGTTAGAAGGGAGAAATGGGGGGTGGGTATGATCACATTTCATTGTATACACTATGAAACTCTTGAAGATATATTTAAAATAAAAAGAGTTAAGTGACAGTGAACTACAGAAAGGATGTGAATGGCACACAAGCACACCCTCAACAGAATAACAACTATGGTTAGAAAGACTAAGTATAGCAGCAGCAGGAACCCCGACACTGGTGTAGGGGCACAACACCGAAGAAGAATCAGTGCTCTTAATAAAAAGTATGTGTACACTAACCGAAGGAGCCACCAATTCCACTCCAAGCTGTTTTCCCAAGGGAAATGGAAACTATAAACTCTTGCATATAAATGCTCATAAATCTCATTATTCATAACAGTGCCAAACTTGTAACAACCCAAATGTCCACCAACATGTAAACTCAAAGACAGTTTTTGGTATATAGCCATACAACGAACTAGTACTTAGCAACAAAAAGGAGCAAAGCCAACTCACAAGACAACAATGCATCTAGCATTATAATGGGTAGGAGAGAGGCCAAAGCTCCAAATCCATTTATACAAACCAGACCACCTCAGTGCTACAAAGGATCTCCCAGCTGTCTAGAGGTCAGAAGGCAAGGAGAGCCTGCGGCACAGAGGCATAAGCACACGCTTCACAGTAGTGAGAGCTGCAATGCCATGGTTGCAGACATTTTAAAAAGGAACTAGACTCTACAACTAAGACAAGCAAACTTTACTGTATGTAAGCTATTTCTCAATAGTGTTGATGAAAACATCTAAAAAGTGGTTATGGTTATTACAACTGGAGTCATTATTTACATCTGTCCCATTCCCCAACAACTCATCTCAGCAGTGATGCTGACTTTAGCAGCCAGGCCTATGTAATTTCCTTCCTCTCCACCTGGGCTCTACCCTCCACACAGTCCTATTCATTACAGGGCAGGGACTTTGACTACTATGTCCATGCCACATGCTCAGTGTCACATGCTCTGCTGGCTGGTCTGGTGGTAGGGGCTTAAAATGCACTGGTTACAGTAATGACCCAATGGATTTCTTACATGTTAGAGTTCACCAGCAATCTGTCAGGACTTGGCCACTCTCCACAGCTAACTCTATTTGCTCCCATAGACCCAGTTCCATTTATATAGTGATGACTCAGATATATGTGTCTGACCTGCTGTCACCCATCTAGGATCACTACTGGACAACTCCACTTGAATGTCCCACAGGCAACAAAAATTGCACAGGTGTAAAAATTAGACTCCTGCTTCCTCTGAGCTTCTATGTCTTATCCACAGTGAAAGAAAAACCTTGCCTACCACACTCACACTCATAACACCATCAAATGGTCACTACTTACATGTCAACACATGCAACTCTTGCTTTGAAGTCAGCACAAGAGACTGCTGAGTGTTTTCAGCTGTATCTGAGACCACTGTATCATAACTTCATTCTGTTATACCCATTGGATCTATTATAATTCAAAACTTGCTGTTTATCCTAGATTCATATTTTAAAAAAAAAACCTCAACTGGTCTTTCTGACTGTTGGCCTTCACTTACAATGCGTACAGGATGATCTGATGGGGATGCCTTTCTGTATGCTGTGAATGTGTTGCTCTGATTGGTTGATAAATAAAGCTGTTGGCTAATGGTGAGGCAGAATAAAGTTAGGCGGGACATTCTAACTAGAGAGAGAGGAAGTACAAAGCAGAGCTGGACAGATGCTGCTAGCCGCTACCAAGGAAAGAAGATATAAAGGTACCAGTAAGCCACAAGCCAGGTGACAAAGTACAGATGTATAGAAATGGGTTAATTTAAGATGTAAGAGCTAGCTAGTGGAAAGCCTGAGCCATATAGGCCATCCAGTTTGTGACTGATTTAAGCCTCCGTGTGTTTACTTGGGTCTGAGTGGCTTCGGGACCACATGGGGCCTGGTGGAACCCAGACAAAACATTCTCCCACAATGGCGCCCATAAATAGTGTCAAGAGTTTACACCTGAAACCTGATAAAACTTAAGAGATTCTAAAGTGGAGCCAAAAACAGGTTCCTGCTTCATGTCTCATGCAGGCCGCAAGATGCCGCAGCATTCGGGCTTGACCTGCAGCATGGCAGATTCCCCCTGCGCCATACACAGTGGCGTCTCCAAGAAGCATAGCACAGTGCGTGGTGTATTTACCTTTTGCTAGTACAGACACACACACAAAAGAATGTTTCTGAGCTACATGCTTATTGATAGAGGCATAGACCCCCTGCTTCGGAGAGTTGGTGGTACACATGGATCCCAAAGCTGGCGGTAAATGTACCATCGCCATATTGAAAAGCTAAAGTGGGTGGAGTCAGCAGTCAAGGCTGCCACTTCTGTCCTACCCGCTGTAGTTTAAAGCAATAGATTCACAATAAAACAGATTCAGATAAAGTGACCTCTAAACAATTTACTATGTATGTAAAAATGTACATGGGCTTGAAAGAGAGAATAGGAATATATATGTAGTTATAGAAAGAAATAAAAAGTTTTAAAAAATAAAGTCTTTAAAGAGACAGTAAAAGTAATATAATAAGCCACGTAAAGATGGATATTACACAGAGAATCTGGATTGTGTTGTCTTTGGGATTTTTAATTGCAGAGAGACATTTGATTATAAAAGCTGCTGAGTTAAATCAATATGTACATTTTAAAGGTATCTCAATTTCAAAATTTATGTCTAATGATATGTTGCTTTAAAAAGGAAGCTCTGCTTTTGTTTCCACAGAAAGCAACAGGCTGTGGATTTGTTCCAGGTTAAGATGGATCAGATTTGATCAAGCCAGACCTCCTGAACCTTAACAGATGGTACCTATTAACAAAGGTTATAGCCGATCTTCCCAGGACTTGACCATTATCTAAAATTTTCTCAAGACCCCCATAAGACTACCAGTGAATACAGTGCCCCCTATCAACAGGAAGTAGCCTAGAAAACTACACCCATATTCCCAAAAAATGGACTATGGATGTTTATCTTTGTTTAGATTGTTGGTTGCAAATTGTTATTGGTCATAGTCAATCTTTTTCTAAAAGAAGAAAGGGGATTATGATATAGAAATGTAGGATATAGATATGATAGGATGAAAGCATAGATTATTAAATCTATTTTTAAAGAGCATCAACTGATTTGAAATGTTTTATATTATTATGGATTTTAGTTTATTGATATAAATTTAAAGTTAATTTTGTTATACTGTACATCTATACTGCTCTTGTTTAAGGTATATGTTTGTTTAACTCATTTAAATTGTAATAAATAATTAAGAAATACAGCTTTAATTAGTATTCTATGATAGTCAAACTTATAGTCATGTTAGTTAAGTTTTCTAGATATACATAGATATATTTTAATTAGGTAGGTAATCTTCAAATACTTCAAAGACCTACAGAATATGGCATTAAAATGTTTTAAAAACTTAAAACTTTCTGGACAGTCTGCTCCTGGCAGCACCGATTTACTTCAAAGAAAAAGATGAGCATCAAATACACTCCATATGGAGTTTATGTTCTTGACAAAAATAGCCATTTAGGCAAGAAACTGTTCTTGCCTAGACTGCTTGAGAAAATGTTATATCGACTGGACATGCAGGACCCATGGAAAGCTGACCACTGAACTTTACAAGACGAGATGGTCCTTCAGGTTCCTGCTTCACAGAGGAAACTGCCAGACATTCTACAGGACACAGAAAAAAAAATGACTAAAAAATTCTGGGCCTACAGGCTGAAGATGGACACCCCAATGATACAGAGGAACTTTGGGTGACTGTTCAGAAAGCCAGCTATCTCTGTCATTCTAGATTTTTTGAAGTTGCTTACAATGCTCTTCCTGTTTACTTAGGTAATATTATATCCTTCTGAGGTCTTTGATGTGGTTGAAGACTAGATAGTTATAGTTTTCCTTAGTTATGATAAAACATAAATTAGATATAAAACTTTAGACTCACAAATATAGGATAAAATATTTTCTTTAAATTTGCCAAATATAAATAGACTAGATATTGTAACTGTAATTCTTGCTTGATAACTGTTTTATGTAATTTTACTATGTTGAAGTTAAAACCTTCCTTTTAAGTAGAACAAAAAAAGAGGAAATGATGGGGATGCCTTTCTGTATGCTGTGAATGTGTTGCTCTGATTGGTTGATAAATAAAGCTGTTGGCTAATGGTGAGGCAGAATAAAGTTAGGCAGGACATTCTAACTAAAGAGAGAGGAAGTAGAAAGCAGGGCTGGACAGATGCTGCTAGCCGCTACCGGGAAAGGAGATGTAAAGGTACCAGTAAGCCACGAGCCTCGTGACAAAGTACAGATGTATAGAAATGGGTTAATTTAAGATGTAAGAGCTAGCTAGTGGAAAGCCTGAGCCATATAGGCCATCCAGTTTGTGACTGATTTAAGCCTCCGTGTGTTTACTTGGGTCTGAGTGGCTTAGGGACCACATGGGGCCTGGCGGAACCTGGACAAAACATTCTCCTACAATGATCTTTCTGCAAATCAATCATATTTGTACTCAAAGTCTGCCTATGGTGAACTCCCAACACGCATCATTCAGCTTCCCCACTAGCATGTCCACCCTTCTAAACACAAGGCCCATTTATGTCTTCAGTACTTTGCCTCTTCTGCCTGTAGTTGCTTTTCTTCTTAGTCACCTTAACTTTCTACGCTCTCTTGAAAACTTAACCCAAATGTCTCCACTGCTTTGATTCTTTCCTAATTCTTTCAGTTAACTGATCATTCCCCTTCACAATTCTTGACATGGTTCACATCTCAATTTAAACCTTACCAGGTGACATTGATAATGACACATATTAATTTGGTGAGGACAGAGATTACATAGCTTCATGCAACAGATTGCAGATTCTTAACAACTTTGATCAAATTGTATAATGTTTGAACTTTGGTCCCTACCGAGAGGCAGGGCTACTTTGTGACAGTGGTCCCTGGCTTTCTGTATTGGTTTGACTTACTCATCAGTCCCCATCTTAACCATCACTTCTGTACTCAGTGCTCTGTTTCCCAAAGTAGCTGAACAAGTGCTTGCTTCCTGTCCTTTGCTCCACCAATTCCAGTGTTCAGTGAGATCAAATTTTACAATCAGATTAAGCCTGTATCTATCTGATTCTTCACATACAAACTAAAGGAATGGACAAGTTTGTCACATACTATCTACTACCTCTTTATCCACAGTGAGAGTTCAAACTGTGAGCTTACTATCATTTTCCAGAAGGAGTCTTTGTTTTCTAAAATATTCCAATCAATAAATGTGGTTCAAGATTTTGCTTATACCTAAAAAAGGATAGTACTGTACATAGTTATGTTTTTCCAATACCCATTTTCTGACAGTTAAGTATTTTTTGTTACATTTATTTATTTAATATTTGTGTGTGTGCGGGTGCATGTGCCATCATGGCAAGGTGTGTGGAGGACAGAGAAGATGCAGGAGTTGGCTGTCTCCTTCCACCATGTGGGTCCTGAGGACTGAACTCAGGCTGTCAGTCTTGGAGGCAAGTGTCTTTACCCAATGAACCATCTCATCATTCCTAAATTTTTTGTTGATGTGGCCATATTAAGGTGATAGAACTTTCTAGAACCTAAAATATGCCAAGATTTAAAAAATAATCACAATTAGGAAAGTAATTTATTATATTACTAATATTATATTTACCTAGCCTTATAATATATAATTTGTTTTGTTTGAGACAGGGTTTCTCTGTGTAGCCCTGGCTGTCCTGGAACTAGCTGTGTAGTCCAGTCTGGCCTTGAACTCAGAGAGATCTGCCTGCCTCTGCCTCCCAAGCTCTGGGATCAAAGGCATGAACCACCACTTATTTTAGAATAAAACCCAAATTCCCTTTCAGCGCAAAACAGTCAAAATTTTTAGATGGCTCAGACCATCTAAGTTAAGGCCAGAAATAAAGCTATTCATCATTGATCTCTGGTTAAAACAAACTAGTATCCATAGATCACTAGCCCTAGTACAGGGACCAGCCTTCAAACACCATACAAGTATTATGGTTTAAAATTAAAAAAAAAAAATAGCGAACAACAACAAGATATTTCCAAGCACAAATGTGCCAGCCACTTCGACATAATGTACATAATGCCTATATCAATGTATACTATAAGCCATTCCATAAATATCAGTTTCCTTCCCTTGTTTATTCTTGTGTCTCCTAAATAGGCACATACTCAAGTGTTAAGGTGGGTGGTTTGGGTTTTTTTAAGTTTCAAGAATCTTTTATATTCATTATTCCACAGAGTATTCTCTTTCTTTTGTGGAGCATGGCAAGATAGTAAAGATACCTGTAGCCAAGCTTGATGACCTGAGTTCAATCCCTGGAATTCACATGATAGAAGGAGAGAATGGAGACTCTTCTGACCTGCACATGCACACACAATCATACACACATAAACCCCACCCTCACCAACCAACCAACCAACCAGCCAGTCAGCCAACCAACCAGTCAACCAACCAACCAACCAACCAGCCAACCAACCAATCAACCAACCAACCAGTCAACCAATCAACCAACCAACCAGTCAATCAATGTAATAAAATTAAAGAGTTTCCTAGTGTAAGGCAAGAACAACCTATATGGAAATTTAGTTATCTTTAGATAGCACTGAATGTTGGGAAAAAGGGCAACACTGGAATCATTCAACATGACATGGTTGCCAACCCCACAATGAGTGCTATAATTAATCTTATATCATGAGGTTAAAAAAATTCACATCATTGATAATCTTTCTACCAAAGAGAAATACAATCCACATTAAAATAAAAAACATATTTCCCTTCAAATATTTGATCTTCAAACAATTCCAAATAGCCAAATCTTCATCTTGACAAATAACACAGGTCATAAACTTTTTCTTTGACTTAAAATGGCATGATGACAGCCATTTTTCTCCTGCACTGGGTCACTTATTTCAAGTGGCTGCCGCAGTTCCTGTAATGGGAATGACTCTACCTTACTGGCATACTAGTTTTCCTTTGAAATATCTTCTACGCCTCGCTATGTACTTGTTGGTGCAGAAAGGCTCAAGATGAGTGTCTTTGCCTTCAGAGTTCCGAAACACTAAATGCTTCTTTATGTTTTTATGTGGGAAAATGTAGCATATCATACTTTACTCTCAAAAGTTTATACAAATGATACCATTTAATGTATATATTACAGCTATTTAGAATAGGGTCAGTTTTGAACAATGTAGTGCAAAACTATGGACTGCTTTACCCAAGACCTTGTTTCTTACCTGTATAACTGGTACTCATCACAGTATTTTTTTTATATACACCAGGANTTCTTTCCTCAAACATGGGGTTTTTCTTTACAGTCTTTTTCATTTCAGAAAAGTGAGGTGATCTGGAATTCTGCAATGGAGGTGACCTTAACCCCTTTTTATGGAATAGTTACATGATGTGTAGTTTGCAAACTTCAGAGGGTTTAGCCAGCATAATGTCTAACAGTATCTGACACAATAAGTCAAATTGCATGAACTTAAGTTGCCTGAAGAATACTTCCGAGTTTTAGGGTCACTGCAGGAAGACCAAATGCATACCTAAGTTTTCAGGTCTTTGGAAAGCAGCTGAGGTAAACCCAAGAGGTGCTTTCAAAGAGTAAATGGAAACCACAGCAGCCTATGCTAAGCCCAGACCCAAACCACAGGTGCATCTTTCCTGCCACTCTAGATTGTGATTTGCATCAGAGCTTAGATGAGAAGATGAACTCAGATGGAACACGGTAAAGTTTATGTTGCAAAGAGAGTGTAAAATGGGGATGTAAGATGGGGGAGGTAAAGTGAGGGTACATTTCTATGTGCAGTGTAGATGAATGCTTCTTTCTCTATATTCTATTTGCAAAACTGTACTTTCATTGTCCATTTAAAAACACATACCTCATTCTTAAAAAACAAACACTTCTACCACCACCAACAAAAAATATCGCACTGTAAACAGCCACTCTGAAGATAAAAAAGTGGATTCTGAAGTATCTGGTATGGAGAATAAAAGGGAAGTCTGAGCCTAGCCTCTCCCAGCTGTCTGTGCTCCCATCACGGTGCGACCTGCACTAACATCACACTGCCACAAGTAAACACTGAAAAGCCTGGACCATCACAGTGAACTTAAAGCAGCTAACTTCTCAAGAAAGGCAGATGAAATGTATTAAGTGTGAGTTTTATCTGAAAACAAAGCTTCCTGTTTAAGTACATAGTCTCCTTTTGCTAGAAATGGCATCACTATCTAAAACTCCCATTTTGGAAAATGAACTAATATGGTTTAACTGAAACACCAATTAAGTGCTTCCTTTTATCACTTATGTGAGGAATAAAATGATAGATTTTATTCTAAAGGAATCACAAATGATACCGTTCAGTGAATGGTGATCACATTACAGATAAGAGCAAACTGAAATTAAATATATCTAGGAAAGAAATTTACTAAAATTATTCATTTTCATTTCAAATTAAATTTTCCTAATGACTCCTTTAAACAAGCAACTGATCATTCTACTATTTACGAGTAATGTTACTACAGAAAAGCATAGTAAAGGTCAAAATTTTAGAAGAATACAAAGTATAATATAAGCAAAATCTTCTACTGCGGCTCCAATGCACAGTATCCCAGCCATCTTTGTCATAATTTTCCTTACAACACTGAATAATTTTGAAACAGTGTGGCATTGTAACTAAAGACTAGCAAGGTTTACAAAAAACTCTGCAACACTATGACTTAATTATAACTTTGACTCTTTTTTTCCAATGGGTTATAGATGCAGACTGGTTATGGCAGACAACATCTGGGGTTCACAAACCACTGACATAAGTATTTTTCTAAAAATGATATATCAGCAAGAATGTGCAGGTTTTAAAAAGATAATTAAAATATACTCTATAAAACTTCAGAGAAAAAAGTACTCATTTATGAAGGGGTTCAAAGACAGATTTCTAAAATACTGAAAATCTTTTGGTGGTAGGAGCTAGAAAGACGGCTCAGTAGTTAACAGCAGATTGCTCTCATGAAGGACCTGAATCCTTTCCCCAGCATCCACCTGTGACTCAGCTCCAGAGGACCTGATACCTCTGGCCTCCAAGAGCATCTGCAAAAACATGCATACCCTCACACACACTCACACACCTGCACATGTGCGCGCGAGAGCACGCGCACACACACACACACACACACACACACACACACACACACACACACGTCAAAATAAAACTTAAAAATCATCGGTGGGAATTACTGAGAATAAAGGGTGACTAGGAATGTGTGTCAGTTATACTCTGCTCTGTGAAATCAGTTGTGTTAAGAACATCTCACTATGTAATAATTTTAGTTATTTTATATGTTTAAACAGAAGGATGTGAACCTAATACCTACACTTGCTTGAGCAAATCAGCTTTTTGTCATTTGTAAATTTCAATTAAAGACTGGGAAATGAAAGTAAAATTAAGTTAAAGCAACTTTTTCACAGACTCAAGTGTTTTCACTTGGCAATACAACATAACTAACACATATAGTAGCTTGGTGAGGTGTAAATCAAATTGCAATGGGCAAAGGAAGGCTCAAGAAGAATCTACACAACACTCTGTAAGAATGACAACCGATGGCTGGGCGGTGGTGGCACATGCCTTTAATCCCAGCACTGGGAGGCAGAGCCAGGAGGATCTCTGTGAGTTCGAGGCCAGCCTGGTCTATAGAGCGAGGTCCAGGACAGGCACCAAAACTACACAGAGAAACCCTGTCTCAAAAAAACAAAACAAAACAACAACAACAACAATAAAAAAAAGAATGACAACTGTTCAGTGTGGATGAAATGAAAAATTACTGACCTAGAAACAAAGACAAGAATTTATTGTTTTTCAAGTTCCAGAAACAAATGTAACAGAAGGACATACCATCTCTAACAAGCTGCTCTTACAATTTCTAGCTACAGTCTAATTAAATCATGTAAGAAACAAAAATTGTTATGATTTTCTACCTGAGAAAATTACCAGAAAGAAATATGCTTTAATACTCTTAACCACAAAGAACTTTGCACAGTGACATGATGAGGGGAAGAATATATGTGATAACACTGGAGTCCACTTCCCAAAGAGACTGCTGTGCGGCTGGCAGGCTGTGATCCACAGGCAGCACATTGCTCATCAGCACCAACCCATTCAAGTGAAGAAGCACAGTGAAATTTAAAACCCAGCTGCTTACAGTCATTAATATGTAAAAATCATGGTACACAGATCTGGAAATGTTTAACTTGCCCATAAACAAGAGCATATTACCTCAGCACAAGCTTTTAAGAGCAGCCTAAACAGCCAGCCCAGCCACGGGGGTAGCAGACCCCATGTTGGTTAAAGTGAAGATAGGATAAAATTATAGCCATTATGGCTGTCAAGAACTAATGAAGAAAGAACTTAAAAACTTCAGTTCTTCTGGCAGCAAAATTATATCTGTTGTTATATAACCAAGGAAAACTCAACTCAGAGCTGAATGCAACTTGTGCTGTGTGTACAGAGATGGACGTTACTCACAGACATTTCTAAAGGACATTTATAAATGAGCAATGGGTTTCTTTTCANCACAGTTTATTGTAATTTATCCTATGCAGATTACTGGTAGAACTAAGTATCAGTCTAGTACTTTAACTATATGAATCAAAGCCTTTTGTTTAAACAGTGATTTATTGTAATTCTTAAGGTAAACAACAAATTCTAAAATTATAACTCAAAATTAAGCATTTAAATTTCAGATGACAGAGTCAATAATTGGTAACATCTTCTTCAACTTCATATTAATAGTCTGATTTAAAAACACTAGCAACTACCTGGCGATAGAGTTGAAAGAATCAGAAGGGATCTGTGAAGTAAGAAAACCAAACCAAACATGCAAAATACTCCCAACACATGGTCTTCTTTCCCATTGTATAACTGACCCCATGAAACGTTATAATACATGATCATTCTACACAGTACACATCTTCTAGAACATTTCTACAGGAAATTACAGGTTTTGGTCTTGAGGGAGAAGCCTAAGATGGAGAGGGGTGAGACAGTGAAATGCAGAGAGTCGTATCTTCCTACACGAAGGCAAGCTGCAGTTTCATCCAGTTGATTGGCAGTTAACATTTCAGTACACAGCTTTCAAGGCAACTAAGAGCCAGCACACGTGAACTTCCCTCCCACAGTTAACAATTCCTTTAAAAGCACTCATATATATAAAGGAGTGTTGGTTTTGTAGGGTATTTTTCTTCCAAAAGGGGACAAAGAATAAATAGAGAAGCTTCATCCCCAAATCCATAAACACAATTCAGCTGTGTGCTGGTTTCAGGTCACCACAAGACAGCTGTTGTACCACCAGAGGTAGATGCTTCCCTACCTCCTTGGCTCAGCACATGATCCAATACAACAGATACTCATTATTATACCTCAAACAACTAGAAAGCGTTCCATTACTGTCAGTGCCATGTTTAAAGAATTCTAAGGTAACAGACTTCCAGGATGCTGAACCTTACAAATGGACCTGCATTATTACTAACTGCAGGATGGCAAATTCAAAATTGCTATTAAATCAAATCAGCAGCAGAAAAACTCAACCATAATTGTAAAAAGAGGGAAAGTGATGTAAAACACTAATGCCAAATGTCTCAAGGAGAATTTTGTTTGTGGAAAACAAAGTGAGAAGACAGATGCACCCAATCAAGACCAACTGGAAGACAGGACAGAGGAAGGCAGGGATGGAGGGATGGATGGAGAGGGATGGAGGGAGAGGAAGAGGAGGAGGAGAGAAAGCGAGTGAGAGGGAGAGCATGAGTGAGAGTATAAATGTGAATATGGAAGAGAGCCAGGCAGCAACAGAATTACTGAAGAAAACAAGGCATGTGCTATGGCTCTCTTGTTTCTGTCTTCTGTGTTCCTAAATAATTTACAATGTAAGTGGCATGAAGGCCACATTAGCAGGCAAGAATGAGCCTTCTGATGGACAGAAATGAAAGATTTGGGGCTAATGGGTTGTTTTCTTTTCTTTTTTTTTTCTTTTCAATCATACCTGAAAGCCTTGAATCCTTGCTAAATATTCCAGTTGTTTTGAAGGCTGTACTGGAGAACAAGGGGGAGTAGGAGAGCTTCCTTTTAAACCTATGGCTTCAGCTGTAGGAGATGTTCCATTCATAAGGAGTTCCCTGGCAACTGTGGCTGAACTAGTCGATGAGGGAGACATACTGAAGAAAGAACTTGAAGGTTGGTTCATATCTTTGGGTGACAAGTAGCCTAGAGTCGTGCCAGAGGTCACTCTGTGGCGGCTGGCTTCCATCTCTTGATAAACATCAGGAGAGAGATGAAGAATTCCTTTTGGAGCTATGAATAAAATAAAGGCACGGTGTTAATTCACTTAAAATAATTCAAACAGAAACACACTATAGCACTGTTAGTCAATGGCTTCCCTTGCTGTAGTGACAAAGGAAAAAGGAACTGCCTCTCAAGCCTCTTCCTTACGCCTGCAGAGGAGGCTGCAGCATGTATTCAGAGGAGAACACTGGGTAGGAAAGCTGAATGGGGACAAGCCTGGGAATGGGCACCATCCTCATCCTGAAGCTCAGTAGTCTGTACCTCACATAAGAGAGGAAGCATCCGCAAACATGCATCAATTGAGGCAAAGGAGACAAAGTGACAGCAGCCTCAGTCCAAGTATCAGTTTCAGAGACACAAACCTAAACATCTCGTGGCCTGCNAGTCCTCTACTCCTCACATGGCCGTCCCACAGACAACTCTGGACACTGAAGTGTTTGTTTCTTCAAGAGTTTACTTTTCCCCCAACATTGATTTATTATTTGGGAATTTCACAGAATGCACCCCATCATACTCACTTCCCAATTCCTCCCAGGTCCACCCACCCACCCACGTTCCCTCCAAAAAAGACAAAGAAAAAAGAAAAAAATACACAAGTCCAGTTTGTGTTGCCCATATACTCACTGAAGCATGGTCAATCTCCCAGTGGCCAGCCCCTTAAAGAAAACTGAGTCCTTCCTCATCCCATCCCCCTAGAAGCCATCAACTGTGGAGAACTACACTTCAGCATCCCTATCACAATTTTTAAGGACTCTCTTCAACGGCTTCTTGTATAGACTGTTTCTTTTTGGAGGTGGTTGGGGAGGGTGTCACAGAAGCCTTCAATGTCTCTCATTCTCAATGACAAGCCTGCAGTCATTGATATCACTGCAAAAGAAGCTTCCCTGCTCATAACAGCAGCGGGAACACGGATCATGGACTTCTACATGGTTTCCAGCAGCAGCACACACCAAGAACCTCAACATGGTCCCCAGTGACACCATGGAACACGGACCCCAACATGGCCTCCAGCAGCAGGATGGACTGTGATACCAACATGGCCTCAGGTGGCAGAGTCCTCAGAACTGCTGTGAGGTTCCACAGGTGCTGCTGCTGCCATCTTGAATGTGAACTCTTATTACTTTTTTTAAGTTATACATATGTATGTGGAAGGAGGCAGAGAGGGTATTGGGTCCCTAGAACTGTAGTTACAGGCACTTGTGAGCCACCTGACGGGGGTGCTGGGAGCCTAACTCAGGTCTTCCACAAGAGCACTGAATGCTTTAAACTGCTGAGCCATCTCTCCATACATGAAAGCTTTCAACTGTTAGCTCTGGGTTAGGCTAGAAGTGGCTATTACAACCTTCACTTTTCTCTCTTCTCAGTGGGCCTGGGTGGCTGAGTATACCACATCCATTAGCATTCTCAGACAGGCTAAAAAGGGATCAATCATCCGAGCAGAGCTCAGAACAGCTGAGGTACTGGGCACATGATGCATCTTTTTCTTTCTTTGGGAGAATCTGGGAGCTAGTAGGAGGGTTTCCTCGATTATAGGAACAATGCCATAGGCTAGAAATATAGCACAAAGATATTTAATTTTTTTCCTACCACTTTAGGTACAGCTAGTACCACATGGCTATTGTCATGCTTGCCTGGGGTTCAGGAGCCTCTTTGACTAGTTTCTAGATTTTTCATCAACAGAATATGCCCATGTACTGCTGTAAGTTGGCATGTTTGTAGAGATAAGAAGGGTCCAGGGCTTCACAGACTGCTACCATTCTCCTACTTCCATCACGCACTGGCTCTCCATCACTGACACTACAGTATTTAAACTTGTTCAGATGACACAGGAAGCCCTTCTGATTCCTCATCACTCCATTCCGGCCTACCAAATTCTTCATGAAGAACCTACACTCCAGACACACTTTGATTGTCCAGGCTGATAACACACACATGTATACACACATGTATACACATTCCCCTCCACTCCCTCACTGCTCCTAACTTTAATTCTAACTGGTGTGTTCTGGACAGTGTGCCAATAATACTGTCTGACTTGAAGTCACCGACAACTTGTTAGCGCAAGAAAATGAAAACAGGTCAGATAAATGTACTATGTATCTCACTAGGCACAGGAGTGAGAAGAGAATTAAGGTAGATGGACAGTATGGATANGGGAAGGGCCTGGAGAGTTTGTGCTGCAAGAAACCTCCAACAGTGTCTAACCAGGTCTCACCCACCACCAGGATGTAGAGAGTGTCGGAGCTGCAAGGGCAAAGGCAGGCTTCCTGTATCCTGATTCAAAAGGCATAACAAAGCTCTGTGCTTTCACACAACGACACCAGCTTACAACATCTACTCAGTTTTATAGTTCTCTTTATACCTTTGCATTAATTTTCAAGTTCTATACATTAATACGTGTAATATTTTTTAACTCTAAAGAAATTTTGATTTCAAAAATACNAAGAAAAAAGGAACTGGAAAAAATACAGCAAAATCTCCATAGCCAGCAGGAGATAAATTGGTTGCTTTAATGATGTTTTTAGTCCTTGCATCTACATACTTTTTACTAGTAACTTCAAGAGAAATCAAAATCCAAGACTATTACATGAATTCGGNTGTTTACAAAATAACACTTCTGTACTAAGTTTAAAACATGGCACTTTGGTTATATGAACTGTTGTGTTTCAAGCAGTTCCAGGGTTAGGGTAGGGAAACAGCTTAGTGGTAGAGCTCTTCCCAGTACACACAGAGGTCTAGGATTAACCCCAGTACCACATTTAAAAAAAAAAAAAAAAAAAAAACTACACTGCTGCACACTGAATTTGTTTCTACTTTTGACAGCTATAGACATAATGATGAACATTCTTGGAGTTAAATCCTTGTTCACATGAACATTTGTTCCCTTTAAGTGGAAGCAGAATTCTAACTCAAAAGATATGCATTTTAGAATCTTTTTTTTAAAATTTTACATTACTGAAGTGTCCTCCAAATAAATTGTACTAATATCACATTCCACAGAAATATTTGAAAGTGTCTTATTTCCTATTCTGGATTGAACAGCACTTGAAGAACGCTGCCATTTATTAACAGTGACAGAGGGCAGGTCAGTGGTTGCCTGGGAATGGAGCTGGCAAGAGTGGCAATGTACAAAGGGCATGAGGAAACTTTGGGGGAGNTACAAGTGTTCACTTCACAGGCTTATNAACATGTCAAAAAGGATCAAAGTGTACATGCCACATACAGTTTATCATACTTCAATTAAAACTATGAAAATATTTTCCAACTTGATAAGTGAAATGTTACTATTCCTCCATCTTTTCACTATCTACATGTGCACTATATATAATTATTGTTTAAATAATTTAAACTCTNTAACTCTAAATTATATACTTAGTTCAGTAAGTCAAGAAATAAGGGAATAGGGGAGTGGATCTTGGAGGAATCAAAGAGAAATGAATATGATCAACATGCATTGTATAACTTCTCAAGAACTCACAAAAGTAAAAAAAATTCAAAATAAAGAGAAAGCAATCAAGAAAGTTAACATCATTACTTCAGACCAAAGATTTCTTAATTTTGTTTTTAGACAGGATCCCTCTATGTATCCCTGGCTGGCTCCAAGGGTCAGCAAACCTGCCATTGCCCACTGAACACTGGGATTACAGGTGACAGATATATCATTGCCCCGGCTTCCATAGTGTTATTACAGGGCTGTTCTCCAAGAGCAGCACAACAGATAATGAAGATGCCCTCAGTCCTCGAAGTATCTTCTCAGTGGNAGCACACCAATGCAGTTGGGGGTTCCTACCACACGGCAAAGTCTAAGCAGAGCTGATTCTTTCTAGAGTCCTCCAAGTAATTGGTAGTCAATTTCTGAGTGATTTTCAACTTGAACATTGGGAATTACCTAAATCAATCAAAATTCAGTTTTTTCATGCTGTAAAATAAAGCTGCTTTTCAATAATATAATGACTCAAAATACTATCAAATAAGAATGTAAGATA
This sequence comes from Neotoma lepida, assembly GCA_001675575.1. Classification (NCBI taxonomy): domain Eukaryota; kingdom Metazoa; phylum Chordata; class Mammalia; order Rodentia; family Cricetidae; genus Neotoma; species Neotoma lepida. Next base: position 36,343 of record LZPO01075936.1, read on the forward strand.
TGTACATTTAAGGATCTTTACCTTGTCATTTAGGTTTCCCAGAAAACTATATTTACATTTCTATTGGGATAAACTAAACACACTTCTGCCAAAACAGAGTCCAGTCATTCTAAACAGTCACTGCCATTGTACAGTATTCAACTGCTCATTTCTAGTTTGGATATGCTTGTTTTCATGTAACTACCCTAGGTCTGTACTTTGTCTGAACTCAGTTTTGCTTGTGGACTTCAACTAAACATCACATTTACCTGTTGGGGCTTGTTACATTCCACTATATTGACCCTTTATTTGAAGAGGTCCTGAACCCATTCTCCCACCATCTATCTTTTGTTTCTGATCTTGCCTTTAATACTTCCAGTGTGGGACTTTCTGACTGTAACCACTGTGCACAGCTACCCTGCTGATATAATACNGGCACTGTTCTAGTATTCCACTAGCATTACTTAATTCCCACACCAACCATGAGATAGGGCTTTCCTGCATTAAAGATGAGAACATTGTTGTTAGGCAAACTCATTCAAGGTTACCTGGATGTGGTGGTTTGAATGAGAATGTCCCCAGCCCCCATACTCACATATTCGAATGCTTTGTCCCCAGTTGGTAGAATTGTTTGGGAAGGTTAGGAGGTGTGGCTTTCTTGGAAGAGATGTGTCATTGGGGGTGGGTTGAGGTTTCAACAGCTCATGACATTCCCAGTTAGGTTTTTCTCTCTCTTTGCCCTTCATCTGTGGATCAGATATGACCTCTCAGCTAATGCTCCAGTCCCATGCCTGCCTGCCTGCCTGCTGCCATGCTCCCTGTCATGCTGGTCCTGGTTGCACTCTCTGAAACTGTAGGCCCCAATAAACCCTTACTTCTATAAATTGCCTTGGTCATGGCGTCTCCTCACAGTGACAGAAAAGTAACTATGACACTGAGTAAAATGCAGCAATGTTAGGATTTGTAGTAAGAATCTATCTAGATTAAAAAAAAAACACTAGTCAAAAGAACAACTATGAAAATAACATATTGAGTGAAAAAGTTAAACCAAAGAAGCCAACAATATGAGAGAGATTTATAGAATAACCTAACAAAAAATGTAAAACAGCCATGATAAAACTCCTGAAAGGGCAAATATAAAAATGTAACACAGGTGAAAAACAGGGCTGCTCAGCANTAGAAAGGTCTGAACAAAGGAGGGAAAAGATGCGCAGGCTGGCAGCGCAGGCCTGTGATCTCAGGACGTGGGACGCAAAGGTGGGATGACCAGCTGGAGAGAAAGAGAGAGAGGGGAGGAGAGGGACAGGAGGAAGAGGAGGGAGAGAGGCAGGCACAGAACAGAAGTGGGGGGGAGACAGATAGACAGAGACAGACAAAGACTAAGAGAACCAAACGGAAATGCTAAAACTTAAAATAAAATTAAAAGTATAATGGATAAATTCAATAGCTGAGTGGAGGAAGAGAAGAATGCACCTTGTGCCAGCTCACAGGGACGTG
>LZPO01075936.1:38043-55565 GCA_001675575.1 Neotoma lepida
AGGGGAGGGAGGGGAAAAATAACACTGAGGATGTTTGAAAGCCACAAAGAAAATTATTTTTTATTTACTTAAAATTACATACATGGAAGTGTATGCACATGTATACACACACACACACACACACACACACACACACACACAACCATGAAGTTATATTGCCTGGGCAGACAATGCTCTCCAAGAGAGCCACAGACTAACAGAAACCTTAGTACCAGGCATGAGAAACCCCCTTTCCAGTTGTTGGTGTTTTCTCAAAATATTATAAGCTATTGCTGTGGCCCCTGGTTGCCTCCCAGAGATTGAAGACATCATGCACTTTGGACACAGGACTTGGAGGATCCAAGTGAAATCTGACCTGAAAGCCTCCTCCCTGAGGACTAACATACACAGTACCAGAAGGTGCCATGCAAGGTTCCAAGGGAGAAAAGCAACCAACAGTCCTACCCAGCTGTGACTCTATGAACCACAACAATGACCAGCATGACACAGTCTCCCTAAGGGTGCACTAATGGTACATATACTTTGGTGGTAACCATCAACAGCTCTCTAANTGGACTTAAGGTTCACTCAATAGGAGGGAAATCATGCCTGGTCCTGGAAACCTGGACAACTACCTGGGACTGGTGAGGTCATGGATCTTAGAAGAGAACTGACCACCACCACTTNACTAGACCCTAGTTCCTAACTGCATNCTAAAACTTACCCTAGACCCACAGGTAAGACATACTCTCACCTCTCATCAAAGAACCTTCTCTTTGTAACNGATGGAGATGATTCAGAAAACTGTAACTGTTGAAAATGCAGAGAACAACTGAACATAGGATCCTGATGCCTAATGAGGATGTCTGCAGCACAACTCCTGCACCTAAGGTTCAAGGACATTGCATAACAGGAAGCTTAAGGATTTTAAGGGCCAGTGGACTAGGAAACCTGCTATGAGACTGTGTCTTCTACAATGACAGGGAAGCTTTACTCATGATACCTCAACAATGTGGCTATCTAAACAAAATCTAAACAAAAACAACCCCAGCAGACATGTTAATGTGGAAGGGAGTGGATCTCACTGGCCTCATCCCTAGACAGGTGAAGAGGGAAGGCTGAGAGCAGAATTAGTCTTCCCTGGGAATGAGGCCCTTGGTCGGGTTTCCAGCACTAAGTGGTCATCCTTGAAAACACACACATACAAGCAGCACTGGGTAGGTTCGGCTCGTTGTATATATATGTATGCATGCACCTTTTATTAAAACAACTGAAGAGAAAGAGGCTGTGATTGGAGGGGACATGGGAGGGATTGGAGGAAGGAAAGAGAAGGGGGGATGATGTAATTATATTTTAATTTAAACAAAAAGAAACATTTGGATCTAAAACCAAAGAACAGACTACCTCTAATANTCTGTGGCAAAGCTGCAGGTCATATGAGAAAAAACAGTATATTAAAGGTTTAGTGCTACAGCCCTGCAGCACTTGAGAGAGCAAGCCGTAAACCTCACCTGGGCAACACAGCAGAGCTGCCCTGGTGGTGGGGGTGCAGGTGAGCTGGCCCTGAGGGCGTGAGGGCAGACCTGGCCCTGCTCCTTGCTGCCTGCTGCAGTGGGTGAGCTAGCTGGGGTAATGCTGGAGGGCTTGCTCTGGTTGTGTCGGTGCAGGANAGCTGGCAGGCTGACCAACCCCGCTACCACCCAGCTACAGGCCCAGAACCAGGGCTGTGAGTTGACCCACCCCAACATCCACGGAATCTATGAACTGCTGGGCATGTGAAGGGGACGAACCTACAGATCCAAACAGCAGGATCTCCATGACACAGGACAACAACAGGACATCCAAGAGGAGTCCCAGTATTGAGGGTGTAGCAGAAGCCATATGACACAGGACAACAACAGGACATCCAAGAGGAGTCCCAGTATTGAGAGTGTAGCAGAAGCCAGAGGCCTAGAACAGACCAATGACTCATTGCAATGAACACTTACGTAAAGGACTAAAGGGTATACTGTGTGACTCACTGTGTCACACTACAGCTTCCACACTAAGACTTTTTTTTTGTATGTTAGTATGTTTTTTGTTTTTTTGACTTTTCTTTTAAATTGCATTTTATTGGGGGGGGTTGCAAGGGCAAAGGGTGGGTACAGAGGGACAGGAAATGAATGGGATTGGGATGCATAATGTGAAGTCCACAAAGCATCAATTTAAAAAAAAAGTCTTAAAAGGCTACATAAATGACATCAATGAGATACTTTACATAATCTCAAATTTCTAAGAGAAGTTCTAAATAGTAGTCAAGAAACCCACAGGAAAATAAAAGGAGAAAAAAACAGAAAACAAAATAAAATGGCAAGCTTTTGGTTTAATGTATACTAGTGACATTAAATATAAATTTACATATACCAATTAAAAGGAGATTGGCATTTTAAGTTTGAATAAAGGGCGCACTACCTACATGCTATCCACAAGAAGCTCATGTCAAATATAACAATATAAGTAAGTTAAGAATAAAATAATAATGAAAATAGATAAAATATATAAGCATTAATTAAAACCAAGTAGGAGAATCTGCTTCCAAANGATGAGATAAGAAGATACATGCATCCATTCCCATACAACCAGAACAAGTACAAATTTAACAGTCTGAAAACTATCCTAAGGAAATCTGGCAAACAGAAACAATTTCCTTCTGAAATAAATAATTTGGATCGCCTTNGCTCTCAGTTCCTGGGAAGCAACTTCTAAAACCCCTTCAAACTTCCTAAGTGGAAAGAATGTCTTTATTATTCTTGGTAGGTGTGGTGGAACACACAAGAGCTTATGTTAGTTAGACGACTAACAGTGGNCCTTCTAGGTAGTGGAGGAAAATAATGGGGCACGTCATGTCAGAAAGACTAGGCATGTGATTAGAAAGCTGGGGTTTTGAACTACATGATTAGCCTCACCTCCAAAGGCTTAAGGCTAATATCAATTTCACAGCCAATGAGATGCAATCAATCATGCCAACATACTGAAGCCCCAGTAAACTCTACAGGCAACCCTGGAAGTTCAGGTGGGATTCGTTCTCTGGTTGACATTTTCTGTATATTCTGTTGCAGACATGTGTCAAGTCCAGGATGAGAACAGCAGAAGATTCACACTTCTAGCCTTTCTTTTTTCTTTTTTTTGTTTTTTTGGTTTTTTCAAGACAGGGTTTCTCTGTGTAGCTTTTGGAGCCTGTCCTGGAACTCACTCTGTAGCCCAGGCTGGCCTCGAACTCACAGAGATCCACCTGCCTCTGCCTCCCGAGTGCTGGGATTAAAGGCTTCTAGCCTTTCTAAACCTCAGCCAGTGTNTCTGTTCTTCTGGCCTTTGGACACAAAGTGCTCTCTTTTCTACAACCTAAGATGGCTAAGATAATGCAATTCTCTCGCTCCTCAGCCTCCCAGAAAGGAAGAGAGCGCAGTGTCCTCTGCAAGGAGCAGACTACCAGAATTGCTCATTTGTCCTGGCTCCAAGCTGTAGAAGCCAAATTCCTGGCTTATGGAGCCAAGATGCTGGAAGATTCCTTCCACACAGCTGTAACCCATAATGGAGTAGTCAACACAGGCAGAGCAAGCTGAGAATACTTGAACATCAGCACTTTCTTCCTCAGAGAAGGGAAGTCCCACATCAGAATATAGAAACCAAGAGTATCAGAAACTACCTTCCGTACCTAGCAACTTGATCATATAGCAAAACTATAAAAAAAAAAAGTAGTGGGCCATTGCATCAGATTTCTACCACAGGGCAGTGGTTCCATAATTGTGCCCAAGAAACAAAGCAGTCAACAAGAGGAGAGAATACCAATGCTCTCCAAAACAAGTGACTTTATTTGCTATAGGATGTGGGAAAATTCAAGCCTATGGGCACTCTTGAAAACACTGACAATTTTGGTTGTAAGCAATTCATAGAAGTACAGTGGTTTCTAAAAGCTAATCCATCATCACCTAGCTTGTCAGAAAGAACCATAAAAGGACAGACTTAAAAAGGGTCCCTTTTTTAAGGCACACTGGACAATGTACCGAGAGTGAGACACTCTGGAGCACTCAGTCCTGAAGGGGATGTCTTCATCAAAGCCTCCCCTCAAGGCTCAGGGAGCTGTGCAGAAGAGGAGGCGGAATATTTCTAAGAGCCAGAGGTGATGGATGGCTCCAAGGAAACAGTGTCTTCACACAACAGGACTGATGCACATATGAACTCACAGGGTCTGCGGCAGCACATGTAAGACCCTTACAGGGTGAAGCCCGAGTCCTAGCATGGAGCAGGGGAAGTAGACATGAACTCCCACTCCTAATCAAGAAGCCATCTGCAGTTGATACCTACTGGCAACGGCAATGCTCGTTTTCTCCAGTGGAGTCTCTCGGGTAGATTAACCACACTTCACAGTAGGCCCCATGCCCAGGAGCGGGGCCAACGTAAAATGAACTCAATGGTGTTTTTGTAGATTTTTTTTTTGTCTCACTTTGCTGTTTGGGCATTTTTTTTGTCTTACTGGTCTTTTTGCTTGTATATTTTGATTTCTATTTTTGAAGGGATTGTGTGTGTGTGTTGCTTGGGATTTTTGTTTTTGTTTTTTTAGGAGGGGGAGAAAGAAAGAACATAAAGTTTGGTGGGGAAGGAGGTGGGGAAGAGGAATGAGGAGAGGGAAAAACATGACCAAAATACACTGTTGAAAAATTATTTAAAAAAAAAAAGAGTCCCTTTGGGATGAGAACAAACCTCAAAGATTGACTTCAAATACTGTCACAAATAGTCTCAAATTTAATTGGATCCTATCAAGAAAAATTAAACACACACACACAGGCGCGCATGCATGCGTACATACACACACACACACACACACACACACACACACACCTCTAATCTACCAGCAACTTACAGAGCCAAACAGCTGTGTTAGAGACTAGCAGAGGCAGAAAGTCTAACAAAAAGCAGAAAAGGACACAGCTAAAGAGCCTAATAAATCCACTGTCATCCCAGGTGACCACGCATACGCTCAGGAATGCACCCTCTGAGGAACTACATTACAGGCTTCACGCTGTAAGAGAAACAGGCTTCACAGAAAGAGCCCAGCCAAGTCATTAATTAAATGGACAAACAGACAGCAACAAAATGCGCCATGAGAAGGGAGGGCTCGGTCCAGACAGCTTACATTACCTGAAACATGCAGCTTCTAGCATCCCATTTGGAATATGTAAAGAAACATAAAACTGCATCAAATGCTGGCCCGAGAGGACAAACAGCCAACAAACCAGATGTAGCTATGCCCCCAAACAGTGCACAGGTTTAACGCAAGGCCTAGATAACTCTCGGCAGGATTTATTTGTAGATAGAAAAAAAAAAATTGAGTTTAACATTTATTTGGAAAAGTAAAGGAAGCAGCATACCTAAAATAATTTGTAAAAAGAATCAAGTGAGAAGGAAGCTAATCCAACTGAAAGGCTCAACTCATCATCACACCGATCAAAACTGCTATTAGCAGAGCGATACACACACAGTTCAACACCTGAAAGCCCAGACTAAGGCCACAAAGTGAAAGCCAAGTCAGCACAGGAAACACACAGATGGACACCACAGGTAAAGGTGGGCAGAGTCTCAATCTGAGCCTCTCGCTTTCAGCAAAAATGATCTAAAATGGACCTCAACGTTAAATGTAAAAGCCATAGACTCTTTAGACCTACATCTAAGAAGTCTGCCACTACAAACACATCCATAAGAAGAAAAATTAATAGAATTTGTTAAGAGTAATTTTCCTGTGCCAAAAAACCCCTACACAGAAAGAGAATGAAAATATAATAATGTAGATCAGGAGGTAATATTTGCAAACCATATATCCAGCCAAAGAACTAGTATCGGNGGCATATAAGGAACCCTGATGACTCGGCAGTAAAAGACAAGGAATCCAATTAGGTAACGAGCAGAGGACACAGTTCACCAAAGAGGACATACCGCTGGCAAACAGGCACATCGGAAGATTCTTCATATCATCAAATGTCAACATCACTAGCCATTAGAAAAGTGCAAGCATAAAACCAAAGTGAAATGCCACTGCATAGCTACTGAAATGGCTGCATAATATGAGAACACATGGCTAAACTAATCCCGAATGCTGGGAAACATGCAGAAAAATTGGGCCACTCATACATTATTGCCAAGCATGAAAAATGGTACTCTAGAAAACAGATTGACAGTTTCTATGAAATTAAACATGACATTACCTCCCAATCTGGTGTACTCCCAGGGTACCCAGCANACAAATGGAGAGCTTACGTTACAACACAAATCTGCACATGAATTAGCAAAGCAATTTTATTAGTAATAGCTGAAAACTGAAAGCAATCTGATATCCTTCAATGGGCAAATGTCCTGACTATCCTATACTACAGAACTGTACTGACATGCACAGAAATATAAATGGAATCTCTGGAGGATTACTGATTGAAAACAAAAAGCTACATACTGAAATTTTATCCCCTAAAGCCAGTTACAACCACTCTCCTGATTCTGCTTNTACTTCGAGAGTTTTCCAGTTTGGCTTGGTGGCTTTTGTTTGGTTTTGTTTTTTGTAGTGCTTGGAACTGAACCTGGAACTTACACATCCTACGCTAGCATGCTATCAGTAATCTATGTTCTTACCCCCCATTTTTACAACATTCTTAGAATGGCAACATTGTGGACATGGGCAGAAGAGACACTATGGTCTGGTCATCACAGGGTAATAGAAAGGTCTCTGTAGTGACGGACTGTCCTGTGTCTCCTCTGCACAGTGTCTAGGCTGTGATANCTTATTGTACAGTTTATAAGACGTTGTCGTGAGTGCACCGGGAGGCATGTACACAGAAGATCTCTGTATTTATGTATTTATCTCTGCATGTGAATCTCAAAATTACCTCAAAAGAAAAAGTTGAATAAAAAAGGAGTTGGTGACATAGAAGGATGGCAAATCAAGAAGCCCTAGACTTCACCCCCCAAACACTAACTTAAAGTGATACACAGATTACAGCCCCATAAGAGAATTCCAGGATCCACTGCAGTACACCAAATAAGCACAAAACCAAGAACACACGATGAAGTAAGTAGAAGCAACAATTCCCCTTTACCCCCAGGTTGACACAGTACCAGGAGAGAACATTTCAGATCACAAAACAATTTCCTTGGGCAAACAGTGGAGTACGTTCCAACATTCTAGATTTTTGAAGAGCTGAGGAAATAACTAGTATTTGTTTGTGTTTAAATCTCACTCAGAGTGGACCAAGAACTGGAATAATCTGGATCCTGGATGCAGGAGAGGAGGCAGTTTGCTCTGACACAGTTCAGCATGAGAGTTCTTCAAGTTCAGGTTCTCTGCAGGGCTGCCTCTGGGACTGGAACAGTACTTAATTGGGTACTGATGAGGAGTGAGTATAATACTTGGGGTGTTTGTTCAGGTACAGAGGATAGAAAAACCAGAGTGGCTAGCTGCAATAGAGCCAGACCCAAAAAGAAACAGATACATACAAAAGAGAGCAAGAGAGTTCCTGTTCCTAAGAAGCCAGCAGGCCTCTTACAAAAATAAATAAATAAAAATGCACACAGGTCCAGAGCAGTCAAGGTTTCAGAAGCCTGCCCAATGACGCTCAGGTTGACTATGGATGGCCTTCCTCTGTGCAAAGTCAGTCCATACACATTGTGAGGATAGCTGGGCTTTCAAATACACAGCTCCAACACAAGTTAAGACACACATGAAAAACAACAAGGGACCATGGCTCAGATAAAGAAATCTTCAGAAACCAAATGGAAGCCCACGTTCATTGACATGGCTAACAGTAATGGAGAAGGGGACAAGAATATCCTCTCAACAAATGTTGTTGGAAAAACTGGACATCTATCATGCACATAAAACAATTTAAAGGTATTAAAACTTAATTATAACTCCTAAGACTATATAACTTCTAGAGAAAATACAGTGGAAAAGGTTTGTGACATTGACCTTGGCAGTGATTTACTCGGGTGAAGCTAAAAGTACAGACAGGAGCAGAAGAGACACGTAACTTCTAAATGTATTATGTCCCATTTATTTACTCTCTGTGTGTGTGTGTGTGTCCGTCTGTCTGTCTGTCCATGTGTGTGTATGCCTGTCTGTGTGTCTCTGTGTGTATACACCTATGTGTCTGTGTGTGTGTACACGTATATATGTATGTGTCTGTCTGTGTGTACACCTGTGTGTCTGTCTGTGTGTACACCTGTGTGTCTATGTGTGCACATATGTATGTATATATGATTACCTGTGTCTGTGTATGTACACCTGTGTGTGTACATGTATATATGTATGCATGTCTGTGTACACCTGTGTGTCGTGTCTGTGTGTTTTCATGCACATACCAACTGTGTCATGTGTACAGAGGTGAGAGGACTACTTGTGTAAGTCTGGTAAGTCTATTTTCTTCTACCAAGCAGGTCTTGGGGATTAAACTCAGGTCACCAGTCTTGGCAGCAAGCATCTCCACCCCTTGAGCCATGCATCTCACCAGACCCATAAATTGCTTCTATACAGCAAAGGGGAAAAAAAACAATAGAATGAAAATGAAGCTGCAAAAATAAGAGAAAATACGTGCAAAACAAGTATCTGATACATGATCATTCTCCAGAATGTATCAAGAACTCCTACAAGCGGGCTGCAGAGATGGCTCAGTGGTTAAGAGCACCAGCAGCTCTTCCAGAGGACCCAGGTTCAGTTCTCAGCAACCACATGACAACTCACAACTGTCTGTAATTCCAGTTCCTGGAGATCTGATGCCCTCTTCTGGCCCCCATGGGTACTGCATTTATAAGAACACAGACATACCTGCAGGTAAACACCCATATACATAAAATAAACAAAATCTAAGAGAGAGAGAGAGAGAAAGAGANAGAACTCCTAGAAATCACTATCAAAAAACAAACAAAAAATAAATAACCCTAATTAAAAACTGAACAACAGACTTGGACAGACATTCCTGCACAGAAGATAAACAAAAGATGCACAAAGAGATGATGTGATCTGTAATCAGTAGTGAAGTATGACTTAAACCACGATGAGGCACAAGTGTAGACAGCTACTACAGAAGCAAAACAAACAAACAACAAATACCCAACAACAACAATCATACCAGAAATGGCGATTGCTGGCACGCATGTAGAGCCATTTCAACGAGTGTGCACCNTTGCTGACAATGCAAACACACAGTGGCTGTGAAACCCATATGGCAGCCTCTCAAAAAATAAAAGGTACACCAATAATTCCACTCTTGAATATTTGCTCCCAAATACTGAAATGAAAACCTAGGAGAGGTAGTTAGAGTGCTTTGTTATGTTCACCTGAAGTACTCTAACAGCCAAGAAACAGGGACAGCTTACATGTTCCTCGCTGGATGAAACAATAAAGGAACTGTGGTATGTGCACACAACATAATACCATCCGACCACTATTTTAAGGAGACACTGTCACATGCAATGACATGATGAACCTGGAGAACACGACAGTGAGTAAATAAGTCTGTCACATAGGCATAAATACTGCACGATCCCACTGGAGAAGTTACCTAATTCAGGTAAATGCATAGAAACACAGTAGAGGAGAGCAGTGTTTTCTGGGAGTTGGGGAGAGGGATGGGGAAGGAGCTGGTCAGTGGGAAGGAGTCCCATCACACAGAGTGAAAAGGTCCTAAGAATCTGCTGTATAGGTGTGCTGTACAGGTGCTTTCCTGTGCTGTATAGGTGTAGTGCCCNTTTAAAAACTTANTAAAATGGTAGGTCCTTGTGTGTTTTACCACAATAAAAACACATAACTAAAATTTTTAAATGGTTGAGAAAAAGTCCGACATCCAGTGTTAGAACAAACTGTGACAAAGTCAAAACAAAGACAACAGCATTACAGAGGTATACGCGCTAGGCTGGAGCCAATAATCTGAGCTTGAGTTGGGGCAGCATATACTCTCTTTAATTGTGATTTTTTCATCTGTAAAATGAACTAGGCTAGAGAAACTTGAATATATTTAAGCTCTAATAGCCTATGAATCATCTTAACACAAACCAGAAAGCTTGGAATAAAAAATAGAATAGCATTCCCCTAAAAGCCTGTTGAGTGTTTCTGAAATGGGACTATTACTGAAATTTTTTTAAATCTTAGAAAAAATCAAGTAATGTAGATATCTGTCCCACTGATGTAATACTAGTTAAGCAGACACTCCATGTAGTTCTCAGCCAGTTAGTGTTTTTACATGATCCACCCAAATATAAATGAGCTATCTGAAACAATAGTTTGGACATTTTCCATGTTATAAAACATCCTAAATGGTTTAAAAAGAGATTCTGGTACATGATATATAAAACATTCTTTCAAAACACGAATACCTAACTTCAGTGGAATTTCTTAAAAACTTTATGGGTTTTTGCTCCATTATCAGCATGTAGTATATTCAGAAATAAATATGTCATCTGGTAGCAAACGCAGAGACTTTGAGATGAGAAGACATGATTTCATCTTCACTACTATCTCTGGATACATTATAAAGTTACCCGAGCCTCAGTTGTTCTGTTTGTATGACGAAAAGCAGGGCAGTCCCCAAACCTTCCAGTCAGGTCTCCTGGTGCTGTCCTACTCATATGCACTCCACGTTGCAAGAGTATTTTTCAGAGAGACAGCATTTAGTAAGAAATGATAGCATATGCCTATATCTCATCACGTGGGAGACTAAGCCAGGACTGCCATGACTTTAAGGCCAGCCTGGGCGATAGAGTGAGTTCCAGCAAGACCCCAACTTAAAAAAAAAAAATCACCTTCCAAAGACTGCCATCCTGAGAATCAGAACTCCCCAATACACAGAAATGCAGTATTTCTGAGACTGGTGAGACACTAATAACCCATCCACTGTTACAGCAGGTCCAGCAATATCAAAGTGAGATTCACAGGTCTATATCATATTTAAATTTATAAGACTTTGTTTCAAACCTGTCTGGAGGAGCCCATCTTTATACATTACAAACTATCTAAAGATTATCGGTGCAGTAAGGAAAGTAAAAGCTCCTTGTATTTCTCTCATTTGCACCAACAACAGGGACTGTGAGACAGNATTTTTAAGACTAAAGTAAGGATTGCATTTTACTTTCAAATAACATGCTCTATTTTTAAAAAGAGTTTTCCAACCATGGGAAGTACAGTGGTCTTATTCTCAACAGAAGAAATCAAGGTAAACGCCATGAAAGATACTATTTCAAGCTATAAGACTCGCAGAAAGTCAGAAGTTTGATAAGCACAGGGAGGCTACAGGAAGCAAGAAACCTGATACAGCTAGCAGGGATATCTATTTGTAGTAATTACATTAATCAACGTTAGAAGTATATACCTATAATTTTCATCTTAATTGAAACACTAACTGTACACATTATTGGGGCCGAGCGCAGTGTTTCAATGAATATATACTGTGTGTAAGATGAGATCAGTGGAGCTCATCTGCCACCTCATACACANGATTTGTGCTGGAAGCTTTCACAATCTCTACCAGCTACTTTGAAACCTGTCAACCAGTTACTTCACTGTGCTAGAGAACATTAGGAGCATCCCACTGGGGGCATTAATCACCCATCTCCACCCCTCTAACCTTTCCTGGGGTCTGATGGCTACCATCCTGTTACTTCTTTCTCATCAACTTTAAAAGATGTTTTCTTGATTTTTATTTCTAAGTTATACAATTATTTTAAGATGATAATTCTTACAAATTCCAAATTCTGTACTACTGAATANTTTAAGCCAGAAAAAAACATCTTAACCCCCTCCCCCTTTTGCGACAGGGTNTCTCTGCATCCTAGAATTTACTCTGTAGACCAGGCTAGCCTAAGAGATCTGCCTGCCTCTGCCTCCCGAGTGCTGAGATTAAAGGCTAGCTTCACCTCTACCTGGCTAAACCAGAAATTTTAAGTTCAAAANTTTAAGTTAATACTGTCAATTCACTGTTTTGCATATATTAAGTATAAAGATATTTTTCTTAGTAGTGTAGGTATAATTTTTTCAATAAAATTCAGTAAGGACAAGGGTAAGTGAACCAGGGAATTGTGCTCCTCTTACCAATGAGGTCACCTTTTCAACCTTCAAATGTAAGTGTGAGTATGCTCTATTTGTCTTTCTGTGCTTGACTCACATCACACAATGTAATGTTCCCCAGTTCAACCTATGTGGCTTCATGTGACAAAACTTTTAGTGCTCAATAACACTTCATTGTGTGTATAAATGCCTCATTTTAGCAATATCACTAGAGGACAGTNTGCTGAAGAGACATTTTGTACTTAAAGGTTAATTACAGCACTGTTCACAATGGCCAAGATATGGACTCAACCTAGGTGCCCACTGACAGATGAGTAGAAAATAAAATGAGGCTTTCTATACATACATCATGTCGTCTGCAAACAAGGACAATGTGGCCTGCTCTAGATGCCCTGTATGTTTATTATGTTATTGCTCTGGATAAGACTTTCAATACTTCATTGAATAAGAGTGGTGAAGACAGGAATCCTTGAGTTCCTCCTACTCTTGTNGAAATGATTTTAGCTTTTCCCTATGCANTATGATATAGCCATGTCGAGGCTGGTGGTCAATGCAGCCACTGAGGGCCATGAATGGGTCAGTGGTCCTGATACCACCAAGGGCTATGTTAATGTCTGCAGCTGGTGTTACCACCAAACCCTGTGGGAGAGCTGGCCTCGCCCCTCCCCTGGCCACTGCTGGCTCTCCTCAGTTGATGGTTTCTGACATGCAAGTAGGCAGAGAAAGGCATTCTCCCTGGGTGGAGGGGGTGGGGCGCAACTAGGATTTGACCATGCTCCAATGAATATATGGTCAACACAAAATGAATTTGCTTTTTCCTCTTTTTTGGGGGGGCGGGGTAAGTGCAATTAGGCTGCATGACCAAATAATCAATTAAAAAACAAATAAAAAATTTAATTTCATTGGCCATTTGCATTTTAAGTATTTTGGTTCTTTGTGCTATGATCTTTGTTTTTTTTGCTGTTTTGTTTTTTAATGTAAGTGATTATCACTAATAAGCCTCCTTCTTAGTACTGCTTTTGGTCACTATCATTTGTTTCAACAGATATGTAAACTTTTTTTGATGTATTCATTGAACATTGGCTATTCTAATTTTCATGCATTTATACAATTACTAGCATTTATCTTGTTTATCTCTAGCTTTATTTCACTGTGTTCATAGCAGATACACGTCAGTTGGTGGTGGTTTGTATTTGTTTTGTTTTTTCATTTGTTGAGACTTGTTTTATAACCTGACATATGGTTGATTCTAGAGAAAGTTCCATGGGCATGAGAAGAACATGTTTGCAGCTGTTGGGTGAAAAATTATACAAATGTAGGTCATATCCATCTAGTCCATAGTTTAACTCATAGTCCATATTTTAACTCTAGTATTTCTTAGTTGACTTTATCTGGATAATCTGTCCATTAATAAAAGTGGGGTCAAGTCACCAACCACTACTGTACTAGAGTACAGCTCCCCTTTTGTATGTAATAATGTCTGCTTTAAAATTGGTTATGCCAGCACTGCGAGTATATACATTTACAACTGTTATTTCCTCTTGTTTACTACATCTTTTATCATGGTGATCTTGTGTCTTTTTTTNAAAAAAGTTTTAATTTGAAATCTACCTTATTTGATATTAGCAGAGCTACTCCCACTTAGGTTTGATGTCCATATGCTGGTCTACCTTTGCCATTCTTTTCCTGTCAGATTATGTCTTTACTGGTGAAGTGAATTCTTTACAGGCAGCATATTTTTAGGTCTAGCTTTCATTCTGCTTATGCTATTCTTTCAGCTAGTTTACGCCTCTTAAAGGGGGGATTTAANTTATGTATATTAAATGCTATCGATGGTAAGGACAGATATACTCTTATTATTCTCTTAATTTTTCTGATTGCTATGTATATCCCCTATGGTTTCATCTTTGAGGTGTGGTTGTTCTCTGCACTGGTGGTCTGATTCTTTGATCTCTTCTCTTTTCTGTACATGCTCTAGCACTGAGTTTTCCACCTCCACAGAGTGGTTACCATTCTTTGNTTCCAGTACTGACTCCCATAAGCACTCCGTACAGGGCTGATCTAGGAGTGATTAGCTCCCTCAGACTTTGTCTTAGGAAGCCTTTATTCTGTCTTCATTCTTTCATTTATGAAGGATATATTTACTGGGTATGATGTTCTTGGTTGGCATTTTTTTCTTTCAGGATTTTTTATTCTCCTATGTCTTCCTGGTCTGAAAGTTGTCTGCTGTGCTGCCTGCTGACAGTCGAATGGGGAGTCCCTTACACATGGCTTGATGCTTTTCTCTTTGTTATCTTTAGAAGTCTCATCTTGTTCTTTCCATCTATCTTTGCTCACTGGCTGGTTGGTTTGTACCTTTTCTGCCTGAATTTGTGGGGATCCTTTGGGCTTATGAAACATGAATGCTTGCAACTTCACAAAAATGTAGACATTTTCAGCAATTGTTTTGTGGGATGGGTTCTTAGACGTCTTTTCCTACTTTTCTTCAGGGACATGTGACAAATGTTTGCTCACTTTTTTAAAATCTCTTCCTCTCTCTTTATATTCTTTGTCTAAGGTGTCTGACTTCTTCTGTTTTATGATCTGTTTGCTGAATTTCTCATTATCCAATGAACTGCCTTAATATTTTCACCAATTTGTCACCCATGTTTGTCAAGTCACATTAAGTTTCCTTAAAATTATCCATGTTAATTCACTAATAACCTTTTCTTTGAGATTGCCAGCTGCTGTGTTTGTATTCTTTTGCAGGCCATCATGCTATCCTATTTGTCTCACACACCTCACGTGCCCACAGGTATGTGTACATGTGGTAGGCACTTACCTCAACTAACTTTTTGGAATGCTTCTCACCGTAACCAACTTTCTGTTGGCAATGTACCTAAGGTGCTGGATGGATATGCTGCATTGGCTTTGGTTCCAACTAGAAGTAATGTCCATGATGTTTCTTTAANTACAATCAACACTAGTGATCTCAGTGGACATCTTGATGGCCTAAGCCATGAGGGCTGCAGTGACAAACTACCAGCTGGGGTATAACTGCCTTAGTTAGGGNATACTTGATGGTCATTCTGGGTACAGTGTACAACTACAGGTTGTAAGGCCACCATCAGTTTCTAAGGGCTGTGTGAGCACAGGGCCACCCAGTGGGGCTAGATGGGTGTGATGGTAGCAGCTGGGATTCACATCGGTATGTAAAAGCTATAGAGGTAACTATGTGGGTATCTGGAGACCTACATGCTCAGGAAGATCTGACCAGACGCTTTCTGGATCTAGGGTGGGCAGATGAGGCCAAGCATCTACTTCTTAGGGCCTTAGTGGGTCCAGTGTTTTAGAATGATCTTTTCAACTGCTTCTGAGGGTCATAGTTGGATGGGCAGGGCCACTCAGTTGCTTCTTGGAGTCTGTGGTATGGAAAACACAATCAATTGCTATCCAGGGTTGTTGGTCATGGGGGAAGGAACAGACTCTCTGGACGAAGTTACTCAAGGCAGGCTAACTTGCAGTATCCTGAAACTAGAAAGGAAAGTGCTAACCAACTATTTCCTGGGATAGCAAATAAGTGGTTGAATCACCTGGCTGTTTCCTAAGAGCCTCAGTGAGTCCAGAAGTTCAGGGATGGTTTCCCAGTTGCTTCCTGGAGCTAAGGGTGCATGAGCACACAAAAGTACAATACTCATAGCCGGGCGGTGGTGGCATACGCCTTTAATCCCAGCACTCAGGAGGCAGAGGCAGGTGGATCTCTGTGAGTTCAAGGCCAGCCTGAGCTACTGAGTGAGTTTCAGGAAAGGAGCCGAAGCTACACAGAGAAACTCTGTCTCAAAAAACCAGAGGAAAAAAAAGCACACTACTCATTAAGATAATAATTCCATTTATAGAAATCTACCTCCAAATACACGAACACACATGTAATTTGTAATATGAAGTCATCATGCTACAAAACTTTGGATTCACCAAAATAGGACAGATAATGAAGTATTTTCTCTGAATTTGCCAAATGCAAATGGATTGGACATTGTCAATGTAATTTTTACCTGATAATTGTTCTTATTGTATATAATTTTACTATGTTAAAGTTACAACCTTCCATTTTAATTAGACAAAAGGGGAAAATGCTGTGGAACTATCTTTGCACACTATAAATATNTATTACTCTCACAGGTTAATAAAGAGCTGACTGGCCTATAGCTGGGCAGACGGAAGAGCCAGACTAGGAGGATGCTGGGAAGAAGAAGGGTGGAGTCTGATGAGTGCTGAGTGAGAGGCAAATGAAGCAGGAGACGAACATGCTGTGCTGAAAGAAGGTACCACCAAGTGGCAGAGGGTAGGTAAGAAATATGGGTTAATTTAAGTTGTAAGAACTAGTTAGTAACAAGCATAAGCTATTGGCTGAGCTTTTATAATTACTAAGAAGTCTCTGGGTGGTTATTTGGGGAGCGAATGGTGAGACAGAAGAACTCTGCCTACAAATGGCACCCAACATGGGGCACTTACATCCACATAAGACCNGAGAAAGCATAANAAAAGGTCCTAAACACAAAATCAGACACAAAACGGCTTCCTCGCTCGTGTCTCTCATGACAGCTGCAGTACAGAGACGTGTCTCCTGGCTGCTGCCTGTGGGANGGAGCCAGCCACCAGCTGCCATGTATTAGCTAGTGCCATTCACTACACTGAGTAGTGCCAAAGGCTGACAGAGCAGTTTAGGATTCGTCTCATACAATCAAAAAACAATACAGATGCTCAGTAAAGACAGATCCAGACAGAAAAAAAAACATCTAATGGGTTACAATGTGTTGAAAAATATACATAGGCTTGGGAGAGATAAGAGAAAGGATATATACAGTCACAGAATAAAAAATAGTTTAAAAATAATAAAGTCCTTAAAAAAGGAATAAAGTAATAAAAAATATAATAAGTCATGTAAAGATGGGAAACACAGAGAGTCTGGATTCTGTATGTTATTGGGTTGTCTCTGATTGCTAATAAAGGAACGACAGCTGCTAAAACACATTGGATTATGAAAATTGCTAGATTAAACCAACCTATATATTCTTGACTTCAAAATGGAAGTCAAAAGATATGTTACTTTGGGGAAGAGGATATGCTTTTATTNCCACAGGAAATGAGANGCTGTGGATTAATTTCAGGTTGGTATGGACCAGGCTTGATGGGGGAAGACCCCCTGAAAATCCTGGCTACAGACATAAAGAAATAAACCTAGAAAACTACAAAACATGTATCATATATTTTACCTGCTCAAACAAAAAATAAAAAATCATCTTTGATTTGTGTGCAATGCATGGGCTATACTTGTTAATTAATGCAAATTAATGTATGTTACCTTTAAAAGTTTATGTATTTTCAGAGCAAGGGGACCAAACACCAATAAAAATGGATGGCCCAGCAGGTGGATCTCTGTGAGTTCGAGGCCAGCCTGGGCTACCGAGGTGAGTTCCAGGAAAGG
>LZPO01075936.1:90470-104507 GCA_001675575.1 Neotoma lepida
AGTTAAAGAAAAAAACAATGAGAGTAAAATACTATTTTTAACATCCAAAGACTTAAAAAGAATTTAAAAATGCAATCTTTTTGTCCTTTGATTACAATAACTAAACAAGGTATTGAACGCGCAATTCCCTATGACTTACTACTCATCCCTTTAATCCAAAAATTTCAACAGACTAATATGAATAATGTATGTATGCCGTCCTCACTCTGTCGTCCACAACGTTTAGTTTCCCACCTCCACAGAACTGTACATATTTAATGGGTTCTATAAAACTTCAAGATACACTACTTGAAATCAGAAATCAACTCCTGAACTGATCTTACATGGCAAGCTTTCCCCATAGAGCAAATGCTTACAATTAATTATAAACTTTTGAAAACAGAGGTCCACAACTGGAATGCTAAGACCTTTAACTACAGCAGAGGGAGTGGGCGCCACTATAATCACTAAGGTCTGCTGACAATTACAAAACTCATTTTGGTTTGCCACAGAGACAAACAAAATTTCTGTTCATTATAACTTTACTGGAATATGATGTCATAACACATAACCATACTGAAACAATCTGCTGATTTTTCTGACCAAAATATTAATTGCACACTAAAGAGCCCTTGGGGCCTCTTCCTTTGGGCCATCAAATATGGCTTTATGTATGTGTATAAGCATGCATTTTGATATATATGTATATATAAATCATACCATATAAATATCAGAGGGAAAATTAAGTATATTGCATTTTTTACATAAAAAGTAAAATATTCTAGTAGTAACAACAGGAAATACCAAGACCTGATGCCTGACTTGTTTTATTCCAGGTTCCCTTCATCCTCTGGCTTAACAATGATTCTTAGTAATATACCCCACATGGTTTGAATATCTTACACATCACATCTCCTCAGAGCACCATGACAATTAAGATTAGCCAGAGCACTCTGATTAATAGCATCCAGACTGCACTACAGGAGAGATGACAAAGAATGCTTCATCAAACAGAATACAGTATGTAGAGGTACTTGCCTCTAAATACTTACTTCCTTTGGTAAAGAAACACTTAAAGCTTATTAACTTTCAAAGATGGTATGTTCTATTTAATGATGTTCCTTCTCCTGTTCATAGTTTTTCAAACAGTAAGCTCAATTTTGATAATGAACATTCAACATATGATGTATTAATTTCTACAAATTAGAATATATATAACTAAGCACCTAGAAGTCTGTGCTCAAAGCTTAGATCCCCATACTGTTACTACCGTTAAGAGATGAACCATGAAAAACNCTACTGTGAGATGATTAAATGGGTTTTTCCCACCCACGGCTCCACAGTGTGGCTCTGCTTTCATCAGAACCATTTTCTGTCCTAATGAAAATCTACACTCCAACCNGCGTCTTCTGAATCAGTCTCTGCAGTAGAGATCCCTGGGTTGCCTTGATGACTGCCTAACTGTCTTCAGAGCCAATGCTCTAGGTTATCCTTGCACAAGACAGCCTTGGCCAACAGGCAACTACACCAAATGAGGGGATATAACCACTCCTTACTGCACACTGGCTACATCCTGTGTATCTGTTTAATCCTTACAGTAGCCTGGTGACAGGAAAAGTCCTGAAGCTCACTTTGAAGGTAACAACTTTCCCCAATAGAGAGTCAAATTCAAGTCTGTCTAACTTCAGAGGTTCAAGAAAAATCTTGAAGAACTCCCTAAGGCCAATAAGATAGCCCAGTGGGTAAAGGTGCTTGCCACCAAGCCTGAAGACTTAACTCATTCCCTAGGACCTGAATGCTGAAAGGAGAAAAACCTTTGACTTCACATCACATGCACACATGTGCGTGTACACAATAAACAAACAGATAAATAAATAAGTAGAGTGCCTAAAACTGTGCCTTATAATCTTCTAGCTCTGGCCATTTTTGTTTATTCAACCATCTCCTTAGTGGCCAGAGAAGCTAATGCAAGGGTTCTAAATGAATGTTCACTAAGACATGCTGGCATGTCACCACATGACTGCTGAAACAAATAGCACTCCACAGTGACTACTTCTACAGAATGAAGTTCAAATAGAAAATGCTGGCAGTCAAAGCCACACTGCTAAACAACCTAGATCGTACAAAAGCCACTTACAAGGCTTCTTCTCCATGCTTCATTGTTCCCTACTTGGTGTGTATGTGGCAGGGGAGGGGGNAGAATAAACACAAAACACTGTAAATTACAAAGCTTCCTTTTCCCTAGATACACAAGAAGTCTTCAAGACATATGAGGCAATACAACACTCAAGGAAGGATACATGAGTCCTTTAAATTAATACTTCACATCCTAATACAGTTTCTAAGCAAAGGAAAACTAGCTTCACATGTGTTACTGTGGCAGTCTTCTACACCATATAACCTTGCTGTCCTCCCTAAAGTGACTTCATTCAGAGCCTTCTTTCTCAACTCCTTTATGTCATCTCTCTAAACAACAAACCCATCCGTCCTCCCTATCATCCAGCTGTTGCTTTATTTCCAGCATCTCACGTTCCTAGATATCACTTTTACAAGGTGAGAAAGATACATTCCAAACAACATTCAGACCTAAAAAGTTGAAAAATAATTACCTCATTTCATTTGGCAGTGTTACTCATAAATTTCAATACAGCTTAGACATTCATATCTCCTCTACAGGTTTATGTCCAAAGCACATGAAAATGTTATCTCCTGATCTAACTGGGAGAGGCTGGGTTCTGTTTATGTATAATTCAGCCTGAAAACAGAGTGCCACTCAACCTTTCTATCTCAGTTTACTACTTATCTGTAAAATATTTGCAGAAGCTATGATTTAAAAATTCTAAAGGCCAAAACTCAAGCATTCAAATGGCATTGGATTCTTTTTACTCTTTGTACACTCTTGGCAGCTCTAACCCAAATTCTTTCCCTTGCAACAGAAAAACAACAAGTTTTATCATAAGGCTGTAAAGTAGTCTTGGCGCATTTTCAAACTTGTACATATATAAAATGTTTAGATAGTTCTTTCTTCATATCTATGAAATTTGAAAATATATCTTTTATGGGGTCTGAGTTTTAANTTTTAAGGAATTCAAATATTGAGACTGATTTGAAAAGATTCACAGGCAAGCTGAAAAGGAGTTTTAAAGAGGTATGAGGACACTGCTCCTGCTCTGTTTGTGGAACTCCGCTAAGTATATCTTAGGTGCCTAGGAGGAAATCCACAAAGGACATGAAAGAAATTCTGGGATAGGGTGTTTCAAAGCGGTTAAGTTAAATGGCATGGTGGCAATCACAGTTTCAAGTCTTTAGCTGCACTGAAGTTAATTGGAAGTGTTCAGCAAAATCAACTCAACAAAGGAAAATCTGTGTTCAAATTAAATTTGGTAAATTAACAGAAGGGCAAGAACATAAGATACAAGAGCGAGAAGACAGCAATCAACCTGTGTCACAACCTTCCTCCACACTGTGGACTGTGCAGCACAGAGGACGCTCTCAGAGGCCTGCTGCTGTGGAAACACCACTGGCACCCTCATGAACTACTCACACCTACTATTCTTGCCCCTTCCCTAAACTGTATCTACATAAATCAGCACGACCTCATCAGTAACAGTTATGGCAAAAGGAGACACTAGCATTTAGATCATCCACACCCCCACAAACTCAATTTCATTTAGAGATGAGAAGAACAGGGAACAGAAATGGTAACTAACCTCCCCAAGGCCACTTAATGTGAGCTGGCATCTGGGCCTAGCCAGGCTCACTGGGAGCCCATGTTCAACCTCTGAACTAACTGCACAAGCATGAACTGAAAACTTTGAAGCCATGCTACGTGCGAATATAAAGACCACTCAAATCTACCTACTCAGGAGATCTGGCAGATTCAGAATATCTCTCTGAGCTAGTGTCACATGAAAGACACCAGTCACCAAAGGAAACACTGGGGACATTCTAAGTTGACAACTGAGAAGTTCCCCACCTCTCTGTGTCTTCCTCATCTCTTTTAGTCCACCTCTCTGAAATCTGAGCTTATAGACTGTAACTTGCCCCATTTCCACAGTTCAGTTGTACGGGCTCTATCTCCAAAAGAATACTAATAGAGTGAACAGAGGACATTCTTCCCTTGTTCCTTGCTAACTGGAACACAGCTACTGTAGCTCCAGTTAAGTACAACAGTTAAGTTGGCTACTGGACTAGATGAAGCGGAAGGAGGGAAGAAGANAGAGATAGCAAGAATTTGAACAAATGTACATCTATAAGGTATATATTTTACAATATCAAGAAAGTACCCAATTGTTGTTTGTTTTTTACTCTTATACTCTTTTTTTGGGGGGGGGCACTGCCCAGCTCCCAAACAAATCACACACCAAGACTTATTCTTAATTATCAATGCCCAGCCTTAGTTTGGCTTGTTTCTAGCCAGCTTTTCTTAACTTACCCCATCTATCTTTAGCCTCTGGGCTTTTCCTGTTCTCTTACTTTTGTAAATCTTACTCTTAAGATTGCTTGCTGTGTAGCTGGGTAGCTGGCCCCTGGAGTCCTCCTCCTTCTCTGGCTCCTTCTTCCTCCTCCCAGATTTCTCCTTCTATATATTCTCTCTGCCTGCCAGCCCTGCCTAACTCTCTCCTGCCTTGCTATTGGCTCTTCAGCTCTTTTTTAGACCAGTCAGATGTTTTAGACAAGCATAGTAACACATACAACATAAACAAAAGTAACACACCTTAAAATAATATTCTACAACACCCAATTATTTATAGAGTGTTGTACTTTCAAAGTCAAGAACAGAAAAAGGAAAGATCTGATTGTGTTTTCAGCATCTGTGTAGACAGTACTGACTTTATTTTCACCTTTCAATTAAGTAAGCTTTACTGACCCACTTACCAATAGCAAAACAACTTTCCATCCCTAGAAGAAATCAAAGTATTGTGAGTTCTGTNTACCAATACTGTAGTTAGGACTTTCCTGTTNTACCCTTAAGTAATAATNGTCAAGGCATANCCTCCTGTCCTCTACACTAGCACTGCAGAATCAGCTGCCATGGTTATTTTCAGTGCCTTAAAACAATCGGCTCCTTGTTTTACAAAGACTTATTGAAATTATCTAGGAATCATTTAGGCCAACCGCTTTTCTATAGGATTGTGGGTGACACCAAGTGGCTGTGGCTACCTGTCCAACTAGCTATTCTTGATATTTGACAGAAATCCAAATCTTTATCCTCTTCCAAGGTAGATGTGGTAAATTTCTATCTCCCTANAAAACTACCCTGTCCACCCAGGTTCTAAGGTTATTTTTACCATGAGTTAATGTAGTCCTAAAGTTCTTGAGGACTTTTTTACTTCTTTACTGCTGAAGTGTCCACATCCCAGTCTGCCTATCTGTGCTTCAAATCCATATTTTCTCACCTTATTAAATTTGCATATTTACACATTCTACTAGGTCTTAGTAAAAAACAAAATGTTGTATTTCAAGTATCTTTCCTATCCTTTTTATGTGGCTATCTTATATTTCCACACTTATTTTCCTTTCTTGTTGTTAGTCCTTTTCTAAGTTCTTCTGTTGGTACTCAATTTATTTTCATGGTGTCATTTCCAAAATAAGCATAAGGCTAATGACTTTGTCTTCCCATATGTATTGTTCAACGTATAGTATGCTCAAGAGGAAATATGCTACAGAGTTCTCTAACTGCCTGGCAATGAAGGCCTTGTAAAGAGTCATCAGTGTGTCTNTGACACACCCTGAGAAAGCCTTGGGGAAGCACTTGTGTCCTTTCTCAGTCANTTGTTTAATCTACCAAAGCTCTCAGAGTATGAATATAATAAAAATTACTTCACATTTTAAGAAATGTAATTGAAAAATGTTTCTCAAATACCTTTTATAAACTTGGAAATAAATACTGGTAGAGAAAAGATTTTGAGGTTTAGAGTGGGATAAACTGGATCCATCCATAGATGACCAGGGAAAGCAGCCTTCTGTCAGGACTAATCAGGAGTAAGACTGACTTCGANTGCATCGACTTTCCCAATTTTATGCAAGTGACAATCTATGTAGAAATTACTTCATTTTTCATGTAATAGCATAGAATGGCTGTACATTCATTTATTTAGGGAGAGCTTTTCAAATAAATAAATAGATGTACATGTACTGTGCACCTTAAAATCTTTTGTAAAGTATTTTAAATAAATACAATCTTAAATTTTTACCATATATTTACTATATATGACCTGTTCAAAACTCTAACGGTTTCCTATGAGTAAGAAATATACTAAGATATGGCTTGTGAGTTACACGAATTCTTCCACAATTCAATTCCATCTTGGTTAATGTTTCTCTGAAAATGTTCTTTGTGCGTTACTAGTGTAGAAAATCTCTTAAGTCCTTTGCAGTAATAAAACAATTATGAAACTATTTCTAGAAAATAGTTGAAATACTTCTGTTTCCCCACAATGTTAAGCCCATAAATATTTGTTTTGAGTTTTAAAAATTTATATAGCAGGGAAGTATAAAATATAATCAGACTATATTTTAAAGGTTTTTGATCTTTTCGTGGATAAACTACCTCAGTGATGGTTAGAATACAAGAGTCAGATGGACAAGAGGAAAGTGGAGTGCCACCTCTAAAGCTTCCATGAGCTCCAGAAACTGCTTTGTTACAATGTCCGACCCAGACATCTCCTCCAGTGTTTTTGCTGATCAAAATTAACTATCAACTTTGGATGTTTGCCCATGGCAAAGACTCCCAAAAGAAACACAGAGACATTACATCAGCAGTGTTACAGCAAGATCAATGTGCTTTGACGGTGAGCTGATGGTAATTAGACTTACTGCACACTGTAGTGTTTTGTCTCTTTTATTGAAATCTAAGTGAATCTGGTTGTACATCTGCATATAATTTAATGATAACAATAACCTGCAAGTTAATAGCTATTCATTGGAATATAAAAAATTTACTTGGCATTTTCCCAGCTAATTGTTTTTACAGCTTGAATTCACTTTATGCATTAGCTGCATTCATAAAAAAGTTAACATGAAGCAAATATTTTCATACTAAATTCCATTTTCCCACTGTTGCCCAATATTTAATAATCTTGAGCTATATTTCTGTAAGAAAATGTTGGCTCTAACACATTATAAAAATTATAAAATGCATATGCCCAGGAACAGGTATACTTAATCAATTATTTTATAAAACACATTTTATCTTCTCACCTGCAATAAAATTAGCCTAATGGATAATTATTTTGTTTCATATTCTCACAAGCTTTAGAAGTAAGTGTAGGGTCTGTCTCTTATACACATCTAGATGTGTATAAGAGACAGAGATCCGCCTGCCTCTGCCTCCCAAGTGCTGGGATTAAAGGCGTGTGCGCCACCATCGCCCGGCCGTAAGTGTAAGTTTTAAATAGCAACTATAGGGCTTTTAACGTGGCTTTACAGAGCCAGGCCTGGTGAGGCACGCCTTTAATCCCAGCACTGGAGAGGCAGAGGCAGGGGGACATCTGTGAGTTCAGGCCAGCCAGGTCTACATAGGAAAACTCTGTCTCAGAACCAAACAGAAAAACTAAATATAGAAGTACAATTTACAATTTATTGGCTGGAATTGCATCACGGAGACTGGCTGTCAGATTTCAGCAATACAAGGATTGTCAGACCAATGACAATAATCACCTTCAGACCTTGCAAATTTCTTCTGCTGTTGGCAATACATTTCAGGGCTTCACTGCCATCCATACTAGTTTACTGGAATCATACGTCTACTTTAGAGGCCATACATTTTCTGATTCAAGGATTTGTTTTCAAACAAATGTAAAGAAGATAAGTATAGCTACTTGGATCATATGTACAAAAATATAAAAAGAAACTTTTGCTGTAACAGATGAAGAACTGGAACCTTTCAAAACTCTCCTATACGGTCCTATTTTTTAATTAGTACCCTGAGTTAATGTTCCAAACTTGTNATTTTCAAGCATTATAAATTAAAATATTTTCGGCATAAATCCTCTGCAGAGTATCACAGGGACTACAGTCATCTATGCGCTCCTTTTCCTATATTACACAGATAATCAAGGTATGCGTTTCTACCAAGTCAAACACTGAACGTAAAATCGCCAACTCCTCTTTATTTTTGTCATGTGTCCTGAAGCAAAGCACAATACCAAGTAAGTGAGAGACCACTAGAAAAAACACATGTTAATATCCAGTCTGCCAGGAGAGCATCCCCACAGGAAGGGGCTGGAGGAATACTTATAGCCTTGAAAGGTTAATGATTTATACCTCTGATTACCATGATTTATTCTTACTCACAATAGGGATAAGACTGAGTGACTGAGTATGTCACATTCTTATCTCCACACAAAACAGTTTTTTAGGATATTCTGAACAAGTCTCTCAAGATATCTTAATATTCCCAGAGGGATATTTACATGAGTTAGCACAGTAAGAAGAGAAGCATGTGAGAGTCTGGAGAGCCTGTTCAGCCCTTTCCCAGCAGGTGACACATGGTACCAGAACACCAAAGGCTCAGGAAGTCACAACTGTTCTTACTCCTTCCTTCTGGGCAACTAACCCACTGGTCTTCTTAGATACACCACCATGTTTCTATGATGTTTCAGTCCTTCCTGTGCTTTCTGTTATTAGCCACTAGCTCCAAGAAGAACCAAGGGACCATGGCACTAGCACCATACTATCTGCTTAAAGAATTTCAGGAAAGAATGCAATCCTACTGGCAAGAACTCCAGCCTTCCATTTTACACATGGGACAACACGTCTGATGAGTCTGAGGAGCAGGGAGTGGGCAGTGTGGTTGAGTGGAGTCAATGNAGTGATAAATGCAGTTAATGAAGTCAGAGATATGACTAGAGTCAGATTTATATAAGGCTGTGAGTTTGTCCTCTGACTGCCTCCAGCATTTCTTACACTACAACAAGGAAAANAGTTTCAGACCTCTGCAGGGAAACAAGGGTCAGTCAACAATGTCAGTACACTTCAAAACAGCAGGCAGTGAGTAGATATATACAGACAAACTCACACAGTGCCATTTCAAAAAGTAGACACCACCAAANACATCTCTGGACATTTTTAATGAAGGCAACTAAAAAGTTTTAAATTCTCTTTTCTATGTCATAAAGAATATTTATTTACATGTGTNGAGTTACGTTCTACATAGACTGTTCAGTGACCTGTCAATCACAGTGTAGCAGTCTACCAACTCATTTATCTCTGAAGAGATGCATCTTGAACAGAGAACATGAGAATGTCAAAAAATCATAAAGAAATAAAAAGGTAAGTCAGTCAAGGTTTTGGTAACTGAAGCCAAGAAAAAGCCTGGGAAATTAATGGGTAATAAGCTCCCAGGGAACTTGAACTGAGAAAAAGCAGCAAGCCATGATGAGACTAATACCTAGGATGATTAAATATACAGCCCCAGAATTACTGCCTAAGAACCTAAATCTTACCTGAAATAAAGAGCAAAGCTAAATACTGAAGCCACCTATTTTTACTGCAGCAAAGGAAGAAGAGAAAAACCATGCAAGAAAGAGGACAGTGCACATTGACAGCAGCAGGTACGCTGGTCAGATCTGTTCTAGACTGAGTTAGAAATACAGACTAACAGAAACCAACATGATGGACTAATTTGGACTTAGGCAGGATTAGAAGGAAAAATAATTTACTTTTGTTTTAGAGTGGACTGTGTAAACAACTAACAAGTCCAATACTATCAAAATGTCTGTATTGATTTGGAGAAAGCCTTCCATGTGTTCTTAAAAAAAACAGGATGCCAGAAAAAGTAGTAAGTCATTCAGATCCAGGGAGGATAAGGTTCCTTAAGTACATGAGAAAGCAATGTAGAGTTCTGGAAACCTGAGACATATGTGGGAATACAGAATGAGTCTTAAACAAATTTAACTTATTATTGTTTTTGTTACTCTTCTTTAAAAAAAATCACTCAAAAGAACAAAAGGAAGGTTTGTAAATAATCTTATTTACAACAGAAGAAACTCCTTACGAGACCTCTGGAGAACCCTGTACTCACAGCCTGGGAGTCAGCACTCTGAGGACGCCCTCCAGGACAGTGATCAACACTGACAGGAGCATGGCCACAGCCATCTCTCAGGAAGCCCAATCACCCCAGTTATGCTCAAGGAATTCCGGCCAGAAACCTAACACTTGTGAGCTGATGAATTCGTGATAATGTCAAGTGGAGGAAGGGCTCCACTCCTAATCTTATTTGTCACTACTTTCTTGTTTTATCAAAATGTCATGCTAGGAAAATCAAATCAGCATATCCTTTTACTTCTCAAATGTAAGCAGGCCAGGACACTCCTGCAATACTTGAAAACATCGTATGACACCATGTACCTCTTCAATGAAGGAAAACGTTTAGAGTAAATGACTCCCATNCTAGCTATTCCAAGGGTGATGCTCTGTGCAAGGAGAGTGACTTCTGCTCACAAAAGGCAAGTGAGAAGTCTCATTCCTGCAGTCCCAGTGTCTGGTATCTAGTATGATGTCTAGCACTAAGAAGAAGTCCAATAAATACGTTAAATGAGGGACTAACAGCTAACACTTATTAAGTGGTTTACTAGATGCCAGCACTGAGCATTCAGTAACTCACTTAATATTTCCAATAGCCCTCAGCAGTAAATGCTAGTACTACTTCCGTTTTCATTCGCAGAAACTAAAACAGACTCTGGGTGTCTTGGCATAACAGAGCTAGCTTTTGATTGAAGACACACCAACTCCACAGCCTTGACTGGTCACACTACACCACTGTCCTCCTCCTGAGATGAGTGGATGGATGATGGCAAGAATGGAAAGCAGACTCACAGCAGCCATGTTCTCAGCTAAAGCTATACAAATCAGGTCTTGGAGAATGATGGACTCAAAGTGAGAGAAGCATGTGGGACCTTGTAGAGAGGATGGGTTCAATGTNCATCTTCTAAACCCTGAATGTCATCTCTGAAACATGCTTTCAATCTGCTTGTACCCAAGAGGCATATGAGAAGATTTAAAAACAGTGGCTGACATGGAAGTGGGAGGGGCCTAGCACTCAATGCTGAACTACTGGCAACTGATNGATTCTGGGAGATGGAATCGCTGTCTTAAGTGGAGTACACACTGTTAAGCCTACCAGGCCCCAATGGACAGCTNCAAACTCAAGGTCACACAGACTGCCCTGGTTAAACTCAGCATGTTATAAACCAAAACAATTAGACAGGAATGTGAAAATGATTTGTAGACAAAAGAGGGGATAGGCAGGAGTAGGGAGAAAGGAGAAGGTGGGAAGTGAGAGTGATCAATATGCATTATATACCCATGTGAAATTGAAAACAAACAAATGAACAAATAAAACTACAGTCTGAGGCTGGGGGATGGGTCAGACAGCAAAAGAACCTGAACTGGATCTCTAAAACCCACACTTAAAAACAAAACAAAACAAAACAAAACAAAACAAAAACAGCTGCCAGGCAGTGGTGGTACCCACCTTTAATCCCAGCACTTGGGAGGCAGAGGTAGATGGAACTCTGAGTTTGAGGAAAGCCTGGTCTACAGAGTGAGTTCCAGGACAGGAAGGCTACACAGGGAAACCCTGTCTCAAAAAACAAACAAACAAATAAATAAACAAATAGAAAAGCCAAGTATGTTAGCACATGTGCTTATAACCCCAGGGTTGGGAAATCTGGCTTTCTGGACAGCCAATCCATCCTATTTGACAAACTGTAGGCCAGTGAGGGGACTCTGTCTCAAAAAGGAAAAGGGAGATGATGCCTGAGGAACAACACACAATGGTGTTCTCTGGTTTCCAAGTTCATGCACGTATAAGAGCTTCTAAGTGCACACACACACACACACACACACACACACACACACGCGCGCAAATCAGTAAGGAAGTTATTAAATGAGCAGAAAAATAAGAAAAGGTTTAAATTCAGTTTACCATGAAGGAAATACAAATGACTGTACATGTATAAAATGTTCAACCTCATTCATAATTAAAGAAATAAAATGCAAATAAAAATGTCAAAAGGTATTGTTTTCATCTAACTCTGCTGAAAAACTCCAAGCATTCACAAGCCTCATCCCCAGGCTGGAATAATGTGGTGACTTGCAGCCACTCTTGTAGAAACCAAAATGCTCCTTTCAGATCAGTCAGAGCACAGCAGGGCTTTGCTGGAAACCTGCAGTGAGTCTGAACTGTAACCCAAGAGAACAAGCTAGGGTTCTTCAGTGACCAAAGCCTTACATAAATCTAACTCCTAGTCACATCTCTCACTCCACTTCTCCTGTTCCACAGGCTCATCAGCCTGAACCACTCATCTCTGCTTCTCTCTAAGCTCTTCCTTCGTATTCTTTGTTCAAATTACACCTTCCCAAGAAGACGTCTCCATTTAAAAATTCAAACCATTCCTTACTATCCTCTATTTGTCCACTGCTGACACCACTGTAGGGAGCTCTTCACTTTCAAATCTACTATGAAGCGTAGCTGTATTTTTTAATTGTCTGACTAGCATGTAAGAATGAATGTACTATACACAACAACAACACTGTTACAGCAAACATGAAACAACTGAATGTCCAAAAATACAAGTTGGGTTAAACAAATTTGGGACACTAAACAATTCTTAAGTAAATGAAGCAGAAATTGTTGCTAGTCTGACCAAGTTAAGCTCTGACTGGAAAAAACTTCTCCTACAGGACACTATAAACTCTGAACAGAATACAAAAAACAAACTTGTTTCGAGTCCCTAAAGAGTGTAAAAAATAGTTTGGGGACAGAGTTAACATCTGGAAAACTGATAAAACATGAAGGGGGAATCCTAGATGAAACCCAGAGAGCCCCACATTCTAGGTACAAAACCCTGCCCCATCTCTAGCTGACCCATGAGCTACACAAGCATGGAGTAGACACTGAAATGTGAGCTGTGTTCAGGGCAGGAGGAAAAGAGCCTTGTTTGTAGGCTGTGGACAGATGTTCAAATGATTCTTTGAAAAGTCATTTTCACGAGTCTCCCATTTTGGAGCACTTCCCATCTCCAGCTTGCGGGTTGTGGATGCTCCATCTGTACCAGCTACTTGTGTCTCAAGAGTGAATGGCTGTGTTGCTGGGAACAGGAAGCACGTGCAGGCTCGAGAGATGCTCAGCAGGGAAAAGACCAGACCCCAAGCCTGAGACCTGAGTTCAATCCCCAGGACCCATGTGGTAGACAGAGAGAACCAGTTCTCCCCCAGTTTGTCCTCTGACCTCCACACACACACACACTTCTGCATATGCACACTCACACAAATGCCCAGAAAACAAACAAATAAATGTAGTAATTGTTTTAAAGGAAAAGAAACACAGGATTTTAAAGCACGNTTTCTAATTAATTGGACCAACTAAACCCATTAAGTATCCTTACTACTTGGGTCATTTGAAATATTCTTCTGAAACAGACTTAGTCCACCAGATTAGCTTCAATTAAACTGACATTTTAGATAGAATTGTACAATAAAGTTCTAGATTTCATGTCTTCCAAGGTATTCTTGGAGTAGCAGCATCTCGTCCCAGTTACTTACTTTTAGAAATCCTCTCTAGGGGGCAGAAAGATGGTTCCNAGGGTCAANGCACTTAACACCAAGCCTGAGCTCAATCCCCAAGAACTACCCGGTAAAAGGAGAGGACCAACTCCCATGAGTTGTCCTCTGACCTCTACATGTGTGCTGTGATGTGTGTGCACCCATACTTTTACAAATAAATAAATCTAATTTCAAAAGTAAACTTCCGACATTGCTGACCAAACTGAAGGAGACTATTTCTGAAAAGAAATGAAAAATGCTTGTACAATCAATTCTGTAAGAAAATGCTACAATGTATTTTAACCGTATTTAAATCAGTACCAAATATAATAATTTCCCCATAAATATGGGGAACACACAAAATTATTCAAATTTTCTGTTTCTACTGCAAAAAAGTACTTCTCAAATCCAAGTTACATGCAACATCACATACTGTTTACTAGTTAACAGTTAAGAAAAAGAAAATTAAAATTAAGCATTTATTATCTACCAGAAAATAACAAAATA
>LZPO01075936.1:139206-154181 GCA_001675575.1 Neotoma lepida
GAAGAAGAGGAAGAAGAGGAAGAAGAAGAGGAGGAGGAGAAGAAAGCAAAATGTGTACATATTTGTTCAAAGTGATTATTTTTCTTTTATAACAATTCAATTTAAAATTTATAAGGCTGGAGAGATGTTTCAAACAGTTAAAAGGCTGGCTCTTGTAGAGGATTCAGGTTTGGTTCCCAGCACCTATATGGCAGTTTATAACTGTCTCTTAGGTAGGCAGTGGTGGCACACGCCTTTAATCCCAGCACTAGGGAGGCAGAGGCAGGCAGATCTCTCTGAGTTCAAGGCCAGCCTGGTCTACAGAGTGAGTTCCAAGACAGCCAGGGCTACACAGAGAAACCTTGTCTCAAAAAACAAAACAAAACAAACAAACAAACAAAACACAACTGTCTCTAACTCCAGTTCCAGGAGATCCNACATCCTTTTCTGACCTCCAAGGNCAACAGGCATGCACACCGTGCACTTTCATTAATGCAGGCAAAACACT
Source organism: Neotoma lepida (assembly GCA_001675575.1). Taxonomy (NCBI): domain Eukaryota; kingdom Metazoa; phylum Chordata; class Mammalia; order Rodentia; family Cricetidae; genus Neotoma; species Neotoma lepida. The sequence goes on from LZPO01075936.1 coordinate 139,694, forward strand.
GTTACACATAAATTAAAAATAAATCTCAATTTAAAATTTATACTTAAAACATTATCTTTATTACTTTCGACTTGATTTAAAAATAAGATTCATTAATTATTTGCTCCTTTTCCCAAATTTTGGTATTTAACAAAAACTATGACACAAAGATTAGCTTAAAGATTTTACATTTTATATGTGTGTGTGTGTATATATAGATATAGATATAGATATATATAAAACATGACATATAACATGTGCTTATGTATCACATGTGCATATAATATATATGTTTATATATGATATTTACATACATATCTCAAAGGCTTAAAAACAGGTACACAAGTGAGTATCAGACCCTGAAATTCTGTCTCCAACATGAACTCTCCTCAACAACACCCATAAGCACCCAATGACCCACTGGNCATCTCCACAAAATCAAGGAGTCAAACAAAACATTTTTTCCACTCTACCCCCCTCACCAGTTGATACTCCAGAATGTTCTCTCCATTACTCTCCCAATAGTTCCAGTTCAAAAACTCAATAGCCTCTTCATCTTTCCTTATATATCCAGCTACTCAAGACATATGCCAAGTCAGTGGTACCCATGGAAATAAAAGAACAGAGATTTTGGAAAGCACATAGAAGAAACAGAGTNCACTTTGGACTGGATACTTGTGCTCCCTCCTCTCATTCTTACATTGAAACCCTAATACTGGACATTAGTACCTGGAAGGTCTCTGGGAGGGAGATAACGCATGGAGGTGTGGTCTCCATCAAAGAACTAGTTTATGAGAGAACCTGAACTGTGTGAGGATATGGCAAGAAGGCTGCCTCTTCAAGGCAGAAAGAGGCTCTGACCAAGAATTTAATTAGTAGTACCCAAATCAAACTACTTCTCAGACTCTGGAACTATGAGAAACAGATTTCTCTTGTTTGACCCATCTTGTCAATGGTACTGTTAAAGCAGGCTGAGCAAAAATTGTCTGGAAAACTCACTAACCAGGAAACAGAAAAGGAAACAAAAATTATTTGAAGAAATATGGCTAGAACTCTACTTTGATGAAAGATATAAAATATATGTGATGTTTTGAATGAGAATGTCCCCATAGCTCGTTTATTTGAATACTTGGTACCCAGTTGGTGGGACTGTTTGGGAAGGATTAGGAGGTGTGGCCTTGTTAGAACAGGTGTGTCACTGGGGATGGGCTTTGAGGTTTCAAAAGCCTATGCCATTCCCAGATAGTTCTCTCTGGGCCTCCTACTTGTGGATCAAATGGAAGCTCCCAGCTCCTGCTCCAGAGCCTGACTGCTGCCATGCTCCCCATTATGATCTTAGACTTACAGTCCTCTGGAGCTCTGAGCCCCCAAATTAAATTCTTTCGTTTGTAAGTTGCCTTGGTCATGGTATTTTGTTGCAGCAATAGAAAAGAATGTGCTAGACTCGGAACAAGGAAAGAGGTTGAACACCGTAAGTGGGGCTTAATGGGCCCACCTAAAAGGAGCTTGAAGATAACAGTACTGAGAGCAATGTGGACTATGGAAGCCCAGCTCAAGAGGTTTAGAAGGGAACAATATTAGCAGCTGGGCTAGAGATCACTCTTGTGATATTTTGCCAAAAAATGTGCCTACTTTTTGCCCTTGTCTAAGAATCTGCCTGAGGCTAAACTAGAGTTCCGAATTAATTTCACTGCCAGAGGAGATTTCAAGACAGCCTAATATCAATTCTGTTGCATGGTTATTAGCAATCACTCTTACGCAGATCTACAACAAAAAAAAGAGCAAGCAGGATAAAAAATACAAAATGTATAGTTTAAGGAGAAAAAGAACACCAGGAAATTTGATGTTGAAGCCTTGGTTTGTGCTAGAAGATATAAGAAAAGGGAACAAAAAAACACTTCAAAATTATGGCTAAAAAGTTTGTAACTTTGATGAAAGACTATGAACCTATACATCTAAGAATTTCAATAAATCCCAAGCAGAATAAATTCAGANATCTACACTAAAACACAGTATATTCAAAGCAGAGAAAGACAAATTGAAAATCATAAGAGAAGCAAAGCCAGACAAGTGAGTTCCAGGACAGCCAGGGCTACACAGAGAAATCCTGTCTCAAAAAACAAAAACAAACAAATAAACAAACAAAAAAAACAGCTCTTATATAAAAGCTGACAGGGATGTAAATTATCTTCAAAAGCAGTGTCTTAGCAAGTTAAACTGACATCAGCCACACCCTACGGATCCCAGATTATCACCAAGAACAAAGTGAAAAGAAGATACGTGTCCTACTAAGACACGTATACAAATGTTCAAAGTATCATTATAACAGCAAAAGGATGAAACCAAAATATGCATTAAAGAGTGCTACATCTATACAAGGAACATTCAACAATAAAAAGAAAGAAAGACTGATACGCAGATACACATAAACATAAACTCAAAATGACTGCTCAGTGGAAGAAGAGTGAGTGCATAGAAATGAGGACACTGATGTAAAGTTCTATCTAGAAAAAGAGCTGTTATTGTTGATTATAGAAAACAGACCACTAGCTGCCTCGGGTCTCAGGTGCAGGAAAAACTTTGNTGAACACTGGAAATATTTGGTTTGTTCACGCAGACATAAAAGGAGCATGAATACTTCTGGACACAGCTTCAATTACAAAAGCAGANGGGACTGCACTGAAACAGANGAACAAAGTGTCTCCCACCTTTTTCCTTATGTTCTCCCTATCCTAGACTTCTCTTCCATCATCCTCACTCCTTTTGTATTTCCACAGCATCTGTCCATACAAAATAAAGTGACNATTTCAATCTTACCTGAGAATATGGATTCCAAAGTCACAGTCTATAGNTCAAAATCCTCAGTCATCCTAACTGTATTTTCTCAAATGATGAAATAAAAAAACCCTATGTATCAAATCTAAACCCTAGGACAGATGCCAGGTGTGGTGCTGCATGCCTGTGCCTATAGCATTTGGGGGGGAGGGGGCTGGGGCAAGAGAATCCCAAGTTCAAGGCCAGTCTGTAAGACCCCATCTGAAACAACAAAAAGCAAACNCAAAAATCTATCTTCAACTAACGGATATCAGAGGACAGCGGGAAAAGCAAAAGCAAAGGCGGTATTAACAAATAAAAGAGACATAATCTAATATGATCCTTGCTTGAATTCTATTTAAACAAAGCAAATGTAGAAAGATACTTGCAAGTCAACAGAGAAACGGCAAACACAGACCACACTCTCTGCAATGTTTAGTGTTATTCATCCACTGAGTGCAGTAACAGTACGGTATTTTCTAAGCTCATCAGATGAACAGCAAAGCACTCATTGGCAGTCATGCTCTTAAAGAAGCCTAATGGAGCCAGGAGCAGTGGTGCACAACAGTGGTGCACACCCTGGAACCACAGCACTGGACAGGCAAGGGCAGAAGGATCATTGAGTCTGGGGCCAGCCTGTGCCAATCAGTGAGTGCCTGGTTCAATATTTTCAAAGATGAAACTAAAATAAAATTAAAACCTCCATACCACTATAAAGAAAGTTAAGTAAAATAATCTGATCAAAANATTGGTAATATGGGCATGCTACTATNTATCTGTCATCAACGTTGTGTAACTTAATTTTATTTCTTTTATTTTTGAGATTATCATACAATTATATCACTTTCCTTTCCTTTTCCTCCCTCTAAACCCTCCCAAGTACCCCTCCTTTCTTTCTTTTAAATTCATGGTCTCTTTTGATTAACTATAACTTAAAAGTTATTGAGAAAAAGTTCATAATGCCATGAGACTAAGCTTCTAATGGTATTAGATGTATCTCAATTCATCCTACTTTAAGATTAATTAACAGTGGCTATCACATAGGAAATACTAAATGGACCTTTTTCCAAAAATTTTTCAGTCCTATAAATCATTAGCAAGTCAGGCGGTAGTGGCACACGCCTTTAATCCCAGCACTGGGGGGCAGGGAGCAGAGGCAGGCGATCTCTGAGTTCCAGGCCAGCCTGGTCTAGTTCTAGGATAGCCAAAGAACACAAAGAAATCCAGTCTCAAAAAAAACAAACGAAAAAAAAATTTGCAAAATAAACCAGTAACAAATAACTAAATTATCTGGATGCTTCAGCATTAACATGATCCTTAAGAATTACAATCCAAGGGGTCTTGGGAGAGGGATCAATGTGCGAAGAGCTTGCTGCACAAGCATCAGGACCTGAGTTTCGATCTCTTGTAAAAGCTGGATGCCATGCTGTGGCACCCAGGGATAAAGAGCAGAGACAAGAGGAACATGTGGCTCCCTGGCCAGCCAGTCTAGCCGAAACAGCAAGTTCCGGCTTCAGGGAGAGATGCAGTCTCAAAGAATAAGGTGAAGAGTAAGCAAGGAAGATAACACGTAGTTCTCTAGCCTCCTTAAGTACATGCATAGTGAACACGCCTGCACACCACATGCACACATGCATACACCACACATACTATTTTCTTTAAAAGAGTCGTTATTTTTATATATATATATATGTATATATACATATATATAGTTATCCACTACACCACACTATCAAGGCATTGTATTTCTCAGTCAGTGATTTAAAAACTGAGATTTCTAATTAATTGCTCAATGCCACATGCTTGCAATGCAGGACTAGGATCAGGCTAGCAAATGTAAACAGGATTTTTGAAAACGAAGATGACAACTTGATTTCAAAGCCACTGGGTAAGGAGGCTGGAGACATGTCTCCGCTGTATGAGATGCTTGGACAGAGGACCTGGGTTCAGCTCCTAGCTCCCATGAGGCAGCTCCCAAACATAGGTAACTACAGTTCCAGGGGCTCTGACACCCTCTCCTGATCTGTTCTGTCACCAGGTGGTGAAGACATACATCCAGACCAAATGCTCATGTATATAAAANAAATAAATCTAAAGGAGGAGAAGGTGGAGGGGAGGGAGGCAAAGCCATTGGATAAGCTGTCTCNCTAGGTGACACCTGTCACAAAGCAATCCTGTTCAAAGCGCCAGCAACAGTGCAGCTCTTATCACCCTGACAACTTATCAAGATGAGGACNCAAAGAAAAAGACAGCAGCTTCTTCTGACAATGGGACCTCTCCAAACACTGGTAGCGGCCTCCTCAGATGTGAGAAAACTCTATACAAGCCTGAGGACTACAGACAGGTACAAAGACGATACAGCAATGCTGTAACAACTCACACCAATGTAAGGCACAATAAGTCAGAGTTCAATTAGCATAAAGAATGGAACACTGAAAGAGGATAAGGTAAACACTAACATGATTTTTATTTAGCAGTCATATATTAAAGGTTGCCTTAAGATGGGGGCTGGAGCACTCTGGAGGCAGAGGCAGGTGAATTTGAGGCCAGCCTGGTCTACAGAGCTAGTTCCAGGACAGCCAAGGCTACAAAGAGAAACCATGCCTCAAAATAACTTAAAAATAAAAAAATTTTAAAAAAGGCTAGGGGCCAAAAAGATGGCTTAACAGATAGAAGCACTTACTGCTCTTCCAAAGGACCTGGGTTTGGTTGTCAGGTCTTCTGGCCTCTATGGTCACCAGGCATGCATGTGGCACACATACATATATGTAGGCAAACACTCTTCCACACAAAAAATAAAATATTTTTAAAGTTGCCCTAAGTTGCTCAGATTCTTTAATACTCAATGGAGGACAGGATGAGGCATGTAAAAATAAGGTAGGCCACTACTTCCCACCAAAATGAATGGGAAGACCTGGAGATCTTAACTTCTGCCAGTGTCTCAACTCTGACTACAAAACTGAATCATTTCAGAGCCTTTAAAATCCTGAGGTGTGGCTCTAACTGAGACCATTTAAATCAGAATTTCTATTTTGGATATAAATATACACAAGAGAATTGACATATCATTCATTAGTTAATGTCCCAAGAAAACTATGAGTCAGGACTAGGTTTAAATCTTTCTTGACAANCATTGTTTTCATTAAAATATATTTTATATGACTGGTAGATAGGTGTGAATGACTGAAGATAAGCAGGCTTTCCATAAAGAGACCCAAATAGCCAGTTAATTAATATAAGTTGAATCCATAAATACCATGCTTCATTCAAGAGCACAGCAATTGATCAAGGACCTCAATATAAGACCTGATATCCTAAGGCTGGAGAGATGGCTCAGTGGTTAAGAGCACCTACAAGGAAGCTCACAACTGTCGGTAACTCCAGTTCCAGGCAATCCAATGTCCTCTTCCGGTTTCCATGGGTACCAGGCATATATGTGGTATGCAGACATACATGCAGGCAAAATACCCATACACAAACNTTTTTTTTAATTTTAATGAAAATAAAAAAGCCCTGATACCCTGAATTTGTTAGAGGAGAAAACAGGAAATACACTTCAACTTGTGGGCACAGGGAAGAACTTCTGAACAAGACCTCTGTTGAGCAGGCATTAAGGCCATCACTGACAAATAGTCCTCACTAAACTCAATAGCTTCTGTACAGCAAAGAACACCATTATCTGAGTGAAGAGGCAGTCTGCTAAATGAGAAAAAAACTTTACCAGCTATATATCTGACAGAGGGTTAGTGTCTAGAATATACAAAGAACTTAAACAAAAACCAAGAAAACAAACANCCCAATTGAAAACTGGGCTATGAANTATCCAGAGCTCTCAAAAGAAGAAATACAAATGGCTGAGCTTTTAAAAATGTCAACATCCTTAGCCATCATGAAAATGCAGTTAAAACTACTCTGAGATCTCATCTTCCCCAGTCATAATGACTAAGATTAAAACATCAACAAGAACAAAGGCAACAAACGCTGGTGTGGATGTAGGGAAAGGGGAGAAAACACACACAGCTGGTGGGAGTGCAAACTGGTGCAGCCACTACAGAAATCAGTGTGGAGGCTTCATAAAGAGCTATGCAACCCAACTACTCCACTCCTGGGCAGATTCTCAAAGGACTTTGTATCCTACTACAGAGATACTTGCTCACCTATACACATGCNGCTCTATTCACAATATTCAAGAAATGGAAACTGCCTAGATGGCCATCAACTGATGATAATGACAANGTGGTACATACACACAATGGGGTAGTTTTTCATCTATAAAGAACAATGAAATTCTCAGGTAAATGGATGGATAGAATCACTCTGAGTGAGGTAACCAAGACCCAGAAAGACAGATACCATGTGCTCCCTCTCGTATGTGGACGGCTGTTTTTAATCTTTAGATATATGAGTTTAAATTGGAGGAACCAAGTCAGGAAAGTAGTAANGAGCTAAGGGGTCATTTTAAGAGAAATGGGGAAGAACAAAGGTAGTATGAAGGGGAGATGGGAAGACTGGAACAGTAAGTGCTAAGTGGAACAAGGGTGGGAAGGCAGGGTGTTGGGGAGAGTATAAAGAGGGATAACTAACACTGAAGATCTTTTAAAATGCCCAGAAACCCTCTACTGTAGAAGCTTGCTAAAATACATGCACCTATATATATAAAACTATTTTTAATGGAGTTACNCTTTAATGGGGGAGGATAATGGCTGTTCCGGATAGGCTATCAATAAAAATCCAGTGCCAGGTATGGGTTATCTCTTTTTGAATTTGGTCAGTGGGGTCCACAAACACCCCCTCAAATATTATAGACTATTGCCACTGCTCTTGGTTACCTCCAGAACCTGATGGTAAGACCCTATTGCTGAAGACACCACATATTTGAGACAAAGAACATGGAAAAATCAAGCTGGTAGCAACCTGGAAACTTCATACGTAGTAGGTAGATTTCATACTGCTAGAAGATTCTATGCATGCTATTGGAGGAGAAAAGTCATCCACAATCTTATCCATACAACCTAGCTTGTAGGCTGTATGAACCCTACAAGCTACAATGATGACAGCCCTGGCAAGATACCAAACTGGTGCNATAATGGCACGAATGCTATGTGAGTAACCAGCCACTTACTGGCTGGATTTAAAGCCTGCTCCACAATTCAAAACTTCTGCCTGGTACACTTAAATAGACAAAAACCCATGGCTAACTAGATCACAGGCCAAAGCACCTAACTATTATTCTGCTAAGTGGACATAGCATTAAGCTACCCCTTAAGGCCTTACTTTTATATGTATAGTTAAGTATTTTGCTCAACNCACATAAAAGAAGCTTCCTTTTGAAGTAGATGGTGATTACAGAGACCCACAACTGGTCACCATGAAGAGAACAGAGACTATGGAGTGTTCAGCTTCGAAAGGGACATTTATATCAGCCTCCTGCTTTCAAGGTTTAGGAATCATTGAGGAAGAGGGAAGGAAAGATTTTAAAACAAAAGAACCACAGGGGAAATCAGAGACATGCAACGTTTCTTGGTAGCCAGGCTTCCTTTACTGGACAGGGACAGTAGGGTTGAGTAATCTGGCTCTTTTCTCCTGCCATAACACCAACAGTACCCTGAACTAAAACCAAACGTTCACAAGCATCCAGTAGGCACAGAACTAACTCTAACGCCCAAAAGACATCACAAGTCAGTCAGGATGCCCTGACCACAATGTTTCTACTCCTGCTAAACTCAAGATGCTTCAAGGAGAGTGATCACATGAAATGTATGTTTGAGACCTAAAGATCTCTCAGTGAATAACTGGAAACACATCTGTACTACAGACTAACTAAAAATGTAGGCAGGATCTTTTCTTTTACTAGAGATCAAATCCAGGGCTTTATGCATGCTAGATAAGTACTCTACCATTAAGCTAAATCCCACAAGCCCAGGCCAAGGGCTTAATAACAAACCTAAAACTTTGATTATTTCTATGAAAGAAGTTTTGGTTATTTTTCTTCTTGCTGGTAAAATACCCTGACAAAAGAAACTTAAGAAAGAATGGGTTTGNGGCTCACAGTTGTAGAGTCCAGGGCATCACAGTAAGGAAGTCCTGGCAGCAGTAATTTAAGGCAACTAGTACCCAGTCAGGAAGTAGACTGAAGGCTAGTGCTCAGTTGGCCTCCTATTTTATTTTTTTATTTTTATTTTTTTGGCAGTCCAGGACCCAAACCCTATAGGGTAGGTCTTCCCACTTCAGTTAACCTAATCAACAGGATCGCCAGAGGCTATCTAAACGAAGTAAACTCTTACAAGCGTGCCTAGATGCCGGCCTCCCCAGTGGTTTTTTGTTGAGTTGACAGTCAACACTAACCATCACAAAAGGAAAGGCATCAGTTTTATTCTATGTTTTAATGGATATGCTCAATTACTCCAACACACCTTACTTTACAGATCTCTATTTGTGTATGAGTACATAAAAATTATTTTCCACTTCACAGTGGAAAAAAATACTTTTTTTCTTTTTGGTATTTCGAGACAGAGTTTCACTATGTAGCCCTGGCTATCCTGGAACTCGCTCTGTAGACCAGGCTGTCCTCAAACTCAGAGATCACCTGTCTCTGCCTCCTGAGTGCTGGGATTAAAGGAATGCTCCACCACTNCCTGGCTCAATGTTTTTACTTTTAGTTTACAGAGCTTTTAAATTTTAAAAGGACCACATTCAAATAACAAAAATCCTACTACCAAAATAGCAACTGCAAAGTCCTAAAGCACTTCTTTGGGTTAAGATAGCAATGACTGGTTAGCTGGATGTAGTGGCACACATTTGTAATCAGCATACACAGAGGTTGAGACAGGAGGCCCACAAGGTCCAGGACAGCCTGGGCTACGTAGGAAAAGAGGAAAGAAAGAAGAGATGAAGGAAAGGAAGGAATGATAAGATTTTAACAATTAAAAAAGGAAAACAAGAAATGATTTAATGTGNCCTAGGAAAACCATTAATGAAGTGGAATTAGTAAACTTGCAATCCCAAATAAATGGATTAACAAACATATACCATTAATATGCATATAAAATATTTTTAAAATGTTAGAAAAAGATCAATAATAAAATTATCAAATATTTTTCTTCCTTGTCTGATGGGAATGTCTTTCTAAATATGTGTTGCTCTGATTGATAAATAAAATGCTGATTGGCCAGTAGCCAGGCAGGAAGTATAGTCAGGATAAACAAACAAGGAGAATTCTGGGAAGGGGAAGGGTGAGTCAGGAGATGCTGCTAGCCACCACCAGGAGCAGGAAGATGTAAAGGTACTGGTAAGCCACAAGCTGCATGGCAAAGTACAGATTTATAGAAATGCGTCAATTTAAATGTAAAGCTAGTCAGTAATAAGCCTGAGCTAATGGCCATACAGTTCATAATTAATATAAGGCTCTGTGTGTTTACTTGGGTCTGAGCAGCTGCGGGACCATGCGGGAGCCCGGGCGGAACACAGACAAACTTTTTCTTACAAATGGCGCCCATACGTGGTGGCNAGAGTTTCCACCTGACCTGAAAAACTTAATTGAGATTCTAAAATGGAGCCAAAAACAGGTTCCTGCTTCATGTCTCATGCGGGCCGCGAGACACTGCAGCATTTGGGCTTGAGCGCAGCTTGGAAGATTCCTGCCCGCCATGCACATTGGCGTCTCCAGGCCTGACTGATTTGACTTCTCCTAGTTAAAAAAAAGAAGTTTCTGGACTATGTACACGCTGCTTTGATGGAGGCATACACCACCTGCTTCTGAGAGTTGCTGGTACACATGGCCCAGAGCTGGAGATAAATTACCTTTGCCATGTTGAAAAGCTCAAGTGGGCAGAGTCAGCAGCCAGGGCTTCGGCTTCAATCTTAGCCATGCAGTTTAACAGTTTAAAATCTTATTGTCAGAAAAGGATTATAGATTCACAATAACACAGATTCAGATGTAATAAGACTAAATCGTTTACAATGTGTGTTAAAAATGTACATAGGCTTGAAAGAGAGAGAAAAAAATATATATGCAGTTATATAAAGAAATAGATAGTTTTAAAAAATAAAGTCCTTAAAGAGACAGTAAAAGTAATATAATAAGCCACGTAAAGATGGATATTACACAGAGAATCTGGATTGTGTTGTCTTTAGGATTTTTAACTGCAGAGAGACATCTGATTGTAAAAGCTGCTGAGATAAATCAATATGTATATTTTAAAGCTATCTCAATTTCAAAATTTATGTCTAAGGATACATTGTTTTAGAAAAAGGGTTCTGCTTTTGTTTCCACAGAAGATGAGAACCTGTGGAATGATTCCAGGCTAACATGGTTTGACCAGCCAAGACCCCCTGAGAGGCGGAAATGATCCAACATCCAAAACAGCTTCAAGGCAACTGGCTCAGACATCACAGACTATCCAGTCAGGACTTGACCATAATTCTTAATTTTCTCAGGATCCTCATAAGAATACAGCGCCCTTTAACAGTAGATAGTAGCCTAAAAAACTAGGCCCACATTCCCAAAAAATGGATTATGGATGTTTGTCTTTGTTTAGGTTGTTGGTTACAAATTGTTATTGATCATAGTCAATATCTTTATTATGTTTGTTTAACTCATTTAAACTGTAATGGATAATTAAACATACAGATTAATAATGTCTTCTATGATAGTCAAACTTNTAGTCATGTTAGTTAAGTTTTCTACATATACATAAATATACTTCAATTAGGTAGGTAATCTTCAAACACTTCAAAGACCTACAGAATATGACATTTAAAATGTTTTAAAAATTTACACTTCTCTGGACAGTGAGACACGTCTGCTCCTGGCAGCACCCATTTACTTCAAAGAGAAAGATGGGCGTCAAAGACAGTCCATAGAAAGTTTATCTTCTTCTTGACAAAAATAGCCATTTGGAAAAAAAACTGTTCTTGCCTGGACTGCTTGAAAAAATGTTATATCGACTGGACATGCAGGACCCATGGAAAGGTGACCACTGAACTTTACAAGATGAGATGGTCCTTCAGGTTCCTGCTTCNCAGAGCAAACTGACAGACATTCTACAGGACACANAAAAAAATGACTCTAGGCCTATAGGCTAAAGATGGATGCCCCAATGATACAGAGGAACTTTGGGTGACTGCCCAGACAGACAGCTGTCTCTGTCATTCTAGATTTTTGAAAGCTGCTTACAATATTCTTCCTGTTTACTTCAGTAGTATTATATCCTTCTGAGGTCTTTAATGTAGTTGAAGACTAGATAGTTATAATTACAGTTTTCCTTAGTTGTAATAAAAAATAAATTAAATATAAAACTTTAGACTCAAAAATATAAGATAGAATATTTTCTTTAATTTTGCCAAATACAAATAGATATTGTAACTGTAATTCTTGCTAGATAACTGTTTTGTTTTATGTAATTTTACTATGTTAAAGTTAAAACCTTCCTTTTAAATAGAAAGAAAAGGGGAAATGATGGGAATGTCTTTCTAAATATGTGTTGCTCTGATTGGTTGATAAATAAAGCTGTTTGGCCAATGGTGAGACAGAATAAGGTTAGGGCGGACAGTCTAACTAGAGAGAAAGGAGAAGAAAGTAGAGCTGGGCAGATGCCATTCTGCTGTCTAGAGAGCAGCATGTAACGGCACACAGGTAAAGCCACGGAACACGTGGTGACACAGATTTATAAAAATGGGTTAATTTAAGATGTAAGAGCTAGCTAGCGAGAAGCCTGCCACGGCCATAGTTTAAAAATAATATAAGCCTCTGTGTGTTTATTTGGGTCTAAGTGGCCGCAGGAGCCGGGCGGGACCGGACAAACTTTCACCTACAATTGTCTTCCTTAATAAACTTTGAACAATGAAAAAAAAAAACGAACAACAAGGTTGCTAAAACAATATATGTGTATATATATTTTTTTGTTTTGGTTTGGTTTGGTTTTCGAGACAGAGTTTCTCTGTGTAGCTTTGGCGGCGCCTTTCCTGGAACTCACTTGGTAGCCCAGGCTGGCCTCAAACTCACAGAGACCCACCTGCCTCTGCCTCCCGAGTGCTGGGATTAAAGGTGTGTGCCATCACTGCCCAGCACTTAAATAATATTTTCCTTATTATTTTTTGTTTTGTTTTTTACTTCTTATAGTACTGAACACTGAACTCAGAGTCTTACATGTGCTAATCAAGTACATTCACTTAGCTAAATCCCCAGTCCATCTGCTCATTTTAAAGTCTGNTTCAGGAATAAGTTAGATTCTAGTTTTCTAGACAGTATTTTACATTTATNCACTCCCTTCAGATTTACATTTAAAAAAATTATTAGCCCATTTCCATTCTGTCTTTGAGAAAAGCTAGCTCATTTCTATCTAAACAAAGAACTAAATCAACTGTTCATTAACTTGTTTATGCATCCACTTATTTAACAAATACTGAGTACTAATACATGTACCATTCTAGGCACTGGAAAGAGCAATAACCAAGTCAAAATAAAGTCCTATCCTCAGAGATTATTCTAACTAGAAGAGAAAAAAAAATATATAAAAGTACTAAACATTACTGAAAAAAATAAAAGGGAAGCATATGGCCAAGTTCAGAAATCCTTTTTGGATGCCCTTAGTTTGAAAATTCTAGTAGCCATTTAAGTAGAGATAACTAACAGGCAATCAGACACACAATTCCAAAGTACAGGGAAGACTCTCTGAGCTAGAGACTGAATGAAAAAAGAAAGAAAAGAGAGAGAGAGAGAGAGCGCAAAGGACATGACAGTTCCTAGGTACATTGGAGGACAAAGTTTATTATAGATATGTGGGAGAGCATAGTCAGAGGCAGGGACATCTGGGGGGTGGACATGACCCAGAGTGGACATGACCCTCAGCCACATGAGGAGAGGTGGGGGGGGTACCTTAGTTAGGGTTCCAATTGATGTGAAAAGACACCATGACCACGGCAACTCTTATAAAGAAAATCTTTAATTGAGGTGGCTCACTTACAGTTTCAGAGGTTTAGTCCATTATCATCATGGCAAGACATGACAGTGTGCAGGCAGACATGGTGCTGGAGAAGGAGCTGAGGATTCTACATCTTGATCCAAAGGCAACAGGAAGTGAACTGAGACACGGGGCACGGCTTGAGCATATGAGACCTCAAAGTCTACCTCCACAGTGACACACTTCCTCCAACAAGNCCATACCTACTCCAACAAAGCCACCCCTCCTAATAGTGCCACTCCCTTTGAAGGCCATTTTCTTTCAAACTACCTCAGAGGGGAACCTAGTATAGCAGCCAGGTGGCCCAAAAGAGAGAAGAAAAAGCCAGGTAACCAAAATGTCTGGATTATATAGGGAAGGGCAGCTAGAGGAAGGGCAGCCCAGCTCCTGGGCTGGAGAATTTAGGGTAGGGGGCAAGGTATGCCAGCCAGGAGGGCCCTAGGTAGAGGCTGAGGGATGCTGGGAGAACCTGGCAGCCAGGTCCACTTTNATGTATTAAGTAGCACCTCAGTCGTTTGTGCAGAGTTTGAAAGCTATCAGAGACATAAATGTGAAAGCTGACAGCATGTTTATGCTATCCAAAGGCACAAGGCAAGAATGTACAGTCAGGAAGAGACTAGGTCTGCAAATGGGACTATACATACCAAAATGCTCTAGGAGATCTGGAAAAGAAAATGGAATCAAACTTTTAAAATGTGGCCAGTGAGTTAGGAATGATAGTGCAAGCATGCAAA
>LZPO01075936.1:217458-231011 GCA_001675575.1 Neotoma lepida
TTACTGTGTTAGAGTTAAAACCTTTCCTTTTATTTAGACAAAAGGGGGAAATGTTAGGGGATATTCAATCACACTGTGAACCCTGAGTTTGCATTTGCATTAATTAAATAAAATTAATTTTGGGTCAAGAGGCTGAGTTAGCAACTAGTTGACAGAAAGTAATCATGGAGTATCAGAGGGCACCTGGAAAAGGTAGAGAGACACAGGAGGTAGTAGGAAGGGATTTGGAATGGCACAGCCATAGCAAGGAGAGAAGTTTTGCTAGTTGTGACTCAGCCTCTCTGAGCTAGCAAGTTTCACCCCAGCCTTTGNATCTTGAGTCTTATTTATACATAGAATGATAGAGATTTAGTTAAAGCNACCTTTAGAGGCAGCAACAGACCCGTGCGTATGGGAACAGATTTCCTGCCAGGCTGCAACCTGAGTGGCCAGGCCACTGCTAGAGAAGCAGGCTGGTAACTGTGGAGTTGCAATTGATGGCTGAAATAGCAGTAGATTAAGGTGCAGCCNCTGTGCCGAAGTTCAAACAACATGGATTCAATTCCCTCACTGACCTCCACAGGCACNGAATACACATAGTGCACCTACATGCATGCAGGTAAAACACTNGTGCACATAAAATAAAAATCAATAAATCATTTATATAAAAAAGAATTGACTTAAAATCTGTAAAAAGATCCATTAACTACCCCCAGAGCAGGTAGTTTAGGAACTCTTCCTGTGTTCTCCTTCTTGGGAAATTGACCCAAAGAGAGGTCCAATGTTCTGAAATANGAACTGTAGTGTTTACAGGTAACTTGCCTGATGCATGCCCCAAACCCTTCCTACTGTTCCCACCACTTGTCCACCAAAATGGACTCTGGCTTCTTCCATCANGACTGAGTNGTCACAGGTAGAATTGCAGGCAGGGAGCACATTCAGGCAAATCACGATTAAGTGCGACCTTTTGCTGAGATTCTGACCAGAGAAATGAAAGCAGACACATTCACTAAACTAAATTGCTCTTTTCCTACCTCCTGTTCATTTTTTTTTTTTTTATTTCTGGTTTCTGTTTTTTTCAAGACAGGGTTTCTCTGTGTAGCCCTGGCTGTCTTAGAATTCACTTTGTAGCCCAGACTTGTCTCAGATTCGGAGATCCACCTGCCTCTGTCTCTGCTTCTGGAGTGCTGGTACTAAGGGAGTGCACCACCAAGACTGCACCCCCTTTATTGAGATAGAGCATGGGCTAGCCTGAAACCCTCATTTTACCATGTGGAAGAAATCACCACAGTGTGCATTTTTGTGCATGTTTTCATTGTTGTTTTTAAATGGGTGTCTCACTATGTAGACCAGGCTGTCCTCAAATTCACNAAGATTTGCCTGCCTCTGCCTCCCCAGTGTTGAGACATAGTTTCTCTATGTAGCACAGTCTGAAACCCCTGAGTTGTAGGGCCCAGCAATCTCCCCCTCCCCCCCATGAGAATCGAGACTGCATGAACATTGTGTTTTGTTCCTTCCAGCCTTGTTTGGCCAAGCAGATGCTGAGAATAGGAAGTTAGATCTGTTTACAAAGAGGTTAGAGAGATACATTGTATTTTACAACTGCCCTTGGATGTTTTCGGTTTCGTGCTGTGGCCACGGGGGAGGAGGGGCCTGGGTTGTGAGAGATATATAAGGTTTCCCTGAGCTTCAATAAACAGCATTCTTCTTTCAAGAGTGACCCACATCTCTTGTGCTTATTTTCAGTCTCCAGACCCTTGCCCGCCTTGCAGTCCAAAGCGGCCAGGCGCCACACTGCATAGCATACGCTGGGCTCAGAGTCATGAAACTCCTCTTCTCTCAAGCTTCCCCATACTGAAAGGACTGGTGTGTGCCACCATTCCCAGCTGAACCATGCTTCTTAACCCTTGACATGGTTCAAAATCACAGAAGACCTATGAAAATGCTAAGCCCTACCCAGGCATTCCAATTGAGTAAATCAGAGACAGGCCTAACTAAATAACTGCATTATACCAATATTCTAGGTCAGTGGTCCTCAACTTTCCTAAGGGTATGATCCTTTAGTACAGTTCCTCATGTTGTGGTGACCCCAACCATAAAGTTATTTTGTTGCTACTTCATAACTAATTTTGCCACTTATGAATTTTAATGTAAATATATTATATGCAGGATATCTGATATGCGACCCCCAGTGGGGTCACAGCCCACAGGTTGAGAACTGCTGTTCCAGGTGNTACTGAGTATGCTCATGTGGGAACTAGTGCCCTTTGAACCATTATTCTCGAGTATCCCTAGGCTGAAGGAAAACATCGCCTGAATGACTGCTCAGAAACAATCAATCCATCCTGACAGTTACACAAGAGAGCATCTTTGTTTTTCAGGCCATCATCATTGTGAATCTCTCCAGCAGCATAGCTTTGTATCCTAATTAATAGTCATGCCCAGCTTCTTGAAATGGGGCAGACACTCGAACATCAGGCAGACATGGGAGGTTTCTTTAGAGAATCCAGCTGACTACAGAGAAACAATTCACAGATATTGACATTAGGAGTTGCCCAGTGACAAAAGCCACGACAATTAGGCTATTGTCTCCTGATGCTACAGTGAAGTGTCCCTGATAATCAGGGCCCATGTCAGGATGCCTTTGTGTCAGCCTTAGCATGGTCCATACACAGGGAAAACCAAAACCAGAAAAAACTCACAACTAACATGAATGATAAATGATAAAAAGGAAAAAGAAAAGGGGGGAGGGGCTAGTCTATTCAACCTGAAATAAGGCAAATATCATAAGCTGGGTGGTTTTTCTTTCTTTTTTTAAAGATTTATTTATTCATGTAGTTTATGTATACGAGTGTTTTGTCTGTATGTACATTTGCACACCAGAAGAGGGCATCAGAACCCATGGGAGTACAGATATAGATGGTTGTGACACACCATGTGGGTGCTGGGAATTGAACTCAGGGCCTCTGGAGGAGCAGCCAGTGCTCTTAACCACTGAGCTATCCCCTCAGCCCCAAGCTGGGTGATTTCTAAGCAACATACACACACTGCTCACAGTTCTGGGAGATACTAAGTCCAAGAACAACACAGTGGCATATTCAGTGTCTAAAAAGGGTTTGTGTCATGATCGTGCTTTATTGCTCTGTGCTCTTGTGTCAGGAGGGAAACCCTTTGACTTTGTCTTAGGGTTTCTATTGCTATGAAGAGACATCATGACCACAGCAACTCTTATAAATGAAAAACATTTAATTGGGGCTGGCTTACATTGTCAGAGGTTTAGTCCATTATCATCATGCTGTGACATGGTGGCATGAAGGCAGACATGATGCTGGAGAAAGAGCTGAGATTCCTACATCTTGACCCACAAGCAACAGGAAGTGGTCAGGGTCACTTGGCATGGCTTCAGCATATGAGACCTCAAAGCCCACCTCCACAGTGACACACTTCCTCCAACAAGGCCACACCTACTCCAACAAAGCCACACCTTCTAATAGTGCTGATCCCTTTGGGCGCCATTTTCTTTCAAACCACCACAGGCTTCTTTGATGAAAACATTAATCCCACTAATGAAGCAAAGCCCTCATAATCTAATCACTATAAGATGCTTCCTCTTAAGAGTATTGCTTTGGGAATAAGTTTTCAACATATGGATTTGGAAGCAACATTAACATGCAAACTTGACAAAGGCTAAGAATAAAGAGATACGATGTGCTGGGCAGTGGTGGTACAGCTTTAATCCCAGCACTCGGGAGGCAGAGACAGGTGGATCTCTGTGAGTTCGAGGCCAGCCTGGTCTACAAAGTGAGTTCCAGGAAAGGCACCAAAGCTACAGAGAAATCTTGTCTTGAAAAACCAAAAGAGAGAGAGAGAGAGAGAGAGAGAGAGAAAGAAAGAGAGAGAGAGAGACTATGCAAATAATACATGTTTATTTTTTAAGAAAATCATTAATCAGGGCTGACGTGGGAGGATCATGAATTTGGGACCAATCTGGGATGCATTGCGATGATGATGATGATGATGATGATTGTGATGATGATGATGGTGATGATGATGATGATGATGATGGTGATGATGATGATAATGATGCTTTCTTATTGTGCTAGGGGAATGAAGACAAGTGAAANACTAAACAGAGAGAAAGACTCATCAAACAGATCCAAGCTCTGTGATTCACAGGGGGTTTTGCCTGAATGAAGGCAAAGGAAGGCCCTGGCCCAAGAGCTATGAGGCTGAGCTAGAGAGCCAATGTCCGCAGAAAGTAAGGGAGAGATGAGGTTGGAGGGTTCCAAGAGAAATGGATCTGACAAGTTAGTTGTGGTCAACTGAATTATTTGTTTGCCAACCTTGAAGTTCCCTTTTTACCACCCCTCCCTGCCCTAGTGATGTCAAGTTTAATGCCCGAGTTTGGTTTCTAATGCTTTGATAAAACACCATGACCAAAAGCAGCTAAGGGAAGAGAGCGTTTATATGGCTTGCACACCCAGATCACCGTCCGTGGTTGAGGGGACCCAGGGCAACTTGGAGGCAGGAACTGAAGCANAGGCCATGGAAGGTGCTGCTTACTGACTAGCTTCCCACAGTTTGCCCAGACTGCTTTCTTATACAACCTAGTACCATCTGTCCAGGATGACAAAGCCCACAATGGGCTGGGCCCTCCCACGTCAACCAGTGAAACGCTCCCAGAGACTTTCTTGCAAGCCAATCTGATTGAGGCACTTTATTAACCATGTCTCCCTCTTCTCAAATGACTCTAGCTTGTGTCAAGTTGAAAAGAATTAACCACATGCTTACCTATAGGACNTATNTGGCCCAGCATATCCTCAGCAAAAGTGATGTGTCTCTTTGAAGCAGAAGCCTTAAAAGCCAGTGTGTAGTNTGACACGTGCCCCTTTCCGTCTGCTACAATGTCAGCAACCTTCCAAAAAGACACTGTTCATTAGCCTGGATCTTGAAATAGAGACCCAGTGCAGCAGATCCGTCACAGACTTTCATAATATGCAGAGGCAGAACACAACAAAAGCCTTTCGAAACTCTCACAAGTGTCGAGAATTCAGAGGTCATTTGTTACCAGAGCAAGAACCAGCGTGTTCTGACACATTATCTGATACTGTCCACCTCACAGAAAACGATACTATAGGAGTGTCACTGTACATGTAAATTAATCAGTTACCTCACTCATTTAACAGATACTGAAAATTTTCTTAGGCACTAAGTATATAAAAGTTNAAAAAAAGGTGAAAGGGAACATACTACTGTCAAAATATTTATTAGGAAGGGAAATGTCACAGCATACTATTGTGCTGATCAATAAATAATATTTCTACAGTCATATAAGAGGTGGTGAGGGTTGGGGGCCGGAGAGATGACTCAGAGGTTAAGAGCACTGACTGATCTTCAGAGGAACTACATGGCAGCTCATAACTGTCTGTAACTCCAAGATCTGACACCCTCACACAGACCAGGCAAAAAACCAGTACACATAAAATAAAAATAAATACATTCTTAAAAAGAGAGATGATGAGGGTGAAATGAGAGAAAGCAATGGGCTGGGAAGTAGTTATCACAGGTGTTTAATCTTTGCATGCCATCCTAGAATAATATTTAAAATTGATGAAGCAAAACAGTTATAAACCTCTTATGGAAAACATACATAAAATCTATTGGACCTTATAACTGGGCACAGCAAAGATTTGAAAATAATATAGAGACACTNNAATAAAGCTCATTGTGAGAGCCCTTGGCCAGCATTCACACAGCCTTGAGTTTTATCCCAAGAATCACAGCAAATAAATAAGNAAATAGTGAAAAGAAAAGTATTGGCTCTGGACCCCCAAAACCAAGGTCTCAGCACAGGAGATTTATTTGCCCAAGGGGGACAGAGGGCAGGGATAAGGGACAAAGACAGAAGGTAGAGGAAGAGGGAGAAGGGAAAGGGAACAAAGGAGAGGGGAGAAGAGGGGCAAGGGAGAGGGGGCAGGGGTATTTGTTCCAGAAGGACAAAGGACTGTCTTTGGATAGAGAGGAGACAGATGTGGCCCATAGGCAAATGGAGGTTTATAAAGGTAAAATGGGAAACCCTGGGTTAGGATGAGGTGTTTAATTTTAATTGGGCATGTTAACTAGGTGAGCCAAAGGGGACTTTTGATNGCTGGATTTCAATACTTTGATAGCTAGACCTTGGTAGTCAGCCTCAGNAGGAGGAAGTGGCCAAATAAGGGAATAGACCTTGGTGGCTAGCTTTAGGGATGTAATCTAATAGTTTTTAGCCAGGCAGAAGGAATTGGAGAGAAGGGCAAGGCCTGCCAGAGCCACATGCTCCAGTGGACTAGTGTCCCCTCATTCCCACCNTTTTGTTTTATTATTGGGTGGCTGGGTGTTGGGTAAGTGGGCATTTTTCTCTCTGGCTGCTTCCTGCTGACATTGGGGCATCGTTGTTAGGGGACCCAAGGAAGCTGAGTTGTTGATCAAGGCTGAGAAGAACAAACTGTGTCAATTGCATGTCCAGGTTCTGCAGGACCATCTGAGGCTAGGGAAGTATAGTCTGTGAGGCTGGACCAGGATGTAGACTCCAAGGAAACAGCTGAGTTGCTGGAGCAATTCATAGTTGATTTGAAATCTGTTGGAACAGATAAACTAGGGATAGAGATAAAGTTGAGGAGTTTAGAAAAAAATTTTTATCTTGAAACTTTTAGGTTCATGGTCCTGGTAGTAGGGCATAGGAGTGCAAAGACCAGGTAAAGGGGGAGCAGACCAGAGAAATGGGGAGAGATCCCACCATTAGGAATCGGCAATAGGCAAGAAAACTTAGGCTGTTGGTTGACAGGAGCACTTATCTGGAGTTTGTTTGGGAGTTCTTGAGAGGAGCCAGGAAAATTTAGATTGGCTATATAAGGTTAATAGGGAACAATTGTTATCCAAAAGCCAGGTCTGGTTGTGTTGGGAGAAGATAATTTGAGAGGCTTTTGTGACATCAGAACATCAGATTAGTTTTTTTGTTTTTTTTTTTTGGTGGGGGCCAGTGTTCAGGTAGGCTCTGAAACTGAAATATTTAAGAACATGGATGATTAAGGAGGCTCTTGGCAGACGGTGAGAAGGGACGGTCTGTAAAAGGTTTTGGGGGAGCTGTGGAAAGGCTGAGAGAACTTGGCTTTGGCTCCAAAGGGGGGGCTTGGATGGTCAAGGGGACGAATGGTCAGTAGTGGGGGCTGTCTCTTATACACATCTAGATGTGTATAAGAGACAGGAAAAACAGAGGGGCTTACTTACCTCAGAGGGTAAGACTATTAAAAATAAATATGAAATTGTCCATTTGCTAAAGGCCGTCTGGCTACCAACTGAACTGGTCATTATTCACTGGCCAGGACATCAAAAAGACAAAAGCCCCCAAACTCAAGGTAACAACCATGCAGATCAAGTTGCCAAAGAGGCTGCTCTTGGGGAACCCAAACTCCATGCTGTCCTGGAACTGTCTGCTGTCCCTGAGCCTCACTCTGCCTCNATGGAGATATTCCTGAGTACAATCTAGAAGAGATCAAGCCATATTCTGACTTGGGGGCTCAGGAGAGCCACAGTAGATGGTGGATCTTGCCTGACGGAAGAATCGCGTGCCAAAGGTACTGGGCCAAAACTGGCTATTTGCCTTGCATCACACCAGGCACTTGTCAGCTAAGAAGATCTCAGAACTCATCTCCCCTCAAGTCCCCTCAAGTCTGGCTACCTGGACACCAAGAAAAAAAATCAGAGCACTTCAGACTGCCTGACCTGTGCCCAGGTAAATGCAAAGAAGGGACATACTTCCCCCAGGCCAATGGAGTCAAGGTACAGGACCCAGGGAATTTTGGGAAATGGACTTCACTGAAGTCAACCCAGGACGATATGGCTACAAATATCTGCTGGTCTTTGTTGATACCATCACAGGCTGGGTAGAGGTTTTTNCATCCTAAACAGAAACAGCCCAAGTGGTAGCTAAGAAATTAATAATGGAAGTTATTCCCAGATTTGGCCTCCCCATATCTCTGGGATCTGACAACAACCTGGCTTTCATGACCAAGCTATCTCAATTGCTCTCTAAGACTCTTAACATAAATTGGAAACTTTGTTGTATGTATCATTCTCAGAACTCAGGAAGAATAGAGAGAATGAACAGAACTTTAAAGGAGATTTTAGCTAAATATACTCTTGAAACTGGTGGTAACTGGATTGACCTCTTGCCTTATGCTCTTCTCAGAGTCCAGTGTACCCCCTACTAAGNAAAGTTCACCCATATGAAATAGTCCATGGACGACCACCTCCCATGATCCCTTGGTACATGCTGGACTGTTATCAGATTGCCCCACTCCAATCTCTGAGTCTTTAAAAAGATTAAAATTAACTTTGGATAAGATTCTCCCTCAGGTCCAGGCTGCTCAAACTGTTGGGTACCACCCACCTGATTACCTGTTCCAGCCCAGAGATGCTGTATTATTAGTCGACCACTTCAAAACTGACCAGCTTGAACCTAGATGGACAGGACCTGACTTTCTGGATTCCTACTGCTGTTAAAAGTCATTTCTGCCTGNATTCATCACTCACACCTGAAAAAGGCACCCAAGGAACCCACAGAAGAGGAGGCTAACCCCCAGAGCTGGAAGGTGACTGAAAAAGGACCATGAAAAAATCAAACTTTCTAAGGTTTGACTGTCTAACATAACTTTGTCTTCTTGCTNTTGAAATTTGCATCATGATTGTTATATGGCTAACAGTTTTGCTGTTTTATTTTCAACCTATGCAAACAGAATCTGAACACATCTTGACAGGGGAAATAAAAGGCAGTCTTTTCATAGGAAACACCCTGATATTGTCTTGCCACACAAAAGATTGATTTTATTCGCTGGGCAGTGGTGGCGCACACCTTTAATCCCAGCACTCGGGAGGCAGAGGCAGGTGGATCTCGTGAGTTCAAGGCCAGCCTGGGCTACCGCTGTCTCTTATACACATCTAGATGTGTATAAGAGACAGGTTTAAACCAGGCCCAAGAGATGGATTGGGGCTACTCTCTTTAATCTGACTTAGGTGGCAGTCACTGGCCAGTTCTTGGGTGCACCCCAATAAAAAGTCAAGCTTGCTTCAAATTTGGCTCAAATTGTGGTAGTGGTCTTATTCTAATCATTGGGAGTAACAGATAATGGCTACAAATATGAGGCAAGCATGGGCTGCAAAGTGAAAACCGGCACTGAGGGCTACACAGTGAGACTTTGTCAAAAAATAAATAAAGCCTCATCAAGAATATTTTGGAAAGAAGTTTGACAAAGGATGTGTAGGATCTACACATTAGAAACCACAAAGCACTCTTGAAAGAAATTAAGATGTTCTAAATAAAGGGGCAGACAGTCCATGTTTAGANCAGGAAGTCTTAACTAACACTGGAAGTACTAACACGGTACTGTTTCCCAAAGTGAGCTATGATTTCAACACAAACATGATCAAGATCCCAGACAGATTCTTTGCAGGATTCAACAAACCGATCTTAAAATTATATGGAAATTCAACAGACCTCCTCCACCACATAAGAGATCCCAGATTCTACCTACTTAAGCAAATGTACGCCACCTGGAAATATCATTCCAGGTGCCCAGCTGGTGCTGCCTCTTGCACCAGGCCCATCTATGCCACCAAAGAATTTGCTCTAAGAGTCCAGCCCACATGGCTTCCTGCATCAAGTGAGGAACCTGGGCTTCCAATACTTAGGCCTAAAATGCTGCCTGGGAAGCTAAGTTGCTCAGTTTGTGTGCCCTCATACACCAGGACCTATTTCCACTGCCCCAAGTACTTTGCTCTAGGTTCTACACAGCAGCTGATTCTCAGAGGAAGATTAGGGATAGGCCCTGAGTATCTCAGAGGTACCAGACTCAGAGATGCAAACATCTCAACCCTACTAAGACTTAGCCCCTCCCTAAACATTGTAAAGGCCTCCATTGAAAGAAGAAAAGTAACTTAAACAAAAAGAAAGAATGAAAGGAAGAAAGGAAGGAAAAGGAAATAACCAACAAACTACTCCAGATGTGTAAGTCCCAGCACAGAGACAACAATATCAAGAAAAACCAAGACAGCATGTCTCCTCCCAAAATTACTGATCCCATGATAAAAGCTCCCACTTAGAATGACCTGGAAGAATTTCCAGACAAAAAACTCAAAAGAATGGTTATAACTATGTCCAAAGGAGTCAAAGAAGACACGAATATACTCCAAGAGAACAAAAACAAAGAACTGAATGAAATAAAGAAGACAATACAAGGTAGGCAAATCTATTTCAATAAAGAGAAAAAAGCCAAACTGAAATGATGCCAAAAATGAAAAACTCAGTAAACAAGTCAAATAAACACTTTAATGGAAAGCATCACCAATAGAATGGGTCAGATAGAAAATGGAGTATAGGATAGGTCTAGGCAACAAGGAGGAGGAACTGGGTCACACAGTAGATGTCAATGATTTTTTTTTTAATGAATACAACATGGGAGAGCTTGGGACACCATGAAAAGACCTAATATTCAGACTATAGGCAAAGAGGACTAGCATACAAATGGCATAGAAACTATTTTCAATTAAACCAAAGAAGAAAAGTTTCTAAACCTGTAGAAAGAGATGCCTCTCCAGGTAAGAGAGAGCCACAGAGCACAAAAGAGACAGAACCAGAGAGGAAACTCCCNGTAACATATAAAAGTTAAAGCAAAAACAAAGAATAAAGAGAGAGTATTGAAAGCTGCAAGAGAGAAAAGTCAAGGGACTTATAAATGTAGGCTGATCAGAAAAACAGCTTATGATTTGACAGGAAAAAAAAGCCGCAAGGGCTTGCAAAGATATATTCCATGTTCCAAAAGACCACAGCTGTCAACTCAGACTTTAATATCCTGAAAAAGTACTAAAAATAAGAAGAAATAAGAACTTCCATGATTAAAAACAGATTAAACAAAGTTATAAGCATTAAGCCAGCTCTACAGAAGATGAAGAGAAAGTTAAACATACTTGAAAAGTCACAGGGGAAAAACAATACCAGGACAGTTAGTCAAAGGAAGTCTAAGAAAACACCACAAAATCAACAAAATGACAAAATTAATACACATCTCTAAATAATAACTGTTCTCAAGTCCTCAATAAAAAAGACACAAAATAACAAATTGGACTAGAAAAGAAGATTTATCTTTCTGCTTATCCCCAAGGAACATACCTCATCATCAAAGATAGATACCACCTCAGGATAAAAGAATTTAAAAAACCAAACAAAAAAGGTAGTCCAAGCAAATGAAATTAGGAAACAAAGAAGCATAGGTNTTCTAATATCTGACAAAACAGATTTCAAATCAAAGTTAATCAGAAGAAATAAGGAAGGTCATCTCATATTCATTACAAGAAAATTCCACCAACAGGATGTTACATTCTAAACATATACAGGCCAAACACAGGTGCACTGGTTTCATAAGAGAAATACTATTAGATGTAAAAGCACAAATTAAACCTAACCCACTGGCAGACATCAATATCTGATTCTTACTAATATACAAGACACCTAGAAAACACACTAATAGATCATTAGAGTTAAATGACACCATAAATCAAATGGTTCTAACAGATATCTACAAAATACTCCACTCAAACACTAANGTATACACATTATTCTTAGCAGCTTAGGAAATTTTCTCCCAAGTTGACTAAATATTAGAATACAAAGTAAGCCTCAGCAAATGTAGGAAAATGCAAATAGCATCTTGTATTCTATATGACCATAATGGAATAAATCTAGATAGCAACAGCAACAGAAACTATAAAAAAAAATACAAACCTATGGAGGCTGAACAAACACTACACTGAATAACTGTTATCACTAAAGAAATCAAGAAAAATAAAATAAAATTCCTACCATTAAATGAAAATGAAAACACAACATACCAAAACCTGTGGGACAGAATGAAGACACTCATAAGAGGAAAGTTTACAGGGCGAAGTTCCAATATCAAAAAATTTGAGAGATCTGAAATCAATAACTTAATGAGAACATTAAAGCCTTGGAAAACTAAGAACAAACCCAAAACCATACACAGGAAGAGATCATCAAAATCAGGACTAAAATTAATGAAATAGAAACAAACAATAAAAAAAAACCCACCACAATACAAACAACCAATGAAATGGAGAGTTGATTCTTTGAAAAGAGAAACAAGATTGATAAAGCGTCCTGGTTAGTTTTAATTGTCCACTTCACACAGCCTAGGGTGGTTTGTGAGGAAAGCTGCCTTTGAGGAATTGTCTACAGATCAGATTGGCCTGTGGGCATGACTATGGGAGGTTATCTTGATTGTTAACTGATCAGGGGGCCCAGCTCAGGGTGGGTGAAAACATCCTTAGGCAGATGGCCCTGGGCAGTAGAAGAAAGACAGCTAAACATGAACCTGTGAGTAAGCCAGCAAGAGAGAAAGCCCACAGACAAGGTTCCTTCATGGTTTCTGCTCCAAAATCCTTCCCTGACTTCTCTCAGTGATGGATGGAGACCTGTAAACTGAAATAAACCCTGTCCTCCCACAAGTTGCTTTTGGTCATGGTATTTGTTACAGCAACCAAAGGAAAGTTTAACAAAAGCCCTTAGAACTAACNGAAAAAAGAGAGAAGACCCAAATTAATACAATTAGAAATGAAAGGGGCGATAGAACAGATGCTGATGAAATACAGGAAAACACAAAGACATACTTTTAACCCTCTATTGCACTAGCTCGGAAAATCTAAAAGAATGGATGGATTTCTATATACATACAAAATAACAAAATTGAATCAAGATTAAATAAATTATTTAAACAGATTCATAACCACCAATGAGATTTAAGCAGTAATAAAAAGTCTCTGGATTTCAAAGAAGAATTAATATACTGCTCAAATTATTCCATGGAAGAGAAAAGGAAAGNAGGCTTCAAAATTCTTCCTANGAAGTCAGTATTACTCTGATATTCAAACCACATAAAGACACAGAAACAGAAAATCAAATTGCAGACCAATCTCTCTGGTAAACATAGATGCAAAAATTCGCCAAAAAAGGGGGCTGGAGAGATGGCTCAGAGGTTAGGAGCACTGNCTGCTCTTCCAGAGCTCCTGAGTTCAATTCCCAGCACCCACGTGGTGGCTCACAACCACCTATAGTGGGATCTGATGCCCTCTTCNGGCATAGGAGGGCATCATGTTGATAGAGCACTCATACATATTATAAATAAATCTCCTAAAAAAATTCTCAAAAAAATACTTGCTAACCTCTTTCAAGGACACATAAAAAAAATCNTTCACCATAATCAAGTTGGGTTTTATCCAGAGGTTTAGGGGTGGTTCAACATAAATCCATAAGTATTATAGAGTACATAAATGGTCTCAAGNAAAGAAACCACATAATCACTTGGTCATCTCTATAGACACAGAAAAGGCTTTTGACAGACTTAGCTTTTTTGTTTCTATTTAACGTGCTAATTGAGGCCCTCTGTGGAAATTCAAGCCCCACACTGGGCACCAAATGTACCAGGCTTTTTCTTTTGGGGCCATCAACCAATCATGACACAGAGACT
>LZPO01075936.1:236951-261553 GCA_001675575.1 Neotoma lepida
ACAAATCTATGAGTTCAAGGCCAGCCTCGTCTACAGAACAAGTTCCAGGACATCCAGGGCTATACAGAGAAACTGTATCTTGAAAAACAATAGATAAATAAATAAATAAAACCCATAGTTTATTCNATGACTGACTTTTAAATGTAACCGATACGTAAGAACATAAAAGTTGTATGCAGTAACTAGGCACGGTGGCTTGTAGCCCAACTAGTCTGGAAGCAGAAGGAGGGAATTTCTTCATCCCAGGAATTTCATACAGCCTGGGTCAAGGAGCAAGGGCAGGGGAAGGGGAGGTTGTACACATTCAAGTGGTACCATGTAGCGTTTTATCCATGAAACACATTGTGTGATACTTATAGCTAAACGTATCTACCTTCTCAAACATTTACTATTCCTACCTAGTCTGTTGTAGTTGGTTCACACAAAAAATACAGCTGCATTTTCATTGTGAATTCTGATTTTTTTTTTGTTTGTTTTTCGAGACAGGGTTTCTCTGTGCAGCCTTGGCTGCCCTGGAACTAGCTCTGTATTCCAGGCTGGCCTTGAACTCACAAAGATCTACCTGCTCTACCTCCCAACTGCTGGGATTAAAGGCATGCACCACCACTGCCTGACCTTCTGCTTTGATCTTTTGATCTTATTTACTCAACCCTTTATCACTTATAGCAAAACTGTTTATTTCTTCTAGCATTTCTTTTAAAAATATCGTGTGTGTGTGTGTGTGTGTGTGTGTGTGTGTGTGTGTGTGTTTCTACCACGTGTTTACAGGTGCCCAGAGGGTGATGGACTCCCTCGAGCTAGAGTTAGAGGAGGTTGTAAGCCACTCATTGTGCTGGTAACTGAACTCTGGTCCTCTGGAAGAGCAGCAAGCACTCTTAACCAGCCCTCTTCTAGCTTTTCAACACATAAGAGTAGTTTATCATTACCCAGAGTTCACTCTTGGTAGAACACACCATATGGGTTGGGACAAGTGTATAATGACATATATCTACCATTATTTTACCATCAAGACAACCCACAGGTTATAGCAAGGTCTTTAGGGACATCGTGCCCTACTCACCATTCTCTTAAATTTCTGCTGTTTTATGTGTATGAGTGTTTTATTTGCATGTATATCTGTGCACCATATACATATCTGATGCCTATGGAAGCCAAAGAAGGCATTGGATCCCCTGGAACTGGAACTTTAGACAGTTGCGAGTTGCCATTTGGGGGCTAGGAACCAACCCTTCTGAAAGAGCACCCAATGCCCTGAACCACTACCATCGCTCCAAGCCCTCTGCTTTGCTTTTTGTTCATGTGAGCGTAACAGTCCTGCTGTTTTGTACCCTCCACAGCACAATGAACAAACCCTGAATTAAACATTCCTTATTTTGTCACAGCAATGGGGAAAGTAGCTAAAACAGCTTATTAGCTTGTTTCTTATTCTTTAGTACTAAATAATATTCCTTTGTTTTGATATACCACAGCTTATTTTTATTTTAAAAATTTGTGTGTGTGCGTGTGTGCACAGTCAAAGAACATACTTGCCAGTTCTCTTCTCACACCATGTGCATCCTGGNATCAAACTCAGGTCATCAGGCTTGGTGGCAAATGCCTTTAGCTGCCGGTCCATTTTACCAGCCCATGACTGGTTTATTTGTCTGTTTTTGTTAACTAACATTATCTTAGCTGCTTCCACAGTTTGGCAATTATGAATGAGGCCATTTATTTGGGTGCAGGTTACTGCATGGACACAGAAGTTGACTCATTTGAGTAAGTACCAACAAATAGAACAGTTAAGTCACATTGCAGGAATATGCTTTAGTTTTCTAAGAAACTGCCACACTGACTTCCAGAGCGGCTCCTAAATTTTGTTCCACTAGTAATGAATGAAGAGTTTCTGCTGAACTCAGACNCTTCCTCAGCATCTGGGTGTCACCAGTGCCACCAGTGTCATCAGTGTCACCAGATTTGTTAATTTTAGTAAATGTGGGTGTAGTATCCCATTGCTGTTGCAATTTGTAATCTCTGATGCATACTAAAGCATACCACTTTATTTTTAGCTTCAATCCAATATTGAGACCATTTGCTTAATCAAACATAAATGTCTCTGTAAGGTTACACCTGACAAGTAGAATTCTATAATGAGCCAGGCAGTGGAGACAAAAGNCTTTAGTCCCAGCACTCGGGAGGCAGAGGCAAGTGGATCTCTGTGAGTTCCAGGCCAGCCTGGGCTACACCATGAGTTCTAGGACAGCCAAGGCAATACGAGAAATCCTGTCTCAAAAGACCAAAAAAAAGGAGGAAAGAAAAAAAAGAATTCCGTAACAGCTTTTATTATTTTTCTGCATTTTACGTTCCTGTAAATGCAANAGTTTACAAGGTGATTTATTATTTTCCTATACGGGGTAACTGGTTTATCTTTTCTTACACAATTAATATTTTATCTAGTCACTGTGACACATAATTAAATTCCCAATTCTGGGGAGTCTGAGGCAAGAGGATAGTCAGTTTGAGTTTGCCTGAACTACATGTGAGAGCTTGTTTCAAACAAAGGAAAGAGAGGGGTGGCCATCACATTAACACTAGCCTAGTTAACTTGTTAGAGCATTTAGCTTATGTTTTTAATTAATTGTAAATATTTGATTTAAAATATTGATGCCAAGATAAAGGTTTATAATGTCTAGTCATCCTTTTTTTTATAAAAAGCCAAGCATGTTTCAAGGTTGACTATTTGAGTCTTCTGGTTCTTGCCACAAGTTCATGCCAATGAACTAACGTTTTTGCAACTTTCTAAATATGTACTGAAACACTTTACTGTAACACTATAAATAAAATGTGCAAATGGAAGTAATGATTCCTAATNTAAGTAATCTCAATTGTGGTGGCTTGAATAGGAATGGCCCCCATAGACTCATGTATTTGAATGTTTCNCCCATAGGAAGTGACANTATTAGGAGGTGTGGCCTTGTTGCAGTAGGTGTGGCCTTGTTGAAAGAAGTGAGTCACTGTGGAAGTGGGCTTTGAGGTCTCATATGCTCAAGCCAGGCCTAGTAGGGCGGTCTCCTTCTGCTGCCTGANGGTCAAGATGTANAACTTTCAGCTCCTTCTCCAGCATGTCTGCTTGCATGCTGCCATACTTCTTACCACANTGATATGGACTAAACCTCTGAAACTGTAAGCCAGCCCCAATTAAATGTTTTCCTTTATAAGANTTGCCATGGTTCTTGTATCTCTTCACAGCAATAAAATCCTAAGTAAGACATCAATTATCACAGAAGATACTTCAATACTTTTGTTAAAGATTTATTTGTTTTATTTGTATTAGTGCTTTGCCTGCATGTATGTCTGTGCATCACAAGTGTGCAGTATCCATGGAGGCCAGAAGAGGCCAGTGGATCACCTGGAACTGGAGTTACAGAGTGTTATGAGCTGTCACGAAGGTGAAGGTGCTGGACATTAAACCTGGGTCCTCTGGAAGAGCCATCTCTCCAGCACCTACAAGAAGTATTTAGAAAGTCTGGTCTAGTTACAAATTTTAGCACAAATCCTATCGTTACTCAGTTTCTTATAAAACATTGGCTAATATAAAGAATAGACTTGTCATCAAGTTACACAATCTACTACATAAATGGGCTAGAGAGATGGCTCAGCATAGGAAGTGCTTGCTGCTCTGTATTATGATTGGAGTCTGGATCTTAGTATGTGTATTGGGCAGATCACAAACACATGGAATCCTGCTCCAAGGGATTCAATACCTTCTTTTGGCCTCTGTGGACACCACACTCATGTACATAGACTCTCACAGACACATGCACCCATAAATACACATGAAAATATTTTTAAAAGTCTNCTATAAAAAGTATAACTGCAGTTTCTGAAAGTTCTAGAACTGAGTGTGCATTAATCATTTATACNATTCAGTTGGCATCCACGTTTCATGTTTTCTCAAGATTTATCATATACCAGGAATGATTTGAAAATGTGCTCAGTTATATTTGATCNCATATTTGCAGGTTTTATTGAAGGGTTGAAATATCACCTCACACGCAGCTTCTGTCTTCAAGTTGTTAGACCCTGGGGGTTGGGAACTTAGCTCAGTAGAGTGTGTGCCTATTATGATCAAGGCCCTGGGTTAGGGGAAAAAAAAACATAAAACAGAAACACAATTAGAATACGAAATGTTTGACTACTGAGAGATTTCCCACTGTACATATCTGGTAATCTCAGCAATAAGAAGGCTAAGGCAGAAGGGCTGACAGAAGACAGCCACAGCTGTACAGGAAACACTGTCTCAGAACAAAATAAATCACAGAACAGTCTGTCAACAAAAATTTTCACATTTATTAAAATANGATATTTTCTCTTGTCCATTTAAAAACTCTATCCTTTCTGCAAAACATGAAAACTTACTCTATCAAACGAAGCAATAATGTATTCCTAAGGAGACAGACATAAAGCAATGCCTCTTCATCTTTGGCCTCTAAGGGGCACATATGAGNTTCACGAAAGCCCCCTTTCAACTTTATAAACAGAGAAAACACTTTTACCCATGTAAAAATTTAACTACAGATACAATGCCAGAAACATCAGGAGAGTAAGTGGGAAACTCTATAGTTGAACTTAAGGGTTAGACCTCTTGCTTGTTTAATCATTCACTTAATAAACATGTTGAATTCATTTGTAGCAGTCAATTGTACAAGCAACTGGGATTTTAAAAAAGACATTATGATCAATTCAAGTAAGTAAACTGCCAGGACTTCAGCCAAATTTCCAAAGTATTCACTTATTCCTGTTCAGTTGTATGTATTCACACTCAATTCTTATTACTAGAAGGTACCGTTCTGGTCTCATCCCTATCTGGTGGTGCAGGTTGGAATCCCAGCTACTCAGCAGCAGGAGGATGACAAGGTCCTGTATTGGCTACACAGTAAGTTCAAGGCCATGATGGACAACTTGGTGAGACTATCATAATAAAAACATTTTTTGTTTGTGTTAATATAAGAGTTGGGATGGGGGCTGGTTGCAGTGTGGTAGGAGCGAGTATACCTCGCCTGCATGAGTACTTCGGTTCAATGACTTAGGTTACTGAAAAAGAAACTTATTTTCTGATATAATTCACAATTAAGAACTATCATTTAAGAACCCTTGTTGCTACTTTTTGAGGAACATATATGCTCATGCAAAATTACAGGTATTCCTCCAGAAATCACTTCAGTGTTCTTGTTGACATTCCCGAGNTGGAAAATGGCCAAGTGTCCCCATGATGTGGCCTTCTTGCCAAAGTGTCTTTGAAAAAAAGCTGTCTATAAAGTGCAAAGACAGTACCTCTAAAGAACTTGTGGGACCCTCATTATGCCCATTGGCAAGAATACAAGCTTTTAGATTGAGGGCTAGTNTTCCAAGATCCATGCATTCTTCTGGGTAGAGACAATGCCTCTTACAGATGTCTCTATTTCAAGCACATACACAGCATTCCNTAAGATGCACTCATCTTCCAGAAGACAGCTACCAGTGAACTTAATGATTCTAGCGACCATCTCANTAACATCTTATTGATGGCCTTCATGTGTGTGGTACTTTTAAGAAATGCCCCTCATCACCTCAGGTATGTGAATAATTGATCCCCAGCAGATGGCACTGTTTAGGGAGGTTTAGGTGGTGGGTGCGGCCTTGATGCAGGAAGTACACCACTGGGGGCAGGCTTTGAGATGAAAAGCCCAGGGCCACTTCTAGTTCACTCCGCNTCTTTGCTTGCAACTCAAGATGCGCAGCTTTCTGCTTCTGNTGCTATGCCTAGTGCGTGCTGCCATGTTGTCCTAGCCATTGTGGACTCTAAACTTTTAGGACTGTAAGCCCAAGCAATCTTTCTTCTACAAGATGCAGTGGCCATGATGCATTATCAGAGCAACAGAAAAGAAACTGACAGTGTGCCATCTTACAGAACAAAATCTTTTGGTGATATTCTGACCTCTGATACTTCCACTCCAGCAAGCTCTTAAAGCATTTTAATTTTTCTAATACCTTCTATGACAACTCAGGTATTGAACTTGGCTTAGTGTGGGCAGATTTTTNTTTTGACTTCTTGGATCTGCTTCAGGGAGTTTGTGCCATGCCCTGAGCACTTGCATGTGATAACCTCTCCTGTGTCAGTCTAATGTCCCAGACACTGTCCAAGCATCTACAAAACCTGGCCCCATAGATAAGCCCTTAGGTCCTAGTAACATCAGCACAGTGTATCCCGGATGCATTATGATGTGACTTAAACTTAAACTGGCTAGTAGAAAAGGAGGGGCAGATGGTGAGGCAGGCCCCTAATAGATCTCAGAGGGAAAGATATGGATATACTTTCAGTAGAGAGGCTTGAGGCATCTCCAGAAGCAGTAGAAATTCAAAGGAGTCAAGAAAACCAAACTCTTTGGAGCCATGCATCCAAACAACTCAGTCCTATGTGCCAGGGTCTCAAGATTGTAAACAGAAGGTTCTCTCCCACACACCAGTTCCCAAATAACCACTCAGAGGCCTAATATTATAAATGCTTGGCCAGTAGCTCAGGCTTATTACTAACTAGCTCTTATACTTAAATTAACCCATAATTTTTATCTATGTTTAGCCATGTGGCTTGGTACATTTTCTCAGTACAACATTCTCATCTTGCTTCCTCTGTGTGTGGCTGGNGACTCCTGACTCCACCCTTCCTCTTTCTAGCAGTCTTAGTTTGGCCATCCTGCCTATACTTCCTGCTGGCTACTGGCCAATCAGCGTTTTATTAAACCAATTCAAATGACAAATCTTTAAAGTGTATGAGAGGATTATTCCACAGCACAGTATACATTCTGTCTCTTATACACATCTAGATGTGTATAAGAGACAGGACCTTTACATAACAGATGTGCTTCATCTGGCATCCAAATATTGATGAAGCTGCGTATCTTAAATTCTGAGACTTCAGCCTTTTTTTTTTTTTTTGTGCTGGTGGGGAGTGAACCCGGGGCCTTCTACATGCTGAGCACACTGTTGAACTATATGCCAGTTCCAGGACTTTAGCTTTTCTTATGCTTCTGTGAAAGGTGACTTTGGCAGCTACCCAGAAGGCCTTCTGTTGTTCACACTTGATAGTTTAACTGCTCTCAACTTGATCCCTCTATAGGGGATGCTATAGATTAAATTCTCTCTCTCTTACCTTTATTATGTTGAAGTCCAACTTGCCAATGTGGTCTCTATCTCCTCTCTACCAATATAGACGTCATATGGGCACACAGCAAGATAGTGACCACCTAGAGTCCTTTTATTCATTGTCATTCATGCTTTTCAAACTTTATACTGTTGAAATTAGCCCCTCTCTTTTAACCCTCCCTGCCCCTACCCCTGGTATTTTAAGTCTTCTTCCAAGTTACCACTGATGAGTTACTTATTCTTGTGACAGCATTTCACTATGTAGCTAGCCCAGTAAGGCCTTGAACTTGTGATCTTCCTGTCTCTGCCCCCTGAGTACACAGATTATAGGTATTAGCCACCATACCTGGCTGTCATTTGTGAAAGTTTTAACAAGGTCACAAGATACCAGTAGCAGGGACTTTTCAAACTCCATATGCAATATGTGATGGAGTCCTCGTTAAGCAGATGAGTGACTATGTCTCCAAGGCCCAGCTTACCTTTTCCTTGCACCCACTCAGTGCCAACTCTAGTGGTCTGGCACCTCCANGAAGCAGACACTGCAGTTAGGAGGGCAAGAGGACTGTTAGCAGGTTAGTTTATGAACAATCCAGAAGTCTGAGCTGGAGAAACCAAGCCACAATGTGGATTTAAGCATGAAGGGAAGTACAGGAAGAACAATGTGGGCAGTGTATTAGCTACATTTTTGTTGCTGGGATAAAACACTGTGACTCAGAGAAACTTTTGAAGAATTTCTTCTAGCTTATGGTTATAGAAGGTTAGAGTCCATAAGGTTTCTCCCTAGGAAGCTTGCTCACTGCCCACGGGCAACTTATTCTAAAACAAAGGTGAATCCTGAAGGATATCAGCTCTTGTCCTGCCCAGGTCCCAGGGCCAGCTGAGAAACTTGCATCCTAATAATGCAGCCATTGTTCCTACCTCACACCCCTCTGTGCCACCTAATTCTTCTACTGGAGTGTCTTTCAACATACATGAAAGTGAAATGTGGAATTCAACCATTCAAACAAAACTGAAATAATCATTGGGACCTATAAACCAGTTGCACCTGAAAAATGAACATCTCTTTAAAATATTTTTTAAAAACTTATTTATGTGTATGA
Organism: Neotoma lepida; assembly: GCA_001675575.1. Lineage (NCBI taxonomy): Eukaryota > Metazoa > Chordata > Mammalia > Rodentia > Cricetidae > Neotoma > Neotoma lepida. The sequence goes on from LZPO01075936.1 coordinate 245,210, forward strand.
GTGTNTATTATATGTATTATGTATATATGTGTACCACATGCATGCCTGGTGCCCAAAGAGGTTATAAAAAGACATCAGATCCACTGGAACTAAAGTTACAGATGGTTGTGAGCCACCATGTAAGGGCTATGAATTGAACCCAGGCCTTCTGCAAAAGCACACAAGTGCTCTTAACCCCTGAGCCATCACGCCAGGCCCCAAATATTTTTTTNAAAAAAATAAAGCAGTTAGNATAGGGAGATGACTTGTGTGATACTACTTTGACTTTTGAAAGATATTAGTATAATAGTTTTAGTATTTATAGAACATGCTAAGGTGCAAATGTTAAAGGCATGCTGTAAACATGGGCTTAGCTAAGAAGATATAAAACAAAGATTTGGGCATGTTCTTGCTAGGATGAAGTGCTAATATACAATGGCATAAGAAACAAAGAAGCCACACAATAGATGGAAGCATGCTTTAAGAACAACACACACAAAAAAACAACTACACAGATAAAATTATGACATGTAAAAAAAATCATGTGCACTGATGTTTCCAAGCTTGTTTAAAATGGCAAAACCTTTCTAAAACAGACTTATGCAGAATGTCAATATGAAATGTTAAGTGTGCCTTCAAGGTACCTGCAAGGAAGTCCTGGAGCCAAGCAACAACTTGAAAATCTCTCAAACCCACAGAGAAGTTCCATCTCACTCATACATTATTTCAACTAGTAACATCAATTCTTGTTATTGCATGAAACATCTCTGAAAATCTTGAAACTACAAAACAATGATTAAAGTATTTGAATATGTGACTGTAAGAACCTGGGGAGGCAGCCTCACTAGGAAGGTTGAAGGAAGCCTCACTGGGTCCCAGGGACTCAAGACCAGTCTGGGGGCTGGGTGACACCCTGCCTCAAAACAGTACCCAATCGAGACTAGGGATGCTCTCCTCTCTCTGCCATGAAACATGTTTTCAAAAGATCTGGAAACATCTGCGTATGAGTGGAGGCCAGAAGACAACCTTGGTATCATCTTTAGATGACACCACCTCTTTTGAGACAGGGTCTCTCGACTGGCCCCAAACTCACTAATTAAGCTAGGCTCCCTGGCTAGGCATGAGCCCCAGGGTTCCTCCTGTCTCTGCTTTCCCAATGCTGAGATTACAAGTGTGTCACAACACCCAGCATTTTTACATNGGTTCCAGGGGTTGAACACAGGTCCTCATGCTTGCAGCCTAGTTTTGAACAAGCATATGAGTGCTTGTCTGATCAGGCCTTGAATGTGTTGAGCTGGCAGGAGGCTGGGTAAGTGGTTCCTCTTTCTGTGAGAGTGTTTTTCACTCCATTACAATTTCCAAAGACCTAAGTCTGGGTGTATTGTTTTTTCAATTAGTTGGCAAGGCAGGCAGGTGGCTTCTGTGGGCATCAGGCAGGCTCTCATGGGTCACAAGACAGACAGACACACACACGCACACACACACACCACAAAGAGCCAGAAAGCAGGGTTGGGGGTGGAGATCTGAGGGAGTATTTAGCGCAAAAGAAATTAGAAGTCAATAAGCAACTGGGAACATTTAAAGAGCCCACCACACTCCAACACGACCTCAGGTAAACTGAATCTTCAACCAACTCTNCCCTTGAGTAGAGCCACAGCTTAACTTCCGCCTCGCTGTTGGAGGACACAAATCAGTCTGNTGCAGATGCTAGTCGAATTTCAGTTTGGAAGAAACAACTTTCTAGTGACCAGATTTACTGTTGCTTCCAGAACACACTGCCAGTCAGTGCCCATGCTCTAGTCTAATTTCAGACATGTTTCCTTGAATCCCGCTGGTGCAAGAAGTCTGACTCAGTGCTGGCAGACTCAGTGATGGAACCCTATAGTAGTGGGTCTTAACCTGTGGGTCACGACCCCTAGGGGTCAAATCACCACAAGGGTTGCCTAACACCATTGGAAAAGTTATTTACATCACAACTCATAACAGTATCAAAATTGGTTATGAAGTAGCAGTGAAATAATTTTATGGTTGGGGGGTCACCACAACATGAGGAAGGTTGAGAACCACTGCTCTACAGAATCAGTTTTTCAAATGTTTCTCGTTGGGTGGGATGTTGTGCCACTGGCCTGAAGTCACTTGGGACATATTCTGGGCTTTGTGNCATTGCTTTATAGTGGCTCTACTTNGAGACCTACTTCAGAGATCTCCTCCCAAACTGAAAAATGTCCTGAGTAGACAAGCAGCTTGAGTTAGGCTCAACTCNGCCAGTGGAAATAGACTACATCTGCACTACAGACNCGAATTGATCACCTGACCCTGGTTCCATCCCCCTAGTCCTGTACTCCCCTGCAGTCAACCTGCCACACCACTGTACTTACCTTCACCTTGCTGCTGTCCACCAGCCTCTATACTTCTGACCTTGGCTGGAACTCACCTACAACATTTACAGTTCTCAAGTCATGACACCGCTTTTTGCAAACAATTCATTTTTGTGCTTATCACATACTGGCATTTACCTACAGCTTGTGTGTGTGTGTGTGGGGGGGGAGTGGATATCAGACTTTTCCACAATGTCGTTNTCTACTTACTTCCCTTATGACACTAGCCTTTTCAAGATCTGTGTCCTCTCCTACATACTACCCTACTTGGCTAATGAGATCATCTGCTGAGCAAGTATTGGTTTAACGTGGGTCAGATTTACGATTCACTGTTCCCTGAATCTGAATCCCTGAGTTTAAAACACCTATCTTCTTATCTACGAATAACTCAAGGCAAGCAATTCGCCTCTGGGATAAGGTAATGATATGATAAACTTATTCAAACAGGTAAAAATCAATAAATTAATGGTTTAAGAGCAAATTTCTCAAGCTCTCTGGGACAAGGGAACTGTTCGGCTGACTNGATTCTACATGGTGGTCTGGGTATCTGTTTAAAACAGGTAGCACCTGATTATTTCTTTCAAAAAGACAGGATTAAAGCTACAAGTAAAGNGCAAGAGAGATGGCTCAGTGCTTAAGAGCTTTGGCTGTTCTTCCAGAGGTCTTGAGTTCAATTCCCAGCATGCATATGGAGCACAAGTGTCTACAACTGTAGTCCCATGGGTTCAGACATCCTCTTCTGGTGTACAAACATGCAGACAAAATACCCATACACATAAAAAAATAAATCTTTTTAAAAAGATACAAATATAAGCAATTCAATACACATTTATTAANAACCAATATGCTAAGTACTGTNTCTTATTGGCTGGGATCACCAATACAATTGCAGTGGTCTACCTATGATCAGATACAGGATATAAGACTGGTAGGAGGGAGGGAAGACAGGGCAGGATGACTTAGCTTTATTAATTGAACGTTAAAGTACCACGACCTCCAGGTAGAAAAGCAGATGCTGGGGGCTGGAGATGGCTCAGGCGTTAAGAGCCCTTGCTGCTCTTCCAAAGGACTTGGATTCAGTTCCCAGTACCCATATAGCAGCTCACAATGATTCCGAGGTTCAGAACCCTCATCTGCAGGCACTGCCCAAACATGGTGCACATACGAACATAAACATGCACGAAGATACACACACACACGCACACCACTCATACACAGTAAAAATAAGCTTTTTGTAAGAAAAAAAAAGAAAAAGAAAAAGAAAGAAAAGCAGATACTGAGCCTTTGATCCAAGAACATTAGCAATATATAGTAAGTCTTACGTTACTACGACTTTGGAACAAGGCTTGGTAGTAATTAAGAGTGGCCTGGCAACTGTAGGCAGGTGCTGAACACCCATNAAGGCCAGGGAACTGAAGAGAGGGAGATGATGTTTTAAGGCTAGATTCACTAAGATTTGGTAAGAAACGTTAGAAAGGATTCTTTCAGTAATCAGAACAGAAAACACTGCCATTAAATTACAACAGGAAAGATAGAAACTTGCTTTTATTGGAGTAAGAGTAGAGATTCAAAGTTTTTTCATGTTGAGTTAAATATATGCAGGACATAGGTATCCATACTCAGGTTCTTGCCCAGTGATACACAGTCACCTACAGTGTCCTCAGGTGAGGTAGACATGAAAAGGTCCTTTCTATCCTGGATTTTACTCTCCTTTTCCTAAGGAGAGTCACTGCTGTCCCTTACTGAATAAGACACACAGATTCTCCCATGTATGAGCCTTGCATTAATCCAACCATACTTTTTAAAATGACATAACCAATCAAAAAATACTTCCAGGGGTTTCCACCAAGGCAGAAATAGAACACTGCAGGCGGAAGTAGAATACTGTGGTTGTGGCCTTCATTATTCAAGCACACAACACTATCATCTGACCTTTCAATTCAGTTGTTTTAATTGGACTGCATGCTGCCTCTGTATGAATGCACTAAGCATCAGGGGAAGGACTCTAACATTTAGACCCACATACATTCACAGCAGTCTAAACTAGCGGAGAAAAGCCAGACCTACTAGGAGAAGCAGAAACTACTTTAAGGATTGTGGAAAACGGCAAAGTAAAAGCAAGCTGCAGCATTTATCTAACCATCTACATACCTAGGTAAGGGCTGCAACAGTGTGCTGATAGAAGACGACTAAGGTGTTCTGCAGACAAGCAGGTCCCTTGAGGAAAAGAAACTAGTTAAAGCACACTCATCCCCTCCCTGCCTGAAGTGAGATGCAGCAACAGCCCTTCTGCTCAATTTCTTCTCTTCTTGTAGCTTCGAGAATCTTCTTAGTTGGCTGACTAGTTGGTACACTCAGAAAAGCATCCAGGAATTCTTTATATTGTGCCTTTATTAATCATAACACTTCTAAGTTAAGCAATGTCAACTCATGGTAACTCAAAGTGTCCAGGTCTCAATTTCTAATTCCCAAACCTCCCCCTACCCCAAGACAAGAGTCTCACCATGTAACCCTGCCTGTCCTGGAACTACGTAGACCAGGCTAACCTCAGACTCAGAGAGATCCACCTGCCTCTGCCTTATAAATGCTGGAGTTAAAGGTGTTCGACACCACACCCAGTTTGCCCTGCCACTCTTTAGTAAGATTTATGTTTTGTTCAGTTTCAGGACTAGGTATTGAGGCCAGGCAGGAGACAGTGCTGAGCTACATCTCCAGACCCTTTAAATTTGGGGGAGGTCTTACTAAATTACCAGGCTGTCCTGAATTATAGATGATAATCTTCCCAAGTGTTTGCAGAGTAGCTGAGGTCACAGGCATGGTCAAACACCTGTCCAGGATCTGCTTCACTGAAACATAAAGCACCTCCTACTGAGTTATGACCACCGATAAGCAACTTTAGCAATACCCTTCATGCCGTACACTCATTTTGGAAATAGATGCTATTTGCTTCCATTTTAAATAGCAGGTTTTTATATACAAGAACCACTATACAAATTGAATTTTACATTATTATANACTGCAAAGAACTCTAGTACTTATCCAATTTAGTATTCAAGTATACGGGGGTGGGGAGAGCAAATGACAGCTGCTTTATTATTAAAAGTTACTCAGTTCCATAAAGCACACAAAGTAACCTATATTCAACTAACAAAAGGTTTGTACATGTATTGAAAAATAGATAACAAATTTGTCTGTCTTAACATTTACATTCTATTTAAAAAGTAGTTACTTTACATATTTTTGCAATTTGTACTTATAAAATATATATATATATACCCACCCTATTTAAATCCTCAAGCATAAGCTTCCATTCCTAATCAAATGCACAATCTATATTGTGAACCAAATGAATTACGGCAGCAACAAAATGAACAAATTCAATTTGTCCTGAACATGTACTTAATTCTTGTCTACTACGTAATTAATTCCACTCAAATAATTCTTTACTGTGTGCCTGCAATTTGCATTTATTTGAACGTGCTGTTATTATGAAGAGACTTGCACCTTCGCGGCATCTGATAAAAATCGCAGTCCTCTTTCAGGCTTTAAGACAGTGGAGTTTTCAGTCTTTCCACAGACCGGAAACTATGACAAGTTATGGATCAGAAAGTCCACAAAGAGTTTGCAGTATGGTTTCTTTGAGAAAACAACTTACATGATTGCATCAAACTAGTCCTGAAAACCCAGGCTGTGTGTGCCCAAAGAGAGCCAGAGCTGACCCTCCTTCCACGCCAGCTCTTNACACGTGCAATGGAGATCCGAGGGCTGGAGAGACTCCATCTACTTGGGCCATCCTTTCACACAATCAAAGCCGCGCAACATAACTTTATCAACAGAAGTGTTTAAGACAATCTTATCACTCAGAGACGAATAACCAAATGTAAGTATCAATAATAAGTCTGAGAAGTGAAATTACAACTATTACCTCACTTAGCAGATCATAGCACTGGCACAGAGAGCCAAGTGTGACTAGTCAGACTTGATGTGCCTCTAAAGAGAGTGATGCCTAAAACCCTGTCTTTGAGTTAATGAACAATTTATGGTGAGAAAAAAAAAAGTCACCCATAAATGATTTCAGGAAAATAACACCACATTTAAATGTAAAAACAACTTAACATGAGAAATAGACTCTGGAAGAGTAGTCCCTATCTAAAAGGAAACAAGCAGAAACCCTCCGTGTCACTACTGAGAAGTTCAGCCACAGCTCACAGCTTCNGCCAATTAATTACTCAATATATTTAGCAACTTGCTGAGGAAATGAAGTTAGGTACAAAAATCCCCATGCATTTTATTCATAGCAAGTATTTTTTAATTTCTTAAAAAATTGTCAGATTTAATTTTAACAATCTTCCTTCTCTAGATTCTGTAACTTTAAACAAAAACCTAACTTCCAGGTCAGAAAAGGAAACTGTGGAAGACATGGAGCATCTGTGAGAAGAGAGGGTAAGGAGGAGGCAGACAGGAAGGCTAAGACCTAAGGAAAACAAAGGTGTGAGAGCTGCTGCACGAGACACCTTCGCAGATGCCAACTATGCCAAGGCATTAGAGGTCCTGGAGCAACACACAATGGGGAGGTGCCTGGCTGACTGCTGGGTGCTGCGGTGGTGCAGATGGAGCTCAGGGCCTCTCCGGGGCAGCTGCCACTGAGTGACACCCTCAGCCCTGCAGACTGATAATGAATTATCATTATCATTATCAGTCTGCAGCTGTAATGTAAATGTAAAATGTAAAAATGGTATTTACATGCATATACAATTAAACACAATTATAAACTTTNAAGTTTTCAACTAAGACATTTAAAAAAACTAATAAAAATGATAAATAGAAGCAGCAGTAACCATGAAAGCTGAGACCTAGTGACACTGAATTTTTTATTAAAAAAACTCAAAAAACCTTTGAATACACAGTACCTCCTCTTCTACTCTACTTCTAAGAAGTTTTAACAAGTTTTAAATATCGCAATTCTCAAAAACAATAGGCTTTTAAAAAAAGACTTCATTACTAGAAATAACATATTTACACACCATTTTCATATCATTAATCATTTCCATTACTGTCAATTTATCTTTGATGGAACAAACCAGTCACTAGATTATCTGTTCTACAAACTCAAGAAATTACTAACCATTGTAGGCAACTAATGAAATATATGTATGTATGTGTGTACTTGCATATATTTAAAATCAGAAGGACAAAATAGTAAACCACCCTAGTTACTTCCTAACAAATACCTATATACCAATTCAAAGCAACAAGGATTACTGTCCTTCTCCAGTTGAACTGTGGACTACATATAAGCTATCATCCCTTTCTCCTAGGGCTTAAAAAATGCTTTATTTCCCTGCTGACTAAAGGGATAATTACACATTATACACTCTTTAGAAGTAAATATTAACTCGTGAAGAGAACAGCCATAAAATGTCTTTACAAAATTTTCCCACAAAACTGAAAATGACCTTTCTCCCTAACACCTATAGCTTCCACCTGTACTCATAAGGGTACCAAGTTCTTAACTGCAAAATCAAGGGACTGCAGGTGTCAATCTTAAAAACAAAAAACAAAAAACTGGCAAAACAGGAGAATAGCCTGAAATAAATATATGTGTGAAAGAGACAGACAGACAGACAGACATAGCTTCTAAGTGTGAAATACAATGTTGCAGGCTAGTATTCAATGACAGGAATGCAGGGAGGAGGGAATGAACTCAGCAAATTTCATATAAGTTTCTTGTAATTCTGATTCTCTTTCAGTAATATGTTACAGCAAAATATTTGTTTTATTGAAAGCCACAACTTGCCCTCAACTGAAAAATGAACCAGATACACATCTTATGTCTTTTAATAATGTCAAATAATTAAATGCAAGTGTAAAAGAATTTAATGATTCCTAAATTCAAGGGAGTAATGTTAATTTGATTACGAATTATTAATAGTTGATGTTCCTATATTTTAGATATATTCTTATTTTCTTCACTTGGAACCAAAAACAGAACTAAAATTGGTCCCCCCCCATTTCATTTGAATCTATTTTATAGTATCTTGTATATACAGAGGTATATTAAAACAGTTATAAAAACACAACTGAAGCTATTACTCTACACTACAGCACTGTGGATGCTTGACCTGGTTTATTAATTCCTTTGGTGAATAAACGTCACAGGTCACTTCTTAGAAAAGGATTTTAGTTAAGAGGACTACGAACACAGAGAAGAGTTCCCCTAAGCTGCCCTACCCCACCCTGAAAAAGATCACATTAATTAATATTTTAGAGCAGTAACAGAAAACATGGGAACATCTCATTTACAGCTGTAATTTCGTATTAAAAGCAGTGAAAACTAAGAAGTTAAAGATTTTTTTGTGTGTTAAATAGGTCAACTAATAAAACTAACAATGATCACTGTGAGAACTTATGTACATCCAGTCAAGATAGAAGAAAAATGTTTATAATCTTTAAAAAATGATCATTGCTACCTAGCAGTATAAACAGTGTCCACAATTTGGTGGCTGGCCATGGTTTTAATTTTTTTTTTCAAGTTATTTCTACAGCAGACNTATTTTTGAAGTCTACCCACCCCTGAGTTCAGCAGTTATACTTTAGAGTGTAAAATTATATGCCCTTAATTAACAACATGTACAAAGCTACAAAATGTCATCTACACAGAGCTTAAAAACAATTTTTAAAATATTCTTTACCAATTGGTAAATTTATCAATTGGATGGTTTTATGGGGGTACATGTCAGACCTTTCAGCCAACTGGCTTTAATTTTTAAGCCCAAATTGATTAATATATTTACTGCAGGATATTCAAAAAGAGTGCAACAGTAAGGCATTAGTAAAAATAACATTGTCATAGAAACAGATCTTGCATATGTGAAAAGGTAATTTATAAAATACATTAATTGCTTCTTAAAAAGACCTAGTTGTAGCATCATTAACTTACATGGTACATGATACTTGGAATGGAACCTTTCCAACAACTGTTTTATAGGTTAGAGACAGACAGGTACAGACAGACAGATAGAAAAACTTCATCTAGCTGTAAGCAAAATCTTTTCAACAAACAAAACAAATTCTTCCAAGAAAACCTGTAGGGTTGTGTGAGACAAATAAGCAAATATATCATTTTATAGTGTTCTTTTGTCAAAATCTTAAAATAAAAATGTCCACACTCTTTTGTTAAAACATTAAGCCTCTGTCAAAAATGTATTTCTCATTTTAGGGTACAGGATTGAAGGACAAGATGATACAGGTAAAGAAAATTTACAAGAAAAAAACTTGACAAAAGTCTTTCAATTAAAGTACTGTAACATTCAAACAACTTAAAATGTAACAAAAGAAACAAGATTACAAACAAAAATGTTTATGGATTTCCAACATAAATAAATGAAATAGTGTTTAGGCAGTAGGGCTCATGCTGATGGCTAGCAGGAAGTAACAGAGTGTAATATACTTGGGAAAAAAAAAACAACAGGCCCAAATGATGGATGGCAGTAATTTAAGCATCACTGCCATTTTTTTTTTACTTCCAAACTAAAGCCTTGGTTAAACCATTCACACCGTCTATTATTCACACCTTGACTTCAGATTGAGGACTATGTACAACAAATGGATTTATTTTCACCATAGGGATAACATATTGTACCTCTCTGCCAATGTTCCTTGAAAACTTTCCATGTCAAAACAATTTGACAGCAGATATAAACAATTAAATAAATACACAATGATCTTTCTTACGGTCCTTTAAANATGCACGTTATTTCACGCTGTTAGCCTTAGGATCACAGTGCATAGAATCCAAATAGAAACGGTTGGGGTGACTTTCAATGTAATGTTGGATCCCTCACTTTCCTTATAATCCCACGATAACCGATAAATTCATTTCATAGGCCCTTATCATGCATTAATCACCAAGTGGCAGGAGCTAAGAAAACTCTTCTTGTTACAACGTCCATTGCCGGCAATGAACGTCCCCAAACCACCGAGGAAGTCACTGTTATTGCACAATACATGAGGACCTGGAACTTTTCCAAAAGCTTAAAAAAATAAAAATAAAAAATGGAATTATATTTGACATTTCCTGACACCTGCATTAATACTGTATGACTAATAAAAGCATGTCAGTTGCCTGGACTGAGCCAGCGATCAACATGCGCCCAGAATGCACACGAGTAAAAATGCAGTAAAAGGAAGTAGTCTTCATTGCCTATAGGTCACTTCCAGTCAAAGGTTAAAGTTCAAAGACTGAATGATCAAAGTGCTCATGTTCTCAGTAGGACTATCTTCTGCTACGAGGATGGGAACAGTGGCATCAACAAGTGTCATCTTTAAGAAAAGGAGAAAAAAGACAATTACAAAGTTAGGCATGTGTAAGCCGTCTGCAAGTTAACCTCATGTAGAAACAATGTCAAGTAGCAAGAACATGAATGATCTGACTTGCCTCTCTCAATTGTTACAGAGAGAAACTTGTGTTCAATTATGTAGTGACAATCAAACCAACCTTTATTCTTTCAAGGAAATAAGAGTTTGCAAAAACTTTAAAATATATGATTAGTTTATTAGTTCAATTTAAAACAAGAAATTGATATTATAAAGTAGCACATATTTAGGATACATCTTAAGAGAGTTTGTCTATAAGCAATACTTAAATAGTCATGCCATTTACACAAAATAATGTATCACATGTTTTTAGTTTCTGAGGCAACTCTCCAATGAGATAACAGCTTTCCAATCAATCAACAGACATTTAATGCTGTTACTGTCCCTTCAGAAAACTAATTTTCAGAAAGTATATATACATGTGCAAGATCATTTAAAACCGCAAAGAATTATTCTGTAGTCTCCTCTGGTGGCCTCAGCATATTATATTTAGACAATACATAACTATAGGGTTCATGACTTATTTTACAAAACTGATTTCACAAAAATGTATCCAAGGAATTTGAGGACTAGTTACTTTCAGAAAGAAGCTTCAGATTAGTGACAACTCCTAAGAGCTGTGAAAACTTGTAAAGGAAAAACTCAGAAAACATTGGCCAAATGTTTCACAAGTAATTCTACGTCAAGGCTGATGTAGTACTAATAAGGTTTCCACTGATAAAGACCAAATGAAGTCAGTTATGCTAGGAGACTTCATGGATTATATACATGGTGAAATACACTAGATTTTAAAAATAAATCATGGGGTTGGTGATATAGGTCATGGCACAGTATTTTCCTAACCCTGGGCATAATATGGTTTAATAATTTGAAGAAAAAAAAAGGAAAAAAAAAAGCATGCATACAGCCCTAGGCTCAATTCTCAACAACAACAATAGACAAAGAGCCTGGCAGATTTTGAGTATGCAGCCAGCCTGGGCTACATGGCAAGACTCTCTATCAAAACANGACAAAACAGGGGCTNCAGAAATGCTCAGAGGTTAAGTNCTCTGTAGAGGATTGTTGTTCTAGCCACAGCACCCATGTTGGGTAGCTTACAACTTATGTAATTCGAGCACGAGGGGATCAGGTGCCCTTTTCCAACCTCTGAGAGCATAAACAACACACACACACCCCAAAATATGACAATTTTTGGAGACAGGGTTCATGCAGCCCAAGCTGGTCTCAACCTTGCAGAGTAGCCAGAGTTGGCTTTGAAATCATCTTCCTGCCTCCAGAGCCTAAGTGCTAAGATAAAGACATGTGCTAGCTGGCATGACTAAACCCTTCAATGAAAAAGAACATAATTGAAGACAAAAGCAAATGAAGATAAATTCTTTTATATTTCATGTCAAAGTACCTATTTCTGTGAATTTGGAAGAAGATATATTTGCTATGAATAGAAATATGAAGAAGTTCCTCAAATAAAGTTATGTTTTAGTTTTGTGTGTATGTATTGCGATTTTGGGTTGTTTTGTTTTTTCTTAGTGTGGTTGTTTTTTTGTGTGTGTATGTGTACATGTTTGGGATTTGTGTGTGTGTGTGCATGTGTATATGTGTGTATACATGTGGGGTGTTTTTGTGTTGTTCGTGTGTGTGTGGTTTTTTTAGACAGGCTCTTACTGAATTGTCCAGACTGGCCTTAAGCTTACAATCTGCCCACACTAGCCTCTGAAGTAGATGGGATTATAGGAATGCCCACTCAATAAAGTATTTTATTGAGATAAACACCACAACTCATCAGACTTAAATTTCTAAGCTTTAGTGTGGCACTGAATTCTTCCTAATATACCACAGTATTGAGACAAACTTTAGAATGATATAGACAACAATACATACAGTAAAAAAGTGACTTAATTCAATCAAGCATGCTATTTAGTAAAGTAGAAACAAACTTGTATCTCTAAAGACATACCGTTATGTTTTAGATGGCAGCAGAAATTTACCTTTATTAATGGCTGTTTGTTCTGGAAGGTTCTCAGCATAGTAGGCTTCTGTAGAATGTGCTACTAAAATGATTATAAAATCCCTAAAGCTATTCTCTATGTCCAAATCTCCATCTTGGATCAAATGTTAAAATAATTTAGGTCTGATACGGTTCTACCTGCCTTGAACATCTTGGCTTTGTGGAAACGAATTAAGTTCTTAAGTTGGAATTGGATGATCTCTACTAGCAGGACCCCCAGGGACTTAAAAGATTCTAATTTCTCGATAAATACACGTAACGAAGTTCACAAATAAACTGGTGTGAACATGGGTGTGAGTCAAAACTGTAACCCTGCTTTCCCATAACAAAATAAAAAGCCTTCAAAAAATATAGTCTTCTAATTATGCGCAAAGGTGATTTACTAGGTATCAAGACAGACACACACACAGCAACAATGGAGGAAAGCTTATTTTGGGTCAAGACAAATAACATGGCTACAAAAGGTCCTGAGAGACCAGTGACAGTCTTTAAACTGTCTGCTAAAACAGCTGTGGGAATACAGTACTTTGTCATAATGATGATTTCAGTATTCTTTGGAACTACCAAAGCCTCTACTGGAATTACATTCTCCAATATAACATACAAACTGGAANCATCCAGAGCTTACACCCACCATAGCTAACTTCACTTGGCCATGGAAATGTGAGAACTAGAGAAGGGTCATTACATTTCCCCCAAGTATAANAGACATATTACACTGGAAACCCATCTCCCTGAATATCACTAAGGACACAAGACTAGAAGAAAAACACAGCAACATAGGCCAATGACATTAAGTGAGAGGCTAACAGCAAAACAGACAACTATTTACAGTTAAGTTTTATCTTCTAAGAGTTTAGGGAATTAGTTTTCCTTTTAAAAAAATGGATTCAAGAAAGATTTTAGAGCAGGTAACAGAACTGTCACCCATGAGGAGGGAAGGGGGATTGCTAAACCATTCAAGTTCTAGATTCAGGGATTTAGTTATTTTGTAGCCTTAAAACGTAAACAAGGGATGGTGAGATGGCTCAGCATTAAGAACACTGGCTGCTCTTCCAGAGTTCCTGAGTTCAATCCCCAGCAACCACATGGTGGTGCACAACCATCTATAGTGGGATGTGATGCAATCTTCTCGAATAAAGGTGTACATGCAGATAGAGCACTCATATACATAAAATAAATAAATCTTTTCTCTAAAGAGGNAAAACAAATTTTTTAGAAAGTTCAAAATTAGTGTAAATTTGTGATCTATGGACAAAGAATAAAGCAGGAAGAAGTGTTTTTATTTTTGAGTCATGGTCTCAAGTAGCCCAAACTGGCTTTGAATTGGAGAGGCAGAAGATGAGGAATTGATCTGCCTCCACCTCCTGAAGGCTGGATGACATGTGTGTGCCACCATTCCCACTTACGTGATGCTGCAGATGGACCTCAGGGTTTCTCACATGCCAGGCAGCCATTCTACCAACTGNGCTACATNCCCGGCCCCAAAGTGTTCAACACTACTAATCAAAGACAATTTTATGATCCCAGCATCCTAAAGTCTTCATAATTCTACAGGAATGTTCCAGCTGGACAGAACGAGAATGTAGCCCATGGTTCTAAAGAAAAGATTCCTCAATTTCTTCCCATAGTAGATTCATCCATTTGTTAAGTATGCTATTTAAATACTATGCTGACGTATTCAGTGCCTGTAAACCTGATGCGATCACTCAAGTGTGAGCTGAACCTAACGTCTAACTGAACATATCACAGTGAGTACTTTAATAATCAAGGGTCTGTACTCCCTCTGGAAAACTACTGCCTATGAAAGATGAATATTTTGAATACTGATGCCAGTAAACGAGTCCTATTATTATTGGATTCTGGTTGCCTACTTCATTTTAACTCTTTTATATTACAAACTGATACTTTGTACCTTTGCCATGGATAATTTTGGGGGTCTGGTTGACAATAAAGGTTCTGGAGTCCAGTGGGGCAGTCATGAACATAAAGCAGCTGTGGCTGTCTGCACAGATCTGTACAAAATCAAGCTGGTTACCATTCTGCTCAGAAGCTCTCAGCCCTGACTGAGGAACAACTGACAACTGATAGCTTCTATGGGAGACNATCTGTTTAGTTAATAGTGTGGCCCTGGTAGGTATACTACGCTCCAGCATTTGGCCTCACCCATGAGAATATGAGTATCCCAAATTGGACTCAGTAGGGTATGTTAAAAAGGGGGGGGATGAGGTTGGGAAGGGGTAGATGGAGAAGTGGGGGTAAATCTGGAAGGAGTTGGGGGGGGATGTGAATGTGACCAAAATACATTGTATGAAATTCTCAAAGAAAATTTTTATTATAAAAAAGAAAAAGAAATAAAAAAACTTTGTGTTCTAAATCACTTACTCATCTGTGCAAAGATATGAATCTATATAAGGAAGACTCCAGGTCTGAATCACAGCAAATTCCCAAACTCTTTTGTATGTCTATTTCACAAACCTATTTTGATTAAGCTTTCAACTTCTGGCCCTAATTGTCTCAGGTCAATTTATTTTCCAGAGCAGACGAACTCCTGTGTTAACATGGAGTCCTGGAAACATGGTATGCTTATATCCAATGCAGATATGACCTAATTAGAAACTAAAGAGTTCTGTAAAATGATCCTAATTTCAAGTTACAATAAGGAATGTATATTCACATACCAATACAACTTCTTATATCCCAAAACTCTACCTAATATTATTACCTTTTATGTTTTAATAAACCACTGTGTACTAAAGAACCACAAAAGCAATCAATAGGAGGTATGAGGTATACAAATGAAGTAGCAGTAAGCTAAAAGGGACTGGCCTAATTTTTAANAGATTCTAAATACTGTAGACAAGCAAAGACCTAACTCTGTTATCTGGTAGCTCAATTTTGGCCTACCTGCTGAGCATCCCACCCCCCTTTTTTTATAAAACAAGGAGATCGAATGATTTCAGACTTGTAATTTTCCACTATTAGTGTCTCCATCCTGCCTATAAGAAGCCTCTTTTAGAGCACACATCATTATTTCAACTAAACTTCTCTTGGCTCTCTGCTTACATCACATCTGTACTATACACTCTGACACATGCATGCTACTAGTGCCACACACAATGACTGTGAAGCTGGACATCTGAAACATAATTCCACTCAGTCTCTCAAAATTAAAATGCTAAGTGCTGTGTGTGTGTGCATGTGTGTGTGTTTGTAGAGGGTATCTATAGATTAGACAGATTAAAGAAAATAATACAATGGGGGAGGAAAAGCATATCCAATTCCTGATTGTAAGCATGCACACGTGTGTGTGCAGGCATGCATTCATGTGTTGAACCTGGGCCTCACACATGTTAAGCATATACCTGACCACTGAGGTATATCCCAGTCTTGATCCTCAATCTTTTGGACAGGTCACATATAAAAAATGGTCTGTCCTTGCAATCCTTTGAGAAGTAGGTAACACTAATGTCTTGACTATTTTGTCAACTTGACACAAGCTAGAGTCACCTGAGAAGAGGGAACCTCAATTGGGAAAATGCATCCTTAAGATTGGCTTGTGGGGGGCTGGAGAGATGGCTTAGCAGTTAAGAGCACTGACTGTTC